>PVIJ01001294.1:0-208045 GCA_004024925.1 Scalopus aquaticus
AAAAAAAAAAAAAAAAAAAAAAAATTGGTTTCTGTATTCCCACAAAGTTTAGGTGCGTACTAACTATACATTTACATAAAGAAATGTATGGTAAATGGTAAATTTTGTCTTTACTTTTTCCATGTTATTTTGAGTCTGACTTTATGCCATGATTTTTGCTTAACGTTGGTTGTGGGGCTGTTTTGAGGTTGGTAATACAACAGTGAACAAAACATAGTGATTTCTCTCAGGGAATTCTAGTTTGGTAGGTATGCTGACAAATAAAATGTAAACATTATATAGAAATCTGAGATAGATATAAATAACTTGCATAGAATCCGGAGGCAGGTTAATCCCGACCAGTGAGTTAAGCGAGGCTTCAGCAAAGATCATGTTAGAGATGAGCCTGTCTGAGTCTTGATTCTCTATTTCAGTTATTGTTTTGATCTTTGTCAACAGCAATATACACACACACACACACACACACACACACACGCGCGCGCGCACATGGTTAATGCTGTTTTTTCTGTTTGTGGCCTGTTTGTGGATTTAAGAGCAGAACTGTCTTTACATGCGTCCAAAGGAAAAGAGAAGCAGATTTAATGTCCAACCTGCAGGTTTCTCAAAGTCTGAAAGACACAGCTGCCAGGAATTATTGTGCCGAGTGGCCTTACTGATAGCATGAACGACAAGCATGTTGGCCAGAGAAAGATACACTGTTCTAAACTGTATCATGGTGACTTCTCCAAGAATTTTCCTTTGTTGTTCTCTTCATTAGCTAAATCCATTAAATAGTTCCCTGGGTGGAAGAGCAGAGTATGGTGGACAAAGTCTTGCTTGTGATGTCAGACAGTTCTGGCTCCATATGTAACTTGATCATTTATTATTTAAGTGACCTAAGATCATTGATTCTCCATTCCAAGGTTCATTTTCTCCATCCTTGCAAATGGTGATAATGGAAAGTGCTTCAAAGAGTTGTGGGATTTTAGGAACCAATGTTTGCCGAGCTCCCGTGTAAGTGCCCAGGCCCTGGTAGCTCATAGGCTACAGGGCTAGAAAAGCATGAGCAGGTGACAGGTACATTTTATGATTTTGATAAAATACAGACACACTGCATTTGCGTAGTTAATATATAGCAGTGTCCTTAACTTCCAGAAAGCAGTGCTTCCAGTTCCTTCTCTTGAAACACAAAACCCTTTTTATTCTAGTTTTCCTTTTCTCATTTTTGAGTCTTGGGTGTAGGGGATGTTTTGTTTTCCTTGGTTCTGTTAGGGAAGATCACAGTGGAAGTGAGGAAAGAAATGTGATGGGTCCTGAGCCACAGTCGGAGCTGCTGCAGGGAGTGGTGTAGGACTTGAGAGCCCAGAGGCCCTCTTGGGGAAGGGTGGCAGCTGCCTGGCACTCATCAGTTGCTGCCATGTGAGAATGCATTGTCAGGCTTTTAGGGGAAATGTTTAGGTTTTTAAATGCTGGCAATTCATTCAAATATTTTAAAAACACTTCAAGGAGAAAGACACTTCATAGGAGAAAAATGTAACTTAAGATCTCAGGTGTGACGGCCTTCACTTAAAACAACAATGAAGTGCTTCAAAGTCCACACTGTCCATGACAGACAGCCCCATCAAAGGACCAGATTTGGCCTGTAGCCCTCCAGTTTCTATATTCTGTGGACATTTAAACTGATAAAGATAATAATAAATGATGACCAGCAATGAGTCCTTTCTATGAATGAGACACTGTGCAATGGGTTTTACACATATTAAATTCTTACAGTAACCTGAGGAGGTACCCATCAATATTATCCCATTTTACAGATGAGGACACTGAGGCTCAGAGACATTAAATATGTTTTCTGAGATAACATATAAGTTTCAAACTCAGAACTGTTTACCTGAAAACCCAAACACACCTTTGGTATGTTAGAATTACTGGAATATCCTTAAAAATACTTTTGCGGGCCTCTCTGGTGGTGCAAGGGGTTAAGTCTCAGCACTATGAAGCTATCGCAACCACAGCAGCAGGAGTTCGATCCCTGACCAGGGAACTTCCCACGTGGTGCAGCAGACCTTTCCTGTCTCGCCCGCTGCTCCCCTCAGCAGTGTACTCCAGTCGATCTGCCTGTTCTGCTCCCCACTCTGTCTCTGGTGAATCTTCTCACCAACCCACACCTCTGGCCTACACCTCAGTTCTTGTATGCATAAATAAATAAATATTTTTTTAAAGAATATACTGTTGCTCAAACCTACCTCCAAACTAATTAGATCAGAGTATCTGGGGGAGGGACCTGGTATAAGTATTTTTTAAAATCATTAAATAAGTGACTGGAAATAGAAGTAATAAAGATAACTCCTCTTCCTACATGAAGCACTTCCTAATTCCTGTATCCTATTTTTCTTTAAAGAACTTGCTACATTCTGTGAATTATTTGTTCTTTTATCTTTAGCCATGAATTCTGTGGCTTCACATTTGGGATGCATGAGCTATTATTATGGGTAGTCTTTTATAGGTTCTTTTGCTAACCCCATTGTTCAGATTAGTGCCTGACACATAGTAGGTTCTCAGTAAATATTTATTACAATGAATAATTAGTCCTTCACAAGAGGGAGCTTATTGTCTAGTGTGGGAAACAGACTGAGACAGAGTGGGGAGCAGATCAGGCAGATTGACCGAAATACACTGTTGAGGGGAGCAGCGGGCAAGGCAGGAGAAGTCTGCTGCGCCATGTGGGAATCTCCCCAGCCTGGCGTTGAACTCTCTTCGCTGCTGCTGACAGCTTCACAGCGCAGTGCCTAACCACTGTGCCACTAGGGAGGCCCGACAATGCTTACTTGATTCTATGAGTTAGCTGTTAACAGTACTTGGCAAACTGACATCATTCAAACTTGGGATACTCTTGTTTATCTCTTAGACACTATCAGGATATATTGTCTTGACATGTAGCAAGTGGACCTGGAGCACTTTGGATCTCCTGTAGTGCTAGACAAGATCCTTTCTTTGCTCTGCTGTGTGTGTGTGTGTGCGCGCGCGCGTGCGCATGTGCACACACACACACACACACTAGTAAATTAAGTAATAGGTGACACACTCGTGATACTTCTCTTTGGCATGGCTTTTCAGCAAGAAGCTAAGGGTTACAAACAGGACATTCTGAGTTTTGATATCTAAACAACAGGCCATAGAATGTCTTCAGGCGTGATGGTAGAAATTTACCCAGCTATTCTCTTCTCTTTCCAGGAAATCAACCTGTATATAGATCACTCTGTCTCCACCCTCCAGCAGTAGACGTCAGCCTTTATTTATCTGAGACACTTATGATGGGCAATGTTTGTTCATGTAACAGTATCTTCTGGACTGTGATAGAGGGAAGGCAGGTGGTGGTAAAGTGGATACGTGGAGGCCTATCTATAATATAGATATGGATATAATATATCTGCTTTTGTTCTCCCGCTTAAGAAAGTCAATGGGAGTGTGAGTGACCATATCACAGGGATTGCCTTGAAAGAACACTCATTTCTAAATAAAAGTGAGATCATTTGCAACTGTAGGACTTTACCAGTGATTAGTAACAGATCACTTGGAACACATCTGACAGTTGGTCAACCCTGGTGATAATGAAAATACTTAACCACTTACATGGCTCAGGTACTAAACTATCAAAACTCACCCCAATGTTTTTTTTTTTTTTTATACATACAAGCTGGGGTACAGGCCAGAGGCATGGGGCGGCGAGAGGGTTCACTAGAGACGGAGTGGGTAGCAGAACAGGCAGATCAGAAATACACTGCTGAGGGGAGCAGCGGGCAAGGCAGGAGAGGTCTGCCACGCCATGTGGGATTCTCCCCGGCTGGGCGTCGAACTCGTGTCGCTGCTGCCGACAGCTCCACAGCGCAGCGCTTAACCGCTGCGCCACCGGGGAGGCCCACTCACCCCAATGTTAATGGTTGTGCCACTGAGTATGAGCTGACAACAGCCTTTCTGATGCAGTCACAGTGTGTCATGATGAAGCTGCTAAGAGTCAGCAATTTCCAAAGGATTGAGGGAGACTACAGGCTGGTCTCTGTGGGCAGGGGAGAGGGTGAAAGAGCCCTTTTGCTCCTGAGTTTTCTAATACTTTGTGGGGGAGAGTGATTTTGACATCCTGATTTTCTAGGCTTCAAATGCTGGTTAAGCACCTATGATAGAACTTCTCAGGATGAAGCCTGAAGGAAGGGTGATAAGCAAGGAAATGAAGACAGTGGTGGTTTTTTCCCTGTTGTAACTGACTATCCCTGATTTCTCTGGTCAGATTTCACTAGGATTGAGTAGACTTTGGAGAGGAGCTGATGTTCTTCTGTGCTTTTCTAGAAGTTACATCTTATGGAGTACAACAAGAAAATTTGGGCACTTATTTCTGAGTTGAGACCATTCAATGCAATCAACCGAGTCTAAATAGGTTCACACCTATATGATATTCATGAAAAGTGCCATGTCTGGTTGTTTTGAAAATAGGATGATTTTGACAAAGGGGGAAAATTGGGATTTGTTTACTGTAAATTACAAGTAAGAAACAACAGAAAGTTGAATATTAGAAGAAGTTGGCTATGTCAAAACCACACACTTTCACATCAGTAAAACATGGAGTTCTGTTCTGAGTGAAATGTGAAACTCCTTACAGACCACAGAGAGTAAAAAAGAGTACTTTTGTTTCATTATTAATACTATTGTCCTTATTTCTTTAAATGAGAATTGATAGCAACTATAATAGTCTTTCTCAAAAACCAAATACAGAAAGAGAAAAATAAAGCAAAATAAACAAACACACATAAACCTCACCAATACTATCACCTCTCACAAAACCCATTGCCTAAAGTTGCTTTATTTCTAACTATCCCTTGTTAAGTCATCGGGTTCTACAGAAAGGGACCCATATTTCTATCAGGGCAGTCTTCATTAAAATTTTCTTGAATTCCTTTTCCCCCTTTTCTGGAAGACTGACAGTGCTGGCCTTTGTTATATTGCACAAAAGGTCATTTTGCTCACTAAAGTGCGTGAGACTGTGCAGCCCGTGACTAGGTGCTTACCGGGGCCGTCTGTGCTCACCAGTGGGGAAAGGCCAGGATCCTGACTGAGGGTGTGCTGTAGGTGCTTTAGGGTAAAGGTGGATCTCTGGAGGTGAGACATATGACCTTTAAAAACAAGGGCTAATGGAGTTGAGGGACAGATGCCCATTCTTTGCCCACATGTGAAATGTGATGACAAGTCAGTGGAATGGAGGTCAGTGTACTTGATTTTTTTCATCCCCTTGGCTAGCACTTAAGTAGAGTTGACCCCTATTCACTTCTCAGTGAAATGTGGGAGTTGAAATACATGTTTTCCAGTCATTCACCCAACTGATATTTAGAATTGATGATTACTTATTCTACTATTGCTTGCTGGGTACTTGGAGTGTTGTGTCAATGGAAGGGAAAGCTAAGGCCAGAGTGGTTGAAGTGGGTTGAATGTATGTGGATGAGTAAGATATCATCATCATCATCATCATCATCATCACAAAAAGGACTTGTTATTATTGCTACTTTAGAAAGAGTTCTTTTTTAAAAAAAAATATTTTTGCATACAAGCTGGGGTGCAGGTCAGAGGTATGGGGCGGTAAGATTGTCCACCAGAGACAGAGTAGGGAGCAGAACAGGCAGAATGACCAAAATACACTGCTGAGGGGAGCAGCAGGCGAGGTAGGAGAGGTCTGCTGCGCCATGTGGGATTCTCCCTGGCCGGGTATTGAACTTGTGCAGCAGCAGCCGCTGACAGCTCCACAGTGCTGCGCTTAACTTGTTGCACCACCAGGGAGGCCTTTTAGGAAGAGTTCTTAAGTGGAGGGAGCCAATAATTACTAAACTTCTTTCTTTGCCAGTCTTTGGGCTAGGTGCTTTCTATCTATTTTCTCATTTTAATTTCCACAACAATCCATTGGGTGTATATTTGACCTTTCTGTTTCATAATTGTGGAAACTGAGACACTGCAAAAATAAAGAAGTTCAAAAAGTCAGGAATATTAAGTAGCAGCAGCATTAATTTAAACCCTGATCATTCTTGTCATTCTCATTCCTCCACGCCATGCTAAACTGCACAGTGGAAATTGCAAGCCATCTAGCCAGCTCCTTCCCTTTGCGTTTAGTGTTTTCATTGATGCATTGTTGTCCAGAATTTCTTAAAAAAAGATAATAAAAACTAATTCAAGCAATTTAAATAAGCAACACAAAAGTACAAGATTAAATAGTACAATATTAAAAAGTCAAAAGACATGCAATGAAAAATAAGTCTCCTATCAATGTCACACATCTCTACTTTTCCCACCCAGCGGCACTGTTATCAAGTCCTTATAACTCCTTCTAGAAATAAACTGGTTATAAAGGATATTATATGTGCTTTCCCTTATGTTGTAATGTATATAGAATATTTACACAAAGGAGAATTTACTACATATATTATTTTGTAGCCTGATTTTTTTTTTTTTATGTAATGTATCTAGAAGCTCATTTCTCTATCAGTATCTTGCGTCTGATGTCTTGTAGTTTAAATTTTCATTTTTTGTTATTATTAACTTTGGTCATAATTTTAATCAGGTTATGCCTATTTATACATTTTATTTTTATGAACTGACCTTAGCCTTTTTTCCCTATTGAATTGTTGGATTCTTGCTTATTAATTTTTTACAGTTGTAAAATTGGTCCTTAGTCTGTGATACTCCACAGCTTCGCAGACTTTTTTTATAGCTCGCAGATAAAAATTAAAGAAAAAATAGTTCAGTTTTTAGATTGTATGGTTTTTAGATTTTGTGTATCACTTAGAAATACTTTTTGTGTTTAGTGCTATTTAGTGATTATTTAAAAATAAGTCCATGGCCTCCCTGGTGGCACAACGGGTTAAGCACAGCGTTGTGGCTCTGTCAGCAGCTGCAGCGTGAGTTCATGCCCGGCCAGGGAGTTTCCTACATGGCGTGGCGGACCTCTCCTGTCTCGCCCACTGCTCCCCTCAGCTGTGTATTTCGGTCAATCTGCCTGTTCTGCTCCCCACTCTGTCTCTGGTGAACCCTCTTATAGCCCCACACCTCTGGCCTGCACCCCAGCTTGTATGCATAAGTAAATAAATCTTAAAACAAAAATAAGTCCAACTTTTCTTCTACTAATCTGTTCTTTACTCTGTATCACCCTTTCTATTTCTGTTTCTATCTGTCTCTGAACTGATCCATACTTTGATAGATGAGGTATGGCTCCATTTTTATATTTTTCCAGATCTCTCACTCCAAACAGTATTTATTCACTATTTATTAAGTAGTCCACCTTTTTCTATACTGATTTGAAAAATTACCTTTATTATATTTTAAATCTATTAATGCTGAACAACCTTAAACATTTAATGCTCAGGAAATTGCATCATATTTTGGGATCTTCTGTCCACTTATATGTTGCTTCACGCACTATTATCATGCTTTCAATTATTATAGCTGTACAATATGTTTTATTATCTAATGGGGGTTATGTGCTCTCAATAGTTCCCCCTTTACCATTTTTTTCTTTTTTCTAACACTTATTTTCTGTGAGCTTTAGAAAAAACTTGTCCAGTTCTAAAAATAATGCTCTATGGTATTGTTATGGCGACTGCTCTCAGTTTATTCATTAATATTACATATTATGCATTTATAAAGATGTTATTTCTTAAATATTGAATGGTTTCATGTATAGCAGGAATATAGGGGAGCCAAATGAGAGAGAGAGACATTTAGTGAGGGAGGGGGAGGATAAGGGCTCAAAATGGGTGAGAAAAGAGCACAAGGGACTATGGTGACGGTTCACAGGAGAATCGGTGGTGGGTAACCTACGGGGAATACACAATAATGTAAAGGACATAAATAATAATAAGAAGAAAAGAGGAAAAAAATATGTTATTTCTTTTTCTTAGAAAACTGTGCCTTTCTTTTTCTTGAATTTTTTTTTTTTTTTAGTAGTTCAGGAGAATTTAAACTTTTCTTCATTTAGAACACAAATGTTTCTTATTGGTTTACTTTCCTAGGAATTTTCTGCTTCTCTAGTTAATGGAATTATTTTGTGAGTTGGTGCTTTATTTCTCTGTCTTCCTTTTGATTAAACAAGTTATTATTTATTTAAATAATAGCACTAGCATTTATTGACTCCACCATTCTTTATTTTCTTCTTAAGATATTCAATAATACGTTTCTTCTACCTCCTCTAGGTTTATTTTATTGTTTTTCTAATTGTGTGTGTGGGTGTGTGTGTGGGTGTGTTGGTGTGTGTGCGCGCGCGCGTGCATGCGCACACATGTGTGTAACCTCTTCCACTGTAGACCATAGCTCCCCAAACCCTACCCTCTCCCTCCGGTAGTCTCAATTGACAAACTTTTTTAGAATTTTCTTCTTTGTACTCTATAGATATCTTTTTCAAACATGAAATCATGCTGGTGTTCTTGGAATAATGCCCTTTTGGCCTAGTTTGTGTATAATTTTTTTAGAGTTGTTGGACTCAAAAGGCCAACGATGAATTAACAATATTTATATCAGTTTTTATAAGTGAGACTACTTGAAAATTGTGTATGGCTATATGCTATCATTGCCTGATTTCAGTATCAGTGTTATGCTTAAGTCATCCAAAATTTAATTTACAAACTTTTCATTTTGAAATAATTTGAATACCATTTATGTGCTCTATTTTTTTTTTTAGATTTATTTATTTATATATACAAGCTGGGGTACAGGCCAGAGGTGTGGAGTGGTGAAAGGCTTCACCAGAGACACAGTGGGGAGCAGAACAGGCAGATCAGAAATACACTGCTGAAGAGAGCAGCGGGCGAGGCAGGAGAGGTCTGCTGCACCATGTGGGATTCTCCCCGGCTGGGCATCGAACTCACAACGCCACTGCCGGCAGCTCCACAGCTCAGCGCTTAACTGCTGCATCACCAGGGAGGCCCCTATGTGCTCTATTTCTTTTTTTTTTTTTTAATATTTTTATTTATTTATACATACAGCTGGGGTACAGGCCAGATGTGTGGAGTGGTGAGAGGCTTCACCAGAGACAGAGCGGGGAGCAGAACAGGCAGATCAGAAATACGCTGCTGAGGGGAGCAGCGGGCGAGGCAGGAGAGGTCTGCCGCACCATGTGGGATTCTCCCCGGCTGGGTGTCGAACTCGCTTCGCGCGCTGCCGACAGCTCCATGGCGCAGCGCTCAACCGCTGCGCCACCGGGGAGGCCCCTATGTGCTCTATTTCTTAATAAGTAATAGAATTCCCTGTGAAACTGTTTTAGTCTGGTGCCTTATTTTTCAGGAGTGAGGATGCTTGTTCTTTCACAACTTTTAACATTTCTTCCATAGTTTTGGGCTAATTTGCTTTTATATCTTTTCTGTGAGTGCTTTTGTTAATTGTATTTTAGGTAAATAACTTATTTCAAATTGATTTGCATAGAAGTAAATAATTTCTTGTAATGATTTTGATTATGTCCATATTGCTACCTAAAATTTGTGAGTTGGTGCTTTATTTATCTTCCTTTTGATTAAACAAAAATTTAGTTATTGTTTATTTAAATAATAGCACTAGCATTTATTGATTCTAGCATTCTTTATTTTCTTCTTAAGATATTCAATAATACATTTCTTCTGCCTCCTCTAGGTTTATTTTATTGTTTTTCTAATTGAGCTTAAGGGTCACTAATTTAGCTATTCATCATTTGAAGTGGTGTTTTAAAATTAGTTATATGCTATGTGCATTTTTTTTAATTGCCATATCCAATTAGAAGGTGTGCTTCATGGGGGCAGGGACTTTGTTCCTTTGGTGTCTACCCTTGTGCTTGCCATTATAGTATAACATGGGGTTAAACTCTGGCCTTCTGTTTTTGCAGCTAAGCTTCACATTTTATTTCTGGTGTATTTAACTAATAGATTGTTTTAAAAACTCTACTAGTACAATTTCTTCAAAACACTTGGGAAAATAAAACTTTGTAAAGATTAGCTCAGGAGAAAACCATATTTGTGTAGAATCAGAATGCAGAGTTGATGGTTTAGCAGAGATTATGTCCATGGTTATTGTGGACTTGCATCCTTTGTTCAAGATAAATTTTGTAGTGACCCAAGTCCAGAAGTAAATGATATAAACAGACCAGCTTTAGTGTGGGGGAGGGTGTAGAGCCAGGGAATCCCAAAACCCTACTGTTGATCTTCTTCCCTCCTGACCTCCCATGTTTTCTCATTTGAAAACCAATAATTTTAGTTTAGAAACTTGAGATTTTCAGATGAGAACAAGAACAATAATGCAAAGAAGGCAAATGATTAATTTATAGTTGCTCATTGAATTGGAGGCATAGGGTGGGGCTTCAAATTCTGTCTTTGCATCTTGTGTTATTCCCAGGCTCCCAGGAAGTCTATACCTTGCTCCACTCTGCATTTTTTGATGGACCCAATATTTGCTTATCTCCCTTGGTAGGTCCAACAGTCTTTACTAAGGCACAGACTGCATACTGTTCCCAAGGGGAAAGTTGTGATTCAGGCTCTGAGGTCTAAGAATTACAGACTTAGTTTCCAGTCTCTTGATGAAACTGCTAATCTGAGTTCCAATGGTGTTTCTGCTACACGGACACCTGCCCACACAGCATTAGAAATTATAATGATGACGACAGTGAGTCTTCCAGGACACCCACGTTCTTTGCAAGATATTTCTGTTAATTGTCTCTACCAGAATCAGTTGGAGAACCTTTTTTTATTTTTGAGTCTTTCCCCCCACCCCCGAAGTGTACTGAAAATGCTGGTCTCATTCTGGCATAGGTTAAATGCTTGTCCTCACCATTACTGGGATGTCATTTTTTGTGCAGGTGACCCTAGCATCTCAACCTTGGCAGCGCAGTGGAATGGAGAGCATCCTGGGCCAGATTAGAAGAAATTTAGGTTCAGATTCCTGCAGTGCCTCAAACCTCTCATCTCTGCAACTTGCTTCCCTTTCTGTTATATGGGCATCTAATTTTGTTGTGGCCAGTTTACTAGGGTAAGCTGGAATCATATAAAGCAATGAATAAGGAAATGCCCCATTAACTCTACACTGTAAGTCAAAGGGTCATTATTGAAGATATTTTTGCATTGTTGATATCTTAACCTGTTAAGGTTATATTTAGTGTAGTACAGTCAAACACTGTTGGCGTGAGAACTGGGAAGGCAGATTGTGGTATTAATCCAACATTGGGTAAGTCAGGGCTGATGAAGGGCTAAGGATAATGCCTATAATGGTGTAGGTCTCTAAGTTGAAGAGGGGAAAAAATACTGCCCTAATGGATTGGTAGACAGGGAGAAAAGAGAGGGATCTCTGGAATTGGAAACCTCAATGGAAAAATACAAATTAAAATTAGAGGTGGGCAAAGGCTAGAGTCAGGGTGTGATGGTAGAGTAATGATCTAGATGTGACAAAGGCAATCAGAAACATGCTGGCTTTGGCTTTGAACCCTGTGTGTCTGGAGTGTGGGAGGACAAGCAGAAACAAATAGAGAGACTGTAGGGAAAACAGCATCCTTAGAGAAGAACCGTCTCCAAGAAAGTCCTCCAAATGTCCGCTGTGGGGGGTAGAAATCTTCCCCAAACTGCTTAGGGCCAGGAGGAGCCTTGTCTTCCTTATTTGTCTCTGCATCCTGTTACTTAGCAGAAATTTTTTTGCAGTACTTGCCTTTGTTTGTTGGTTTGCTTTGGGCCTTCCTTTGTAACTTCAGTTCTGAAAATCTGAAAGAACATCTAGGAGGGTTTCTGATAGGAAAGACCTGAGTGAGGTGATTCCATATCTGTTTTTTGTTCACTGTCTTTTCATCTGAAAAGTGTCAGACTCCAGGACTTGGCTTTTTAACACTCACTGCCTTTGTTGGAAGGAATACATTTTTCTCTAGAACTTAGATTAAAAGAACAATCAGTGAATATGTTGATATTTGTATTATAGTGGTGAGGGTTGGGGAATGGAGTGGGAAGTTTTCTTGTATCCATTTTCTTTAGCAGTGGACTTAAGCTTGTAAATTGAGTTCAGATAATTTTACTTTTTAGTATTGTTTTCAATGCATGCACATATGTATGTGTGTATCTCTGTGTGTTTGTGTGTATGTTGGTATGTCCCTGTCTCCCTGTCTACCTACCCACCTACCTATGTATGGAAAATGGTGGAATTAATTTTCATTTTATCCCATAGTCTTTGGGTGGTTTGCTGAATCAAGTAAACTGAATTGAAGAAAAATTGATTACTGAAAGGAAAATTTGAAAAAATGTATGATTCTTTGAAAAATATTTTTCCCAGGTCAGGTTATATAGTTTCACAGATACTTGAAATGTGGACTAAAAAATCTGGACACAGTGAATCTCTGAAAACCCTGTAAATATGTTGGCTAAGCTTTTATCTTCTTTGTGCAGATGGAGACAGACTTTTTTTTTTTTTTTTCAGTTAAACAGAGCCAGTACAATCTTTGAAACCTTCAAATGTGATTTGGGAAGATGATTCCTATATAATGCCAGTCCAAATATAAAAATTTTCAACAATTAGCAGAAATGTGAATTTTGCAATTACATATTTTTTGGCCAAGTTGGCCTTTCTCATTCTATTTCTTTATTTGTAATTATTTGCATCAGTTTAATTTGACTAATTTCTAAATTCCATTGAACATTTTAACTGACTAAATGTATCGGAAATCCATTTTAATTTATTATAAGAACAAAAATTAAGAAGTCACTTTATGTAATGTCTTTTCAATTCATTTGGTGTTGTCAGCTCTTTTTCTGATTGAGCTTTAGTTTGGCTGGAAGCAGCCTGAAGGTGTTAATCGTCCAGTAATATTTACCTGTTGCCGCTGATGAGTTACTTCAGTAGCATTGGTCAACACTGAGATTGTTACTGATGTAAAAAATCCCTAATCTGTAGTATCTTGGTGTGCTGAACATGAATATAACCCTGAAAATGTTTTATTAGCTCTCGTTTTCAAGATATTTCATATAATTCATTTTATATGTTTCACCGTGTAAATTTATCCAGTAGGACTGCAACAACATCCTAAATCAGCCTAGAATGATGTAATATTGAATTGCATTCCATAATGCCATCATGCACATATCATCTAGAGTTGATAGCATCATTTTCTGATGCAATGCAATACTACTGCCAGGAGGCTGCTGAAGTAAGCTGATGTCAGCAGTGCACTAGATTAAGCCTGTCGGAAAGGTTGAGCATTGAAAATATTTCAGACTTTGTGCAAGACAGTTTAGGCTACTGTTCCATAGAACTGTTATTATTTTATACAGTTAGGCACAATACAGAACAGTAATGCCTCGAAAGTGTGTTAAAAGCGTGGACAATTTCTGCTCTATTTGTGGGGAAGTGACATTTGCCAACCAGAAGAAAAGTATCACTTCTCAAGTGAAGAAGGATTCTAATCTTTACTTTGGATGCAAGATTGGTGACCAAGACAAGCCTTGGGCCCTGCATATATGCTGTGCTACATCTACATGTACAACACAGCTTTCACAGTGGTTGAATGGCAAAAGACCATCAGTGCCGTTTACAGTTCCCATGGTGTGGAGAGAGCCAAGTAACCACATAAAAGACTGTTACTTCTGCTGGGTTCCTCCTTTTTCCAGTGGAATAACGAAGCAAAAGAAGTCAAGAATAGTCTACCCAAACATTCCGTCTGCATTGAGACCAGTTCCACATGGTGAGGGACTTCCTATTCCAGAACCTCCAGCAGAATATTCTCTTGATTCACCAGATGAAGACAAGGGTGTGCCAACCTGTTCTTCTCCTGTTCCATCAGCATGCAGTGATCCAGATTTTCATTGTGGTGCATCATCAACCCCACACAGACTAATACAGGAAGAACTAAATGACCTGGTTAATGATTTGGACTTATCCAAGAAGGCAGAATTGCTAGGATCAAGACTCCAACAGTGGAATCTTCTAGAAGAAGATATCACACTTTATATCGAAAGCACCACCAGTTGCAGCAGTTGGAGCCTTTCTTCAGAAAGGAAAGTACTCTGGTATTCTGTTCTGTTATTGATGGCCTCATGAATGCCTTATAAATCACTCATGACCCACAAGAATGAAGACTATATCTAGACTCTTTGAAACTGAGTCTTAAGGCTATGCTTTTGCACAGTGGAAACTGTCTTGCATCTATTCTGTTCCTGAACAGCTGTATGGGAAACAAGCGAAGAAATGTAAGAAGTAGTCTATGACTTGATTTTTTACAGCTATTAACTCTAGGCCTATTACTGTTGGCATGCATTTCATGATGTAAAGATCAATTTATTGCAGATTACAAAAAAAAAAAAACTAGAGCCAAAATTAGAATTTGACTGTCATATTTGTGTTGAACACATGGAAATTGATAGGAAATGACTAATTTTATCTCAGTAACATGACTTTTGTCAAAATTTGTTGACCAGTGTAGTAGAGAGTTCTTGTATGCCTAGCTTACTTTAAAGATAATATCCTATATAAACAAAGTTTTTCAGCGTTAAGGAATTATCATTGGTATAACAGTATAAAATGGTTTATTAAACTGCAGGTGTTATTTGGATTTCCCTAGTTTTTACACTAATACCTTTGTCTGCTCCATGATCCAATTTTAGAGAGTACTCTGTGTTTAATCATTATGTCTTTTCATTCTACTCCTGTCTGTAAGCCCCTTTTCTCAATCTTTCCTCAATTTTCATGACCTTGTTATTCTTACTATACTGGCAGATATTTTGTAGATTATCACTCAATTTGAGTGTCTCTCATGTTTTCTTATGATGGACTAGGATTGTGGCTTTTGGGGAAATACCACCTTAAAAGTGATGTGCCCTTCTGCTAACTTCACATTGGGGAGTACATGATACTAACATGTTCTGTACTAGGATGTTAGCCCTGTCAGTCAGTTTTGGTTTTTATGTTTTAACTAAAGATCAGTTGTCTAGAACCACTAGGACTCTGATATCTTCATAATTAGTGGTGACAATCACTTACTAGTCTTTAAACTACTACTTGTTATAACGGGGGGTGAAGACTTCCAAGCAAGTTATGCCCAAAGCTCAGAAAACACAGCTAGGACCTGAGATCCAAGCTGGGACTTTCTACAACCTGTCTTTAAGTGTTAAACCTGGGCCCTCGCTGCGGGGACAGGTGAACTGCAGTGTTGGTTTTGGGTATTCTTACCCGAAAGCAAAACAGGAATCCAGAGTAGTGTTAGAAACCAAATCTCCACAGAAAGAACACCATGGAAACTGTGAGCAATGAACTCTACCCATCTTTTCCAGTGACTTCTGGAGATGATCTTTCCTTAGGTTAATATGACTTGTTGCATATTGACCATTTGCAGTCAGGCAAAATCATCCTGTTTATTATGAGGCTAAGAAGTGATGAAGAGAGGACTCATTATTATTTGACAATTTGGCCCATATGCATGGATCCGAACCAGAAGACATGAAGAGTTTCTTACCTCTTTTTCTTGGTAGCTTCATGCATTGAAGTACTATATATTTACTGAATTATTACCCTGTAGTATTCTCAGCAGATACACAGTGGGGTTGGGAAGAGGTAGTACTAATGACTAGAGTTGGACACATGATCCATGGGTCAAGACGCACAATATTTCATGGTAGAATCTCAGATCATGCACATCGTGATATTGGTATCTCAGTGGGTAGTGTTCTAAGTTGCTATTATGTTGGTAGTTATCCTTGGTTTTGTTCGATTTTCCTCATCCTCACATGTGTCTCTACCATTTGCCTTCTCAGTGTCCTGTAATCTCTTGATCTTGAGATAGAGCAATGAGAGAAGTACTTTGCAATGATGAGTGGGTTGGGTCTGACAGCGGGAATTCATATATCAATAGCTATTATAAAACTTGTCTCCAATGAATATTTAACTCTATTCACTTACTGGGCATGAAGGTTGAAGAAGCCTGGGAGATGCTCTGTCCAATCTGATTGCTATTAGGCATGTGGGACCACTGAGTTCTTAAAATGGGGCTGGTGCCCCATGTTGAAAGGATAATACTTTGAATATATTTGTAAGATAAATCTCCTTTTATTATTCACTTTAAATATGGCAACTAAGAAATATAAAATTCTGTGTATGGCTCACTTTTTATTTCTACAGGACAGTGGTTGGAGCCTGGGAAGAATATGGAGAATAGTCGATTGACCTTGTGTTCTCCTCCGAGTTCTAATAATGTTGGCATTAGAGGGAAAAGCTTCAACAGTCATAATTTTCATTAAAAGAAATCTGATTCAAAAGAATTGGCTCATTTTACATTATTGCTTGAACTGGAGAAGAATCTGACATTTGGTATTTTCATAAGTGAGAACATAACTTGCTGACTTAAAAAAAAATCACAACATTTTGTGCTTGGCCTTAGGTATAAGACTTGGAGCTCTTTGAGAACATGAATTGTGTCCTTGTCTCTTCTTACCATCCTTTTTTCCCAAACCACATACTAACTAGCACATAGAAGGTGGTTAACTGGCATTTGTTGGGGAAAAACAAAAAAAACAAAAACCTTAAAAAGAGAAAATTTGATGAAACTACCCTATATTTATGGTTGGAAGAGAGAAATATCCACATTTGTAATGCAGCCCATTTTGTTTTAAGACAGTCCCCAAAGTAGAGAACTTCTATTTAAGTGTTTATTTACTTCTAGGTTTAATTACATTCTCATCAGGTGTCCCTGTCAGCTCTGCTTATGATAAAGAATCTTTTCAAAATGCTTAACCTCACCACCCCTTGGGTAAAGTGAGACAGAAAAGGATGTTGCTTATACATATTAATCTTTACCTTGTTTAGATGTTATATACAATGGCCCGAAGACTGGATTATTCTTAATTTTCCTCTTCTTTCCTTTCCAATGTCTATCTAGACAATGGAGGATATGAGAATAATGAGTGATTTTAAATTTGGAATATATTGATTTTCATTTTTTTAAATATGCTTCATAATGAGCCTGAGTCTCTGTTGTCTTGAATTATGTAGACTCCCCAGCGTCTTCCTTTTTCTGTACATGCTCTGGGGCCTGAGGGAGGGAGCACATGGTATGTGGCAGTATTTGGTCAGAGTCTTCTGCTGGGAAGTTCAGCCAATTCCATGTCTCCGTGCTAGGCATGGTGCAGACTTTAACTGATCCCTGGATTTGGCCATCATCAGGAACATTTGCACTTTGGGCTTCCCTGGTGGTGCAAGGGGTTAAGTCTCAGCACTATCAAGCTATTGCCAGCCACTATAGCATGAGTTCGATCCCTGGCCAGGGAGCTAATCCACATGCTACAAGCAGACCTCTCCTGTCTTGCCACTGCAACTCTTAGCAATGTATTTCAATTAAACTGCCTGTTCTGTTCTCTGCTCGATCTCTGGTGAATGCTTTTACTCTCCACACCTCTGGCCTACACCCCAGTTCTTGTAAGCATAAATAAAAAAAATAAACCTTTTTTTTTAAAAAAGAACATTTGCACTGGTCAGAGGCAACACTTACAGTATCTGTGATATCTTTGTTGCTCACTATTCCTTGGAAAAAACCTTTTGAAGAAGAACTACTGGTAATATACAGTTTAATTTCTAATAAATATTTGAAACTTTGATTCTTCTGCAGAATAGAATGGAAGATGGTGGATTCTCTTGGAAATGTGTACAGGATGGCTGTAATAACTGAAAAAAGTATTGACCTTTTATTTACTTCCTGGCTCTGCTATTTTCTAGTTGTTGGCTTCTAGACAAGTAACAGATCATCTCTGGGCATTAATTTCTTCATCTGTCCAAATTGGAAAATATCTACTTTGCAGGGTTGTCACATGTACATGTGTGCTGGGCCTATTTTGGGGACCAATACGTTGTCTTAATAAACACTAAATGAACTGGTTTTCTCAAGCATCTTTTGAGTTCTTGGTGATAGAAAAAGACCATCTTCTCTCTCCATTTTGGAGGTGGGGGAGGAGGGAATTGGGGGATTGTGTGGTAAAATCCACTTTAATTCTAGCTGTGAGAAAAGATCAGGGAAAATGTGGTAAGCAATTGCTTCTAAAAAGCTCAGGCTAAAAGCACTTGATGAATCTGTGCTGGCTTCCCGGTAGATTCATCTCAGTACTGCCCGCACAGCACAATTAATAGTTATTACTCAAGAAGGAACAAATAAAAAAAAGAGAGCAGGCATAACAACATCCTTTCATCTTCCTAAAGATGGTCCCCTTTGTCAGGTCTGGGAGCCATACCTGTGAATCATCCTGGGAAAGCACAGTGTGGGTGACTAGAAGGAAGATCTTGTGGTTCATTTCTTACCCACTTCCTGGGCTGGGGAAATGGCTGAGCTCATCTTTCTTATCTCCTGATGCCTTGTCAATATCCACTACCATTCACCAAGCATCTTTACAAACGAGGGCCTCTTTCTCACATCCTCTCTCCAGACACATCACTTTGTCCAGAGCCAGGTACTTTCTAGGCAGAAAAAGTTGTAGAGCAAATGCAGAATAAAATTGAGAGGATAAGCCCGGGGCTGGGAAAGAACATTGGCTCAGGACTTAAAGGGTGTAAGTGTCAGCATGAGCACGGAACATGCAAGGCATGCTTCTTTGGTGATGATAAGAAATGACTCACAGTTTTCCTGCAGGAGGCCTCTTGACCTGGTCCTTCATTCTTATGCTCCTGAAGTTAAGTTCAAGTTTTGCCTCTTGAAATCTTTTTTTTTTTTTTAAGATTTATTTATTTATGCGTTCAAGCTGGGATACAGTCCAGAGCCGTGGGGTGGCGAGAGGGTTTACCAGAGACAGATTGGGGAGCATGCAGGCAGATGGATGGAAATACACTGCTGAGGGGAGCAGTAGGCGAGGCAGGAGAGGTCTGCCGTGCTATGTGGGCATCTCCCTGGCTGGGCGTGAACTCGTGTAGCCGCTGCTGACAGCTCCACAGTGCACCGCTTAACCACTGTGCCACCAGGTAGGCCCATGCCTTTTGTAATCTTGGAGCTTAGTCAGATTAGAAAGAGACCCTGACTCCGATGATGAATGCCCCAAGTGAGAATATGATTCTCCTATGGATTCAATTTATTCAATAGACTAGAAGGGAAGAACATGGACTTTAGGGACAGTTTCTGTGTTTGAATCCAACTAGAGCATGGATAATTTTGTATGAGATATGTAATATCTCTCATTGTTTTCATGTGGGAAATAGGAATAGAATTGTTTTCAAAACTGTGGGTAGGATGTTTTGTGATATATCTGGAACTGAATAAGCTCTCAATAAACAGCTGATGATGTTGTTATTATTATCTGTAACCACAGTCATTTTTCCCAGTCCTGTTTTATATGGATAAACAGGGAATATTAGCTGTGAATGTGCCTCACATTAGAGAGATAGGACCGATCTAGTAAAAGACTTCTTCAAAGAAAGTTTGGTTCAATTGCAGGATCTTCTTTTGTATTTTTCACTCATAGATTACACTGGTCAACAAATTTT
The DNA here is from genome assembly GCA_004024925.1 of Scalopus aquaticus. Lineage (NCBI taxonomy): Eukaryota > Metazoa > Chordata > Mammalia > Eulipotyphla > Talpidae > Scalopus > Scalopus aquaticus. The sequence continues at coordinate 19,453 of PVIJ01001294.1, forward strand.
TACAAAAGGCATATCACTGAAATAAAAATAGTCATTTCATACCAATTTGTATATGCTCAACACAAATATGACAGTCAAATTCTAATTTTGACTCTAGTTTTTTTTGTAATCTGCAATAAATTGATGTTTACATCACAAAATGCATGCCAATCACTGGGCAACAAATTTTTACTAAAGTCATGTTACTAAAATAAAATCAGTCATTTCTTATCAATTTGTATGTCCTCAACATGAATATGACAGTCAAATTCTAATTTTGGCTCTAGTTTTTTTTGTAATCTGCAATAAATGGATCTTTACATCAGGAAATGCATGCCAATAGTAATAGGCCTACGGTTAATACCTGAAAAAAATCAAGTCATAGACTACTTCTTAGATTTCTTCGCTTGTCTCTTGTACAGCTGTTCAGGAGCATCTCTGGGGAGTGTCCAGCAGTAGTCAGCCAGCATTGTAGTGGACCATTTTCCCTGGTATCTTAGTTCCATTGATGTGGTATTTGATGAAAACGTTCACCATTTTCATCACGAACCATACCACAGTTTTCAGGGAAGAAATCCAGATGGGAATGAAGGAAGTGGATCTTTAGAGACAGATTGCAGCCAAGTTTCTGATATTGCATCAGCATGTCTTCTACTAGTTCCTTGCAGTTTTCTGCCCTAACATTCCAAAAAAAGTTTGTAGAGTCTAGGCAAAAAGCATTCCATGCTTGTTTTGCATCACCCTACAGCAAGTTGTTGAACGATCATCTCAATGCAGACAGAATGTTTGGGTAGACTATTCTTGACTTCTTTTGCTTTGTTATTCTGCCAGAAAGAGGAGGAACTAAGCAGAAGTAACAGTCTTTTATGTGGTTGCTTGGCTCTCTCCACACCATGGGGAGTACAAATGGCATTGATGGTCTTTTGCCATTTCACCACTGTGAAAGCGGTGTTGTACACATAGCACAGCATATCTGCAGGCCCAAGGCTTGTCTTGGTCACCAATCTTGCATCCAAAGATGAGACGCCTTCTTCACTTGAGAAGCGGCACTTTTCTTCTGGTTGGCAAATGTCACTTCCCCACAAATAGAGCAGAAATTGTCCACGCTTTTAACACACTTTCGAGGCATTACTGTTCTGTATTGTGCCTAAATGGATAAAATAATAACAGTTCTATGGAACAGTAGCTTAAACTGTCTTGCACAAAGTTGAAATATTTTCAATGCTCAACCTTTCTGACAGAGCTTTAACTAGTGCACTGCTGACATCAGCTTACTTCAGCAGCCACCTGGCAGTAGTATTGAATCGCATCAGAAAATGATGCTATCAACTCTGGATGATGTGTGCATGATGGTATTATGCAATGCGATGCAATATTACATCATTCTAGGCTGATTTAGGATGTTGTTGCAGTCCTACTGGATAAATTTACACAGTGAAACATGTAAAATGAATTATATGAAATATCTTGAAGACGAGAGCTAATAAAACACTTTCAGGGTTATATTCATGTTCAGCACACCAAGATACTACAGATTAGGGCCTTTTTACGTCAGTAATGATCTCATTGTTGACCAGTGTTATTTGTCCTCAAGCCTTGGGTAGTTGCTTTTTTGCTACATTTCTTGGATTTTCCCTCTTTTCTCTATTCTGCCTACTAAGTCAAGCTCTACTGCCACCTACCTTCCTGGTTTTCTGGCCTGCAGGTTCTCCTCGAGTCCTGGTTCACAAGTGTGCTTGTGGGCCGCAGCGTCACCATCAAGCACCCAACTTCCAAGAAATGCAGCATCTCATGCCCCACACAGGCCTGTTAAATCATGGAGCGTGGTCCCTATCATGCTGTAGAGTCTAGTCCAACTTATTTTATTGCCACCCTTGTCCAGGTTACGTGTGTGACCAATGCATATGTTCTATAGTTTCAGGATATATCTTGATTTTCGTTGTTTTCATCATCTGTCTTGCAAAGAGGATAAACGTGGTATTGTGGGAAGAACACTGATAGGACTCAATCCAAGTCACTGTCTGTTACCTCGACTTGGCTCTAGCATTTCTAGAAAATGGTCCTGGTACTTTGATGTTTTCATTTCATGGTCCTTCGTTATACCACAGAGAGATCTTCTGAAGTTATTAATTAAATATATTAATATATAAATTATAAAAATAAAAATTAACATACAAATTAGATCATAGCACTTCACTCCCACACACCCTAGTTTTAAACCCTACACTGGCTTTCATGGCAGGATGTTCATGGTAGAAACCTTCAAAAGGCCTTTGTGGTCTGCATGGCCGTGAGATGGACTCTGTCTTCTTTGTCTCCACCCTTAGCCACTTAATAAGCTATCAGTGCATTAAAGATAGGCCTTCCTTTTGCTCTGTACAAACCAAACTTGTTTCCACCTGACCCTCCTCTTCTGTACCTAGCTGGTTTAGAGTCCTTATTCAAGGTTTAGTTCAAATGTCATCTTGAATAGATCTTCCCTAATCTCTAGCCAAAGTAGCACAGCCCTTCTCTCCCTGTTGCTTTCTCTCATCATCTTGTTTTCTAGTCTGCTTGTGGTTCTCTGAAAATATGGTTAGGATGTCTTTGTCTTCTTTCTGTACATTGCAAACTGTCTTGATGGGAAATATTGTAGTTGTGATTATAGTAATGACAAAGTTTTGCGGAGTGCTTAACATTATCTAGACACTGTATATAGTAAAATATAGTTTATTTGGCTTCATTTAAATCACTTTGCCTCAAGTAGTTCATTTGGATTATTTCATTTTCTTTAATGGATTATTTAGTTATATTGTTGTCTTCCACTTATCTTTGGATGTCCGCTCCCTAAAAGTGGGGACCGTGTCTATTTGTTACCATTCTATGCCCAGTCGGCAGAGGTTGCCTGGCATAGAAGTGCTTTCGAAATGATTGTTTAGGAAATGAATGTCTCCCTGAAGATTATCATCTGTGAAGAGTCTACCTGGGAGTAAAGAACAAAGCGTCACTCTTGCCCTATTCTAGATATGTTCAGGAGAAAAGCTTTTTAGTTCATCTTTGTCTTTAGTCTAAGACAGGGAGCAGGTGTTGACTCTGCTTTTGGATTTGCTCTGGTGGCCTTGCGTGCAGCTGCGGATCCTGATGATCTGGGAGAGTGTTACTTGAGTGGCACCTTCATGGGAACAAGTCCTTTCTAACGCATTAAGTCTGACATTTGGCGGGGTTGGAAATACAGGCCTTCAGATTTTTACATTCTTTGTGCGCATGTTGTCAATGTGCGTATGTGAACCTTTTATTATTATGGACTCAGCTGGCAGTAACCATGGTGAGTAGACCTATCACACAGCATTTTTCTGAGTCAGTTTAAAATGCTGACAATTAAATATACCGTACTCTTTTAAGCGATCCATCAGTCTCCCTTGTTGTCATGGTGACTGGAGTATATTTAGAAATGTGACAAGTACACTGAGTTCAATTGCACTTTTGCCAAAACATAGTTTTGCAGCTAAAATTGAATTTCCTGATTGAAGATCCAAGTGCTGTTAAGGGGGCATGATCATTTCTATACATTATTCTGGAAGCATAACTTACATCATTCTATTAAATCAGCAGTTCAAGTCTTATCAGGCAAGTATGATATTGACACTTGAGATGGTTGTACTTAGAGCTGATGAAATAAAATGAAATAAAGATGCCATTATGTTTTTTCTTTAAAATGAAATTAGGCCTCATCAATATAACGAGTTTAATGATTAATTCCTTGATAAAGACATTGTGAGTGTGCGTGCATCTGTTTCTCCCAAGTATATTTTAATCTAAAGAAATATATCAAGGATCTCCTCTCTCCTACTTGTAATCTATTCTTAGCAATGTGAGTTCATCCTTATTTCTTTTGGTCTGACCTCGGATTGTGAGCATTCTTTTTTCTTCCCAATCTCATTTCTTCTGGTTTTCAAATGAAGTAAGATAAAATGAACATGACTTTTTGCTCAAACAGAGGAAAAAGTGAAAGTCTTCTCTCTTGTCTAATCAGAAACTTGTAATGATTCTTCTGTAGTCCTCCCTCCTGTCAACACAATGCTAAGAATGATGTTGAGTGAAAACTGCTTATTTGACCATAGAAGGTTTACAAACTTATCTAGTGACTGGGTCATTATTAAAACCCTTCTTTCATTCCTGGGCCAAGAAAGTTTCTCTGCTCTTGAGGTGAGAAACAAATCCTTCTGCATATGTTTGCTTCTCTTTTTTCTTGAAGCTGAGTGCTTTAGCCACTGGGCTTGATTTTGATCCCCACATAGTATATGGCTAAATTGATTCTATTTCTTTCATGAACATTGTAAATAGTCTATTTTGGAAAGAGATGGCCTAGTTATAATAACTATGGGTAAGATTTACTGAGTTTTTACTATATGCTGGGCATTGCATACAGTAAACTCTTAAATGGGTAATTTCACTAGAGCTATGAAATAGGTTCTTGTGTAATTCTCATTTTATATGAAATAGGTTAAGAAAGATTCTGTATCTTGACCAAGGGTATACCTGGAGTAGCAGTGGAGTGTGGATTCTAAACCACCTACCCTCTTAATTAGTGCCCTCTTCACAGACATATGAGTATTTTTTGTTTTTGGATAGTTCTTGGGTTGGACAAGTAATCAAAACAGCATCAGACAGGTGAGCAAGGAAAAACCAATTTAATAATGTCTATGGGCAGGAGAATGACAGTGATTATGCAGGCTTAAATTCATGGAGAAAAGTGATATAAATGCTGGTTCCAGGGGTCTGAGAAGCCAAATACAAAAGAGGGGGACAATTTCATGCAACAAGAGGGGATGATATCATATGACAAAACCTTGCCTCTGGACATGTGCCTTGTCTTCAGATAGATTTCTCTATAAAATGCTTTTTTTCTGGAGATATCCCTAAATCTAAGTTATCTGTATTTTGTGGTGTTAACAGTTTCTCCAGAGGCCCAGAGACCCTCAATTGACCTTAGTTTCTCATACCAAGGTGACACAAATTGGGAAAATGCCTAATCTGGACATATAAAAGAAGCCTTAACTGACCCTTTTGGGAGACTGATTCCACAGTAGTGTCTAAGGTTTACTTACAATATGATATCTGAAATCAATAATTTTTTAAATACTATTATCTTAAAATCCATTGCTTTAGTGATCATTTTGAGTAGATCTCCTCCTATGATTTTGTTACATCATGCCTTGGTCCTCTGGAAAATATTTGGTTACTGAGTTATGAAGCTTTCCCTAATGTTGACATGTTTCATCCTGTAACATTAAAGCATCACATTAACATCACCATTGAGATTTCATCGAGATGATATTTTAAGTATTAGGTAGATGTCAAATGTACAATCTTAGCTTTGAGGTTTTCAACATTCTAATTTTCACTTTAAAACTTGAATTTTATCATTGGCAATGAATGTTTTTAATTGTTTTCCTTGAAATGATAGGCCCTTTATTTTTCAGAATATGTCCGGCAAAACCCAAGTCTGAATGACCATAGTTTTTTTAGTCATTCTTTCAAATTAAATGGTGTTCCACACAAAGAACTATTAGTTCAACTCTCACTGCAAACAATCACACAAAGGCATTTCTTGGAGAAAACCACTGTAATTCAGGATTCAGCAGGAGTGCTTCATGCATGCTTCCTATCTCATCACAGAATATTAAAAAATTGTGTACTCAAGGATTGAAATTTAATGAAATTGATAAATTTCAATGCATTAAGGGCAGTGTTAAGTGAAATTAGCTTCCAATTCCCTTTTAGTGTAGGTGCCTATTGGTGAAAAGTATAATGGCTGTCAGTATATTTTGGTGCCACTGCCTTGATTATTATTAAAACTACACTTATTTTTTATGCTATTTTGCTTCATTGGTGTAAATATCAGCACGGTGAAAGTACTCACTATATCTTAGTTGTATTAGGAACTTACAGACCCCTAAATCAACCCAGAGAAGCCCAATGTGTCTGTGGACACTGAGAGCCACAGATCTAAACCAGTCCTTTCATTTTATAAAAGAGGAGAGCTGGAAGAGACCTACCCAAGACAGCTGCAGTAGTTAGTGGTGGGGCTGGGACAAGAAACCAGTTGTTAGTACATTCCTCTTTTCTTTCTTTTGATTTCCTGTTTGAGTTTCAGCAATTTTTGAGGTAGGCATTTATAATTCTTGACCTTATTTGGGAAGGTTTCCATATTTCCCCCATATAAACCCTTTGCATATTACCCCTACTGTGCACTCCATGCACACTGGCCTCTCTTCTGCTTTTAAATAGGAACCACCGCTGCTCTTGAAAAAGAACATGCTTTATCTTTGCCAATACCAAGAGAAGTTGAAGGAGCGGTTGACTGCTTGCTCATTTTCTGGTTTAGGATTCCAGCTTTGTGGGGAAAAAAAAGATCAGTGAGTTTGGGCTGAAGCAGCTGCTTCTTCACCTACAGTAATTAAATGCCTCAGAAAGGATAACTATTCACAGCCATTATCTTTTATGTTGCTACACACGATATCACGGTATAACTCTCTCTCACTGCCTTTCTGTATTAAAACTTCTCTTTACTTCCCTATAGAAGGGAGATTTTCCAGCAAAATTTATTCTTTACTTTTTTTTATATTAATATTTTATGTGATGTTTTCTTTGAGAAGAACTGGTCAGACTGTGAAATAATAATGAAGAATGACGAAAAAGGCAATAGATGGCTCCAGATATTATATTTTCTCTTTACTACCTTTGTTTTGTCTTGGAGTAGATTTTTGTGAAGTTGAGAGTTGACAGAGGTTGCAGTGTATAAAAATGAGCAAATCTGGCAAACTGTGAAAGTAAACTTGCAGATTCTCAAATGTATTGTTCTATCATTTTCAAGAATGTTGAACATTTTTTGCAAGATCTCACTTTTTTCTCATCTGACATTTGACTGCTTTCCTCAACCTATGAGCTTTTTAAATAAAACTTTGTTTTCTAACATTCTTCTGTTTCTCTATGCCTGTCTTAGTTACCTGAAAGTGTGCTCTAATTTGATCTTGGGCCTCCACGTGAATTAGCTCTTCCTTTCCTATGCACAAAACTGATATTTCTTGCCCTTAGTTACCTGCAAACCGTTTCTTTTTTTTTTCCTTTTTATATTTCTAGTTACTTTTTTTCCATAACCATTTATTAGACTTACAATTTGCCCAGTAGCAATGCCATTTTAATTCTTCAAAATGTTTTTTTCTGCTTCCTAGTTAAAATTTCTAGAGCATATTAACTGCTTGTGCTTAGCACCTCCTAAGAACTCCATAGATGTGTTGAATCGATATTTTATTTATTGAGGGGTCTCCTCTTCAAAGGGTTCTTGACGTGTTTATCTAGAGATTGGAACTGTTGTTTCTCTCTGAGTGCTGGGTAGTTAAGTCTCTGAGACACACAGCTACAATGACCCATCTTCTAATGGGGACTCCCACCTGCCAGGATGTGACACATGGCTTCCCTGACAGATGGTCATTTAGCCTCTACTTGAGCACTTCCAAATCTTTCCAAGGCAATTTGTTCTGCTGCTGGACAGCTTCACATTTAAAGTTCTGCTTCCCATTTGCTCTGAAACTTGATTTTCCATGATTTTAACCCAAACAGTGATAGCATGGCATATTTTGCACAGCTGCAATATGGCTAAGACATGACAAGTCTTCAGATACATGGAGGGATTTTTATTGACTGATTGATTGTAAAGCATGTTTTTAATTTATTTTTTATTGAAGTAATATTCCATTATCATACTATACTATTGTCAGGTGAGCATCATTGTAAATAACCATCTATATATACCAAGTTAAGTTCACCATTAAAGTTCAATTTTATCTTTCACCATTAATTTTACTGCCCCCACCTCACCATTAATTTTACTTCCCCTTCCTTCTTGTAACCACCATTTTGTCCTATAGTCTGAAAGCTCCTCTTCATTTCATTTAGTTCATTTGCCTGTTTGGTTTCTCCTATAAGACACATGATTGGAATCATTCAGTGCTTGCCTTACTCTATCTGATTTATTTCACTAAACACAATGCCCTCTAGGTCCATTCATGTTGTTGCAAATAGAAAGACTTCATCTGTTTTTTTTTTAATAGCTGAGTAATATTCCATTGTTTATATATACTGCATCACATCTTGTTTATCCAGTAATTGTTAGCGGGCATTTAGGTTGTTTCTAGTTCTCTACTATTATAAATAATGATGCAATAAATATGGAGGTGCATGTATCTCTTTGAACTAGTGTTTTGTATTTTTAAAAAAGATTTGTTTATTTATGCATACAAGAACTGAGGTGTAGGCCAGAGCCATGGGGTGGTGAGAAGATTCACCAGAGACGGAGTGGAGAGGAGAACAGGCAGACTGACTGATATACACTGCTGAGGGGAGCATCGGGCATGGCAGGAGAGGTCTGCTGCACCATGTGGGAAGCTCCCTGGCCAGGGTTGGAATTCATGTTGTAGTGGCTGTAGATAGCTTCATAGTGCTGAGGTTTAACCCATTGTGCCACCAGGGAGGCCCCTGTTTTGTATTTTTAAAGTGGATACTCAGATATGGGATAATTGGGTCATATGGAATTTCTTTTTCAAAATTTTTTTGAGGAATCACCATATAGTTTTTCATAATGGCTGTACTCATTTACAACCCACCAACACTACATGAGGGTTGCCTTCTTTATAGATCTTCTTAAATACATTGTTGCTTCTTTCTTTTTGTATAACTCACATGTGAAGTGATATATCATGCTGCTTTGACTTGCATTTTCCTAATAATAACAGAAGATGAACATCTTTTCACATACTGGTTGGCTATCAGGATATTTTCTTCAGAGAAGTGTCCGGTCAGATCTAAAGATAGCTTTCATTCCCCAACCACTTTCTGTCCTCTTTCAGTCTCTCTCTTGCTACTTACATCCCAGGAATTTAAAATGTTTAGATGTTCACATTCTTTGTGTCTTTATTTCAACTTCACTTTCTAGACTTCTTATCACATCACCAAATTCTAAACTCCTCTTGCAAATCTTTGCTTGCCTTTTGCTTCTGTCTTAATATACTAGGAAAATTATTGGGTAAATGAAGGGCTATGAATTCTAGTACATAATAACTTAGCAGGTGTGTGATCTTGATGATATTAACCTTTCTATGGTTGGTTTGCTCATATGCAAAATTGATTTAATTATGACTACTAAGAATATTAGTAAGGTTTAAAGTATGTATGCTTTCCTCTTTATTACAGAGGAAATACCTTTAAGTCTGTACCTAGTTCTTAACATGGATTTCAACAAATATTGTTTTTCTCTCCATGAATTTTCTCAACTTCTGCCTGCATTTCTATTGATATATTTAGCCTTTATTATTTTTTCCTATGGAAACATTATTTTAACTCTATTGAATTAATAAAAATGGGTCATTGCGCATTACTTAAAACCTCACTGAAACCACTAACTCATTAGGTTGTAGAATTATTTAAACAATATATTTTTTAAATTAGATGTTATTAATTTCAATTCAATCATCATTTACTAACCATTATTTTATGTGCATTGAGCTAGGTACTGTTGGAACTACTTAGAACACTTTCTTCACACACTCATTCAATAAACATTTTCTTGAGTGTTTACTAAGAAGTAGATTCTGAATTTAGGTTTTGGATTCAAGAAATTGAGTTAGACAGAGTTTCTGTCCTTAAGACACACGATCAACTAAAAATGATAAAGCATTGTGGTACTTGATATAATCTTGATATGATATAGAGTGTTGTGATACTCTTAAGAAAACCTACCTCACCAAACCTTTCTGGGTCAGGATAAGTTTCATAGCAGGAGATTTGCTTAAAGATTGAGAAGGAGCTCAGAATCCAGTGGAATGAAAAGATCCATAATAGGGTTTGATTATGCTCAGCTATGAAACTAACCTCTGAATTCCATCCATTGCCCTTGAAATCTCCACCCACAACTGCATGTAGCATTTCCCATTCTTCTGTTCAGTTTAAGGTCCTTAGAACCACCTGAAAGACAGGTGTGATGATGTCATAGGTTTACATCTGGGACCCAATTACTGCACGAATGCATATTTTTATCTTCCAAATTACGAATAGTAACAAATATATAAGAATAATCTCATTATGGTCAGAGACACTACAAAATAAGACATTGCATTGTTTCTAATAAAAGAGCTTGGTGTTGTGGGTTTTTAAGCATCTTAAGCACTGTTACTGATAGATATTAGTATAGGAATTAACACTGAATAATTATGTTTGGAGGATTTACCAACATTTTTTTCTCTTTATTCCCAAGTGGTCATAATACATTTTCTGATTTTCTTTAGAGCACAAGACCAGACCTGCCAATAACAAGGTGTCAAGGAAAGGGTCTCTTCACCATTCTGGGCCCCAGCTTTGCCAATTGTCAAATGAGAATATTACAACTATACTGATACTAGCACCAATTTGACCTCACTGGATTCAGGTGGAAAGTAAAATCATTGATCTATGGGAAATTATAACTGGCCACAATTGTAATACAATATGCACCTTTTGCATGACCAAATAGCTACCTTCAGTCAGGATGAGTTTAGCTTAATTAAATTTTAGTTGTTTCTCCAAACTTCCTGAGGTAACTGCATGTCTCACTCTTCTACTTATCCGAAACTAATGGCTGGTAAGTGCTAATGTATTCAGTAAGCACTTGTTGATTGAATTTTTTTAAAAAAAAATACTGATATGTTAAAGTCCTGGGCTGGTAATTTGTAAACTACTTGCATTTTTGCTTAAGAATCCTTTATTCTTTAGGACTCCTAGAGTCTCTCATTTAATTTGTATATCATAAATTCCATTGATATAGAACCTTTATAAATATCACATTAAGAAGTTGAGCATTACCTTTAGGCCAAAGCAATTTACTTTTTAAAAATCAGATTAATTTCAACACAATCAGCCAGGATGTCAGAAGATCTCAGTGCCTCTGATAGATGCTGACAGGTGAGGAAATTAAAATCAGGGAGGGAAGCAATTAAATGCTGGCAAACATTACTTTAATGAGACAACCAAATCATTCATAAGCCCTGGAATATGTTGTATTTTTGATAAGTATTTTAGGGAAGAGGGTGAGAGAGTGCATTTAAATTTTTTTTTATATGGGATTTGATTATGGGAGTGGAGGGTAGTCCATGTTTGTCCTTTAATGTCTTTGGCCTAATTTAATATCTCGATTGCTTTTGGAGATGGTCTTTCTAATAATAATGTTTAAGATGATGGCATTGTTTAATGCAAACAGATCTTAGGAGAAATAATCCTTTTAGTATATCCTCTACCTCTGCATAAAATTTATCAAAATGCACAAAGTCTAGATGCAATGATTTAGGGATAGTCAAGGTTAAGACCTGTGAAAATAGACCAAAAATGAATATTTCATCCAACTTCCTGTTCAAAAGATTTGGAAATTATAGTGCTAAGAGTAAAACCCAGGCCCTCAACCAACACCCCCTCTTTCAGAAAGAACTCAGGTATCGCAGAACTGAGTACTTATACATTTATTGGTTTACTGCAAGTTTTTGCAAGGCAATGTCATATTACTCATTTGTATGATAGCACTAGAAAAATGCCACTTATTAGGAGACATCATTATATTAATCTTAGCAATTCTGATTCCACTTGTTTGGAATTTTTGCTCATGTATGTTGGAATCATCATCTTAGAGTAATGGTGCTTAAAATGTTCTGAGATGCAGTGTTCAACTCAGAAATACACTGGTTACTGAGATATCTGTTGAAATAAATAGATTTTTCTTTGTTCAGCTCACATGTTCTTTCATTTCTTTCTTTCCCATTATCTCCCTTCCCCTTACTTTATTTGTTCTCTCCCATTTTTTTTCCAAAATACAAAATAAATTATCCATTATCTTAAAACAGTCCCACTACATTTGGTGAGTTTTACTTTTACATAGATTCTATTTAGTGGGTAAAGTTACACAGGCTAGAGGGTGATTATAATTTTTCAGGTCTCTTTTATTTTGGTTAAAATTACTGCTGGATGGGAGAACATTTTTATTGGGAGAGGATGGGTGGGTCTGACTAAAAATGCAACTCTGCCAGGCGCTTGGTTAGCAGTCTCAAAACACACAGGACAGTCAAGGATAACTGAGTTCATGACACATAGTACTAGTGGAAAACTTATTTCCTCGGGAAATACCCAGGACTTACCTAGCACACTAACACAAACTACGTAAAGAGGGCTGGGAAACTTCTTAATGTAGGAGGTTTCAGCTTTTCTACTACTTAAGATGAGACTTATGGATGAAAATTCCTTTGCAAAAATTCAGTGATGCCAAGTTCTGTTTTGTTTCTGTGGCTTGTGTTTGGATAGCTTGCCCAGGGAGAGATGGTGTATATCTGAAACTTCAGGGGAGAGCTGAGAGTGTGTAAGGCACACTTGCAGTGAACACTCCTTTTGTTTCAGCTAAATAATGTGTCACCTTCTGGTTAGAGCACAGATCTGAAGGCTACTCTCCCTGTTTTCACTTGCTAGTGAAGCAGAACCACACACTTAATGTGCTTTGGTGTTTGGACAATGGCATATACTCAGTTTTCCTTTCGCTCCACACAGTGCACTTTCTAATGAATGGCTGCATCATGCAGTAGGATGGCGCTCACTGATTTGAGGACCAAGAGGCAAAGTCAGAATTTTATCTACCTCATATTAATTGTGATATTTGAAGTTTGATTTCCTTATTGGTAAAATTGGAGTAATAAGGTCTCACTGGAGTTATACTGAGAGTGATTTGAGCTATGATGGTCATGTGATGCTTTTCAAACCATAAAGTATAATGTTAAAAGATGATGAATGTCTGGATTTTGGTAGCATATGATAAGAATTTCTTCCAACGTATCCCATCAATAATGTTCTGTTCTTTATCTGATTTGTGTCCTACGTGAATGTGGGGTATTTTAATAAAACTTTCAAAAGGTTTTATGTTTACCAATAAATATATCCATTGTGATAAATTCCTTTGGTTTTGAAGTGTTTTTGGAACCACTGTTTCTTTGAACCTAAGGCACAATAGAGACACAACATGTAAAATGATGTGTAACACACCTTTAGGTCTTTCACTTAAAGCAGTATCTATTGCTTTTTTGCAATTGAGAAACACTCTATTTTTTACATTTTGAGGCTTTGTCTTTGAAACATACATTCCCTGTGTTGTTAGGTGACACCATGTGAGGTTGATATGGATGAATATTATTTTAAATCTGGGGATACAAATCAAAGATATGCTCAATCGGAGAGATTTTCTAGTTTTGCATGGATAGAACACCATTTTGTGGTCATATAAATAGGCTCAGGAGAAGAAATGTTACCATTTTATATGTCACTACTGTTTATATATATATGAACTAATGGAAGATATTCTTCCAAAAAAAGTTTAACTGAGCTTTAGCTGTAAAATTGTTATTATAACCCTCATTTACTTATAAGGAAATCGGCACTCAAGAGTTTAAGTAACTTGCCTAAGGCCATTGGTAAGAGGAATTCAATTCTGAGTGGTTGTAAATCCCGTGTGTATTTCCCATTTCCTTGTGTCAATCAAATAGCTGGTTTTATTTTATTATTCCCTCTTCCATCAAGCCTAGTGGATCAAATCAATGACTTGTTTGTCTTTCAGATTTCCCGACGTAATATCCCAGGAGAACTGAGATATAAAGGAAATATTACTGATCCTACACAGAGTTAGAGGGTCCAGACTCACACCCTGCACATCCTGTGCTGTGTAGTGTTAAGGATGTTACCTTTTGTGAACTTCTCTTTCCACATCTATAAAAAGGGGACAGTAATGCTCATTTTTCATGTTTGTGAAGCTAATCAGAGAGAGATGTTTGTTCCTGCCTCATTGTGCTTATTCCTCCACAGGCTTTGGTTTCCTCACTTATGAGGAAGAATAATCTTTCTTCTTATTTTTTGGGGTTCTTATGGGTGAAATGACATAATGAATGTGAGAATGTTTTGCAAAATAAGATATGGTGATATAGGATGCAGTTTATGGTTACTAATGGATATGTGGAGTTAGCACCTATGGGTAACTTCACTGTTTTGTTACAGACATTGCAGTTTGCTGAACCTTGTGATAACTGACTACTCCCCAAGCTAGCTGTCTAAGGTAAGAGAAGACTGACATTGTCACTTTTATGAAATGTTTATGGGCATCTCAGCCAATACTGCATAAGGTTGATTTCACTCCCAACAAGAAATTTGAGGGCATTTCATGAGCAAAACAAACAAACAAGCAAACAAACAGAAAATCCTGAAAAATGTCAGTACAGTGAACTTCCCCCTTTTATGTCATCTTGAATTAAATTTCCCAGATGCCCAAAAATAGATGACTGGATCAAGAAGATGTGGTACATATACACAATGGAATACTATTCAACATTCAAAAAAGACAAACACATGCAATTCGCAGCAACATGGATGGAACTAGAAGGTATCATGATCAGTGAAATAAGCCAGAAAGAAAGAGAAAAATATCGAATGGTTTCACTTATAACAGAAATATAGGGGAACCAAATAAGAATGCCACATTCAGCAGGGGAGGAGGGGAGGGTAAGTTCTCAAGAGGGGGGAAGAACGGAGCACAATGGACTATGGTGATGGCTTCACGGGTGAACAGGTGATAGGTAACCTATGTGAACACACTCTAATGTAAAAGATGAATAACAAAAATAAATAAAAAAAAAGAATTAAATTTCCTTTTCTGGTTTTAGCCCATAAGGTTTAGTGCCAAAAGCACAAAACTCTGGGCAGTGCAAGAGGTCCAGGCTTGGTGAGTATGCTAGTGTACATGCCATGCCATGAGGTGGGGCCTTCTTAATGATTGTCTTATTGTCTCCTCAGCTTAGGTGTTGGAAGGACTTTTGATACACTTACCTGACCCTTGATTGAGTGTTTTTTTCACTACATTACCCTGACAGAGCTGTCTGGCTCTAAATGGGATAAATTTCACTAGTCCAGTCCATCATTGCCTCTTTGCTACCCAAAATACATCTCAAGAAGACATAATCCAGGGCTACAACACCCACAAAAACGTTCTACAAACACGGAAAATAAGTTAAGCGTCTTTTGAATCCCAGGACCTGTAGTATCTGCATGCCCCTTCCCTGTGTGAAGGTGGCAAGCCTTGGACAAAAGAATGCATTCATCTTGAGTTTGTCAAGAAAGTGACCAGATTATAAATAAATTAATTAATTAATTAATTAATTAATTAATATATATATATATATATATATAGTGACCAGAAAATGTTAAGTGAATAAGCCACAAGGAGAAAGAAAAATACCAGATGCTGTCACTTATGTGTGGACTATAGAGAAGCCAAACAGAGGGTCAAAGACAAACCTTAAAATAATCCCTTGAAAGCTGACCATAGATCTGAGGCATCCTGGAGAGGAGGAAAAGGGAGAGAGGGAGGGATGAAAATGGGGGAAACAGCACAATGGACTACGTGGAGAACTAGGGATGTTTTGGTGGTGGGAGAGCTACAGTGACCATACCTGAGGGGAGAAATCCTATACTGTGAAAAAAATCATCAAGGATGTAAGAAAATGGTACTGCATTAAAATAATAATTTAAAGCTAGCATCATAGTTGTGAAGCTTGTGAGATGTGAGTTTTCTCCTGCAGCTAACCACCTAATCTTCATTTCCCAGTTAGCTCTGCTATGTTTTGTGTCTTAGAGGTCCCATGCAAAAAGAAGTGAGGAAGTCCACATGGTATTCTAAGTAAAGACCTAGTAAAATGGTAACTTTATAGAGTATTTGATACTCATTTACTCTGCTGTAAGCCTATATTCTGCTGATGTTTTGATAATTCCCTTGGCATGCTATTTTCAGGATCTGGAATTGAAAACTTGACTTTAGCTACACAGACCTTTGAGAAATGAAAGTTTGTTGGCACTGAAATGAAAGTTTGTAGGATTTGGTAATTTAGATTTAGTGGAAGTCATGGTGTTAATATGGTTTTCAAAGTTGATATTCACCATTCACATTGAATAAGAACACATCATCTGTAAATAAGGTGGGTGACATATGGATGTGAAATAACTCTAGAATTAGACTTAGTGGCCAGTTGTGTTGATTAGATTTTGGTCTCATTCCTACAAAAGAGAGGAGTATAAAAAGAGCAGTGACCAAAATTTCAGGGATGGCTTCTGTTCATCTTTTGTCCCTTTCTAGCCATAAACTGCCTTGGTAGAAATTTCTTTCTAATGTATTATTTTAATAGATAAATATATCAGAAAATGATGTACTGTAAGCAGGCAATATCATAGTTTTTGATATAATTCTATTTTAGATATAACAGGTTCATTTAGAAACTGTAGTTATTATGCTTTCATCTAAGTGGCAATTGTTAAATATTAATAAAACAAACTCCAAAAAGTGGTTAGTTGTGTCTTCTGGCCTCCCCATTGAAACACACCTTGGAACTACAAAGAGGTTTTTAAACAAGCCATGAAGCTTATGATAGCTTGTTCTTGAAAAAGAGGAATTTCATATGTCTGTCTGTCTATTCATCCATCTATACATCCATGTATTTGTAGGTGGGGACTGGTAAGTAGGAAAGATGAAAGCTTCTTAAATAACCTTTGATAGATGGAGAAGTGAATATTCCGGGGGCATGCAGTAGAAATTTAAAATAATCTTGTGGTAATAATTGGTACTAGTGGCAGTAATGAAGAAAGAATAACAGTTTAAATAAATAATTAGACTTGACAGTAGATGTGTCAACAGGTACCCACTTAATGAGTGTAATCATTGTTTTTCTCTGCTTTCAACATTGATCCACTGACTGAGGTGTGTTCCCTGTCCCATTTCCAAACCAAATCTATTTAAAGCTGCATTTCATGGAATCTGAAATAGTATACCCTGTTTACTATTTGGAGCTGATACCCAATGTTCTTTAATAGACAAGATCTGTACTTGAACAAGTACAGACTTCTGGCCTCCTGTAGATGGTTGATTATCCCTGTTATCCACAGGGTGATTCATTAGCGAGGATGAATAATACGTAATTAATTCTCTTGGACTTGTCTATATTGCTAGAGTGAATTGTTTATTATAATTCAAGAGAAACAGCCCTAATCCCCCTTAAATCAAACTATTCAGTTAGTTTTTGTTTTTTTTTTTTTGATGTGGAGGTAGAGGCTGTGGTTATAAATGAAATTATTTTTTAGTTACCCAGATAGAGTCTCATTGTTTGTGGAAATGAAGTCATATGTTATGTTATGTTGTATGAAACAGAAACCATGAGAATCTAATTAGAATTCCTGTTCTGGTTGTATCAACTTGGGCGAGTCACTTTCCTTCTCCAGGATCCATTTTGGCATCTCACAGCAGACAGATTTGGAATTGATCATGGCAAATGCTTCATTATGCATGATTTTATTTTCTGATATTATCCTTTCTCCCTCCTGCTGCCACTTTTCCAAAGTCATAGCAAAATCCTATGACTACTTTAGGGTCAGTGTATGAAAATAGTAGTTCTTCCCTTTGACATCTGATTCTTTTATACCAGAAGAGCAGTTAGTTATTTGGATGTTACATGCGCTAGAATTGGGCATTTAGCACTGGTGCTCCCCTCTCTCAAGAAATATTGTTTCTGGTTATAAAGGGGATAAGTTCTATCTTCTCCCATGTTCTCCATAATCCGGGTCTCATTTTTACAGAATCTGGTAAATTTATCCATGGGTAACATCAATGGGTTTCTCTTCTGTTGTTTGACTTTTTCCAGGGTGAGTCATTGACCTATAATGAGAAGTCAGAGTGTCAAAGCCAGAGGGGACTTTAAGAATCATTCTTGTCAAATCCTGTTATTCTAGACATGGAGATTTTGGGGTCATGGAAGGAATCTGGTTTATCTGAATATTAGTGACAAATCCTAGTCTAGAATTCTTTTTTCTAACTCCATAGATGTATCTCTATATTTTACGGGAGAGAACTCTTCCTGTAAACTGCCCTTCCTTTTCTTAGTACCTAAAGGGCCATCATATTTCAAGCAAAACCAACCTTAGTGTCAACGCTGGGATATGAGAGACCCTCAAAACACAGGACTCCAGTCATCTTCAATAATTCCTGTGGTGCAATGGGGTGGAGGATTAGAGACACTTTCTGCCCCCTGCATTTGCTAGGAGACTGTGGATTCCCCATCAGTCTTCCTGGAAGAGATTATTTGACCCTGACATCACCAGTTTCTTCTACCTGCCTCCTGCCCTTTTCTAATCCAATGAATTATAGGAAGCTAAGGATGAACTCCCAGCTGACTGTTTACTGCACGTAGTTAGGAACATTAATAAAGAGAAGACAGATGAAGGAATAATAAGCAAAAGGACAGGAGAGTAATAGCCAACACAATGAATCTAGTTCAAGGCCTGCAATTCCCAGTTGTTGTGCTACACAAGATTAATAGCAGCATCTCTAACTCTTTCAGACCTTCTCTCTGTCTTATTCTTGTTGGACTCAGCTGGGACTGAGAAACAGCTGGATTCACCTTTGCCAAAGCCAAACTCATGTCTTCATGAAAATTTCAGTTCAGAAAAGAGAATAGTGATTACCCATTACTTAGGAGATGACTTAGAGGCTACTGAACAAAAGCATTCATCTTGGGTGTTAGGATAGAGAGTGTGGCAGCCAGTACAGAGTCTGAGGTTCAAATCCTGACTTTGAATACTTTGTGTTGACTTTGGTGAAAGTGTGACCTTCACTTATTGTCTCCATCTATGAAATGGGAGGAAGACTAGAAGGGTGGAATAGAGGTTAAAAGTTCCCCTAGCCCTAATTTTTTTGACCTTTGATTTATCCAAGGTCCACTGACAAGTTTGTAGCCAAGCTGTCTTGAATTCAGAGCCCCTTTCTCATCATGTTTTGTGTTTATTTCCTTCAGCTTTGGCTTTGGCTTATTAGATAGACTTTTTTTGCTCTTGGTTGCTAAGTCCCTTTCTGTTAGGGGACTTGCCAAAGGCGGTATTTTTTAATTTGTGTTTGTGTGCCTGCACACAGATGTGTGTGCGTGTATACGTGCATATATGTGTCTGGATAGGGGAAAGGATTATGGAATATTTGAAAACTGAAATGAAATTATCAGAACATCTGCATAGAATGCTGTCGAATTTCAAAAGGTTTCATACATAGGTTGTAACTTTCATACATAGGTTGTAGGTTTAGCAAAAGATGTTTTTCATTGTGCAAAGTCTGATGTGACAATGGGACAATATACATTTCTGTTGCATTTTTGCCACCGTTCATCTGTTGTCCTGCTCTGAATGTCAGCCTCATTTTTGAGTGTGACTCTGGGCATTTATATGGCTCACACTGTTGAGTGGTGTTTTAATATTGAAACTCTTATCCCACTTGCTTTCACTCACTCACTCACTCACTCACTCACTCTGTCACTTTAGTTTTAACCCTGAATCTGCTAAAATCTGCTAAATATCTAGCCATTGTTAACATTATTTCACTTACTCATAAAATAGACATTTTTTTCCATTTTTCTTATGGTGAAACTGTGCTCAGGGAAGTTGAGTAATTTGTCCAAAGTCATACAGTGAATAAATAGCCCAGATCTACTCCAAAATATATGATACCTCCACAGAACATACTAAATATGAATGCAGACAATGAAATAATCCTGCAAACCATAGAAATCTCTGGTAGAAAATAGTCAGCGGGACCCAGAGTGCCACCCAGAGGGCCCCAGTGCATGGGCTATGGGTGTTGAGAATGTCAAGATCACCTATCCTGAATCATTTATATAATTCATTAGTGAAATGCTAATCTGGTACTTTAAGATTATGCGTAGATCATGCATAGAATAGCACAAAGGCTGATGTGAACAGCGAGAGTTTGGATCATGCCAGATGTGATGACTGCTACATGTGTGCCTCTGTGCTCACCTCTGGGTGACCCACTGTGAGTCCACACTCAGGAGTGATAACTGATGTCAGAATGGAAAAAGCCCTGGAGATAGTCAGGGGTACACCCTCACCTTACTAATGGATTAATTGAGGCCCAGCGAAAGGATTGGAATTATGAAAATTCCAGCAATGGGCTTATGGCTGAACAAGATAGCCATAATATCTAAACTCTACAGTAATATTTACTTATACTTCCTGTCTTCCATTGGCTTATACTCATACTCATAAACTTGTAGACAGATATAACTGGGTTGGAAACCTGACATTATCAGCTGTCTGATCTTAGGTACATTGCTTGATTTCTCTGAGTCACAGTTTTGTCTGTAAAGTGGAAATCATGCCCTATTGATAGGACTACTGTGAGGATAAGAGAAATTCCATTGTGAGGTTCAATACACAGAAGCCAATACAGAAAAAGTCAGTATTATTTTTTAAAAGATTTATTTATTTATGCATCAAGAACTGGGGTATAGGTCAGAGGTGTAGGGGGTGAGAGAATTCACCAGGGACAGAGTGGGGAGCAGAACAGACAGATCTACTAAAGTACACTGCTGAGGGGAGCAGCAGGCAAGACAGGAAAGGTGAGCTGTGCCATCCCTGGCCGGGGACTGAACTCATGTTGCAGTGGCTGGCAATAGCTTGATAGCGCTGTGTCTTTAACCCCTGCACCACCAGGAAGGCGCATTCAGTATTATTAATAGTCCTCATTATAGCCCAATGAGATGAACACAGTGGTGAATGGTTCCATTTTTTCAGATTCTGTTTCCTAACTTTATCTTGATACTTTTTAGGTGCTCCTTTCTCAAAGTTTCATCTGAAGACTAGGAATATGTGCATCACTTTAGAGCTTGTTAGAAATGCAGATCTCAGGCCAAGTGCCAGATCTCCCAAATTTGAATTTGCATTTTTACAAGATCCCCAGGGAGTTCTTGGGCTCTTTAGAATTTTAGGCTCAAGACCAATTTCCAGGCTGTTGGTCATGGCCTGTGGACAATGACTGGCGCACCACCAGCATTCCTGGGTGTGCCCGTACCCCTGCCCGGAGATAGCAGGAGGTAGCCCTGTGAAGTCGTTCCCTGGGAAGAATGGAAGAACAGGCTGAAGGAATCCAGCAGGCTTTATCTTTTCAACGCCCTTCATTTCCTCAGAAGTTCTGTTCACCAGGGGTCAAGCTGGTATTGGCTCCCACGAATTTCTGCTCCCCAAGTCCATATTCTTTTCATTAAACCCTGATGTCTCAGACAAGAGGTATGCTGGGCTGTGTGTAGGATAATTCTTCATTCCCCATAGTGGTGATATTTCCACACTGGCTGTTTTACTCTATTACTCAATTCCTAGAGGGGAAGAATTAAAAAAAACAAATTTAAAAAGCTCGAGTTGAAAGCCAGGATCCTGCAGCTTAATCAGTTATTTTCGTTTTTTAACGAGGGTGACTATTGTGAAATAAGTAATTATTAATTACTCAAAACTAATGAAATATTTTAGTTTCTTTGCTCAAAAAGCATATGGAAGCTAAAAGAAAGCATATGGGTGTTTTTCAGGAAGCATATTGGTGAATGGACAAATTACAGTGGTGCCAATATGCCTTTGCTGTCTGGCTGGGGCCATCACTGCGTGTGCTGGCATCTAATTCCTCCTGTGTTTAAAGGGATTTTTTAAAATTCCATCTGATGTGTGCCTTGGGTTGCCTCTGGAGTTACACAGCTCTGTCTCCTAGATCTTTCTGCCATGCTTCTGCGCCGCCATCGCTGGTTAAGTGTTGCTCAGTATAAAACCTTTGCTGTTGCTGGCTGCTCTGCTCTTCCTTTCCACATGTCTCATCCTCTACATCAGCCTCAAAAAGTCTGCCCCACTGATGATTACGCATCAAGACTGTCCTCCATTTGCTACTCCCCCACAGTGGTGAAAGCAAGTACCCATTTTAGACTGCAGAACTGGACCTCCTTGTTCCGTTGGGACTGTGTTTGAGACTCTGGGCCAGCCACTGCTTCTCTGGCTGCACAGATCTTCCCTGTAAAACTGAGTTGGTGATCCCAGAGCTGCTCAGTTCAGAGAAACAGCTGTTTCTCTAATTTGCAATCCACACCCTTCTCCTTTCCTTTTTGTCTCTTTTTACTTGCTACACATTTAGTAGTCTTGCAAATAGCTTAATAGAATCGAGGGTGGGTGTAACTATTTTGACTTCTCTGGCGTTGCACAGAGGTAGGCTCTTGAAAATCAGGGGCACCAAGATTTTTGAGAAGGTACTTAGATGAGTGTCAGAAAATGGAGGTCCCAAGCCAACCCCACTTAATAAGCACTTAACTAGTACCTACCAAGCAAGGAGGCTTGCTGAGACATTGAAGAGAAAAGTGGTAGTGTGTGGAGCTAAGTTTGACTGAGGGCCAACTACGACTCAGTACAAACTGTCAACTCGGCAGTTAAACTATGTGAGTGAGAGCGTTTGGGGAATTCTTTCTGCCTGAAGGTTTCTTATAGGACCAGGTACTAGAATTGACTTGTAAGATAATTAAATGGGCTTTGATGGGAAATTACAAGGAGTTGAAGAGTAAAACTCTGACAGGTAAGAATCAGCTTGAGGCAAGACCCAGATGCAGGTGAATACCAGCCATGTCCAGGAAACTGGGCATAGTATGACATAAATGTGTATTGGAGAGAAATCACTTCTTTCTTGATGGACTTCAACTTCTTTATTTGTGAGCATGAACTTTGGATAAGATGGGTCTCAAGAAACCTCAAGAACTCCAGTTAGAAATCTACAAGCTCTCCTGTCCCACATTCAGATAAGCCATTATCAGCCCTGAACTGTTCATGGCAGTGGAGGGGTCCCTGAACACAAGAGTCTTGTCCCTGTTTCAGTGCTCTTCTTACAACCTACATGGTGTTATGCTGATGGTGAAATGCTGACCATTATTATCTTAGCCTTTAATGTATGTGACACAGCATGATAAAATGATCTGAGACATAAAACAGATGAGGCATTTAACCACCTCAAATACTGATGTCCCGCCACAGAGGACCAGCTTTATAAAGTGCCACCTCCCTCGGTTTAGACTGTGGGGGCCTGACTCTCCTGCCTGAACAACCAGCCCCTATCCTCTTAGGGAAGCCTTCTCTCTCTACCTCTTGGCTCTTAAATAGTCTCAATATTGGACTTTGTTTCATAATTAAACTTTATTTCTATTGCCATCCTTTCCTGTTTCCTCTCGCCCTCTCTTCTACTCCCCACTCCTGTACACACGCATTATGAGGTTTCTGAATATAAGGACTATTTTCTGCTTCTCTGATTTTCCTTTAGCTCTTGGCACAGTGCCCTAGACGTTGTGCCCCATAAAAAAGCATCTAACTGTGTTCTTCAACACAGTACAGGAACAGTTTTCTCCTCTGCTGCTGCTTGTTTCTAAGAGGGATATGAGCTTTTAGGATTATAGATTTTTACAACTAAAAGTAAACTCAACAGTGTTCTAGTTAAACCCCCTTCCATTGAAGAAAGAATGTATCCTATAGAATCTGCCCTGGGAATAGTGCCCACCTCTGATCCAGCAGATCAGGATGGCCGGGGCTGAGCTCCTGTTTGCCACTCTGCAGGTCTTGACTGGGGTCCCCTTTCCATGAAGACCACTGGGGCTAAAGGTGGTACCCTTGACTCTACTGCTCTGTGAAACAGAGGCGAGAGGCCATTTCCTGGCTCTCTGCTATATGACAGAGCCCATGTCCCAAGTCAATAATCCCATGTGGCGTGAGGGAGAGAGGTTGGTTGTAATCAGGACAGTTAGCAAAATTCTTCCCTAACTTCTCTGCAAAAGCGTGCTTACCTCCTAGGCTAGCTTAGGACACTGCACAGTGGCACCTGTGACAATTCTTAGGGGGACTGATTATGAAGACAAGTGAAAGCAAGCGAGGCTGTGATCTGAATTGGAGTGGAAACACCTGTGTTTACTGAACGGGCTTGTCCCCCCACCCCCACTCTCTCCCACACATGCCACTATCTTGCAGAGCTGGACCTTGAGGGCTTGTAGTATTGTCTTGTACCTGCTCCCGACATCTTCCTTCTTCCTCCCTGCTGAGCCTCCAGCTCTGCTGAGTACATTTTGCTCCCTGCTATTCATTTTTCTCCTCCTTCTTTTCTGCTTTTCCCAAATTAACCCTGAGTGGCCTAAGGTCCTGAAGACTCTCCAGTGGCACCGTCCCACAAATCGGACTGTGAAAATGCTGGCAGGGAAGACAATACACAAATCTGTTAAAGGCACAGTAAAAATAGCTTATGATCTATGGGACTCGGCATTAAGCAAGATGATATTAACGAGGTTTGAATGCTGTTCTGAAATGTGGCAGCTGCGTACGCATATTGGCCGCCTTTCCTCCCTACCTCTGGCAGCCTGCTAGCAGTGTTACCATGGCGCTCCTCGGGCTCTGTTTAGATCAGCTCTTTTCTGAAGGAGTCCCTGACCTTCCCCACAATAGAACCCGTTGATGCGGTCATGTCAGTGCCTCTTCAGGAGCTGTGTGATTGGCGAGTCCCCAGTTGTCATTTGGAAACTGTTGGGAACTGTAGGTTGGGACACAGACATTGAACATTTAGGAAGAAGATGGATTTTAACATATCCCGAGCTCTCATTTGATGGGACAGAGATAGAGGCCCAGTGAGTGGGAGTGACTGGCTCAAGGTCACAGGGTGAAGGAGGGACAAGTTTGGGGCAGGAAATCAGATCTCCTGACTCCCAGGAACCCTCATCTGTCCGGAGGGCTGTGGATGGAGATCTGCCTGGCCACGGGGCCTGGGCAGAGGAGGTGAAGAGGAGTGCATTTCAGTGGGAAGAATGACGGATGAGGGGGACTTTGCATAGTTCAGGGGTGATAGATGCCCGAGGTGCCACCCAGTAATATCCATCCACAGAAACTCTTAGAAGCAGAACTTTCTCTTCAGATTTCACAGATTGGCTCCTTGGGAACTGGAGGCCTAAAGTGGGGTAGGGGAAATAGTGTCATGTTGCCTACTGCAATCAACCCTTTCTCAACCTCATGTGAGGTCACCTAAATTTGCCATAGCGGCCATCACCAGGACCGTCCTTTTTGTCCTTCTTTATATATAATGTTAAGTAATCAGAAGTTCATATGTGAGAAGTACTGCCTCCTTCACAAGATTATAGAGTCCTAGAAGACAAAAATTATGACCAAGATGGTCTTACCTCCTTTCCTTTTTTTCTTCCTCTCTCCCTCCCTGCCTTTCAATCCTCTCACCTGACACAGACCTAAATCACATGTGATGAGCATCCCATAAATTGTGTTGAAATGAACTTAATTGAATACAAATGACTTCTTGAAATGGCTATTAATTGATGGTGAAAATAGGCAAATTATGATTTGGGAAAGAATGTTCTGACCAATTTAGGTTCTGTAAGATTTCTTGTACTTTCTTAGTTAATTTCCATAGAGCCCAGTATGCTGTCGAGTATTATTCTCCTTTTACAATGAAGAAATGAAAGTCAAGTGACCTGTTCAAATTCACTGCCATGTGATGGATGGTAGCTGTTTGATTTGCATCTATATCTTCTGTTTCCAGATGTTGTAGTGTTACTTCTGCTCTTCTTGTACTTGTGGAAGGGTATTGTTCCACGCACAGTAGTTCAGCCTTCTGCGACTTCTGTGAAGTCCAAGATTCTTAGGTTGTAACCTTATCCCGTAAGAGTTTATGAAAATAATTATTAGGCCCGAGATTTCAAACAGATTGATTATAATGCTTTGGGCAACACTTTAACTGACTTTTTTTTTTTTTTTTTTCAGTAAGTAAGCCAAGAGGAAAGTCATGCGTTTCTACGCTTAATTTCCTTAGTTTGAGATAAACTTTTGTATAGTCAATAATACTCTTGTAAGTTTTATTAAATTGGTTGCATCCAGAATATGGGGACAAAAGGTTCTCTACACTAAATGAATTTAGTTAAGAACAAAATTAGGTCATTGTTATTTTGATTACAAAAGGAAGATAGAAATTTTTGAATGTTGCAGCTAAAGCCTAGATTTTAGTTGGTGTTGTTTATAGGTTTATCTCTCTATTTGCCGTGTTTGTTAGTTGATATCCATTTTCCTTTTCTAACTTTTATAGGATTTGGATGAGTTTGATGGATAACATTCTGTATCCTGTCTGATAAACTATAAATGTGAAACAGTCTTCTTTTTCTAGAAAGAACACTGTTGCCCAATTTAAATTTCAGTATAGAGGCAAAGCTCATTCATAGTGAGTATAATATCTTGATATATATAGACCTTGTGTTTTCTTTTTGTATCTAACCTTCTAGGTACTTGAGGAAGAAGATAATTTGAATGATAATGGTGTACTCTCCAGAGAGAAAAATTGAATACCTAAGAAAAATACACTTGTTTGTCTAGTTCTGGTCACATACTCTCTCTCATTCTCATGTTTGATAAAGTTTCTATGCCATGAAAGTATACAACTTTGTAGTTACCAAAGGAAACTTGGATGTTCAAGGGGTGAATATTTTATTTTTGTTTTAAAGTTATAGGTGAAGTGAAAAGTTAGTATATTGTATTATTTGGTATTAGAGGAGAAGAAGGCACAGTGCTTTGTACCTATTTTGCCTACCCAGAGCAGACTGCTTCCCTTTAGGGATGCATATACATGTGCCTCTCTCTGAGTAGGTGGGAGTGCCCTGAAGACAAGAGAAGTGTTTCACGTACGTTTGTGGCAAAAATTTTGTGAATTCAGGTACAGTAAATGAAAACAATTTCTAGAATATACTGAATTTGGAATTGACAGGCTTCCTTAGAATCTCTTTAGAATCACTGTTACTTTTGAAATTCCTCTGCTTCATAGAATTTCTGTAGAATGAAGAAATGCCGTCCATCTGCCTACTTGCAAGAGAAATGGGTAGTTTAGGAGTGCAATAGCCTGTTTTCATACTGGCTCAAACTGTCACTGTAAGAAAAGGTTTCGTAGATTGTAAAATGTTACAGAGCTAGGAAAAATATACACACATAATATATAGAGTGCATATATATATGTACATATATATACACATATATATGATCTGTTCCTTGTCACAATATTTAACCCAATGTGCTATTTACAGTAATGAATCAAAATGTCAGTTTTAAAAATATGAAGTGTCAAAGTGTTCCCACGTTGCAGGAAAGTTTGATGTGACAGTTTGTTAATCATATGACTATTATATCAAATGTGTCTCACAATTTTTTTTGCTCAATGCTCTTTCTTTAGACTCCTCACGCTTTTTTAGTGAATTCCTAGTTCAAGTTACTAACCCGAGGAGCACGTTTAGGGTACGTGTCTCTCACACCTCTCACAAAGCTGCTATGTTTTCCTGTACTGAATGGATTTCACATCACTTTAGAGTGGTTTGATTTTGTGCCTGACACATTTATGCAGAGTAGCTAAAAACAATTCCCTTGCTGTAATTTGTTGTTTTCACAGCAGAGCCATGCCATGAAACTTGAACTTCTAAAATGGTGGTTCTACATTTTCCCATGCTGGGTTTCCCAAGGTATGATTTTGATGTCCTTACTTGTGTTTGCCCACTCTTTGACCTTAGGCATGTGTTTGAGTTTTGCTTGGCACATTGGTTATAACTATTTCATCCTGCTAAAAGGGCAGACTTGTAGGACACACATATTATGTGTTTGGAGAAAGGCAACATGGTTGCCAGAGGAGGACGTGGTTGTGCTGCCCAAGAACTCCAGGCCTGTGGACCACACTAAGTTCCTGAGCCTTAGTTTTCTCTGAGGAATTGTTAAGGTGGAAACTGGATGAAGTCAGTGAATTTTTAAGCTTATGCTACAAGGAGCCTCAGGATTTTAGATAGATCCACAGCCTCAAGTGATGGGGTGAGGAGTGAGCAGTCAAAACTTTGGGCCCATAAACCCAAGAAGCTCCATTCTTAGTTTTTTTTTTTTTTAATTTATTTTTATGGACTATTTCTTTTAAATAAAAAGTTCCACTACTTAAAAGACCAACTTACTTACCTGCTGGTAACTGACCCACTAGATGATCTAGGTTCAGAAGTCTCTGACTCTGGCTCATTTCCTGGGAATTGTCAGTGGGTAACCATGCAACAGTTATTGGCTAATCTGGCCTCAGTTTCTGCCTGTGCATGCTTGAGGTCTCTATAGAAGTCCTTTCAGTGAAAATAGATTCTCCATACTGAGATTTGAAGGCCATTAACTGGAGATCATATCTCTGTCTAATGTTAATTCTTGCATTTTTTTAGTCTTAGTAAACTGACTTCCTAACTTTCCAGATTTTCAAGTTAGCAAACACCATTATTAGAACAGTGCAGACAAAGGAAGGTATTAAGTTTCAATGTGTGTTCATGTGTTTCTGGTTAAGCGTATGTATGTTACTCCTTAAGCTAGAAAGTTTCTGCCCATTTGGGAAGGAGCGTGAACAATGAAAACTTGACTTTTTAATTCATTTATCACTTTCCCTTTCACCCCAAATATTTATAACAACCACCCCCTTTATCTACCATGCAGGACATGTACCTATGTCTATCCCTCAGCAAGGCAAAGCAGGAAAGTGAAGGTTCTGAATCACAAATCAAAGTATAGCTTGCAAGAACAACAAATGATCAAGGGACATGAGTTAATGACACTATAGAAAAGCCTTTAAGTATGCACAAAATGAAATCAACTTGGAGGAAATCTCTCATGGATAAAAATGTGTCCTAAAGATGTGAAGGAGAAGAATGCCTATTTTTGCTAGATACAGAAACATTGTTTTCAAAGTTCCACAGAAATCAAAAGGTGGGACTAGTTTGATTTAACTCTTTTAATAGCTAAAATCTGGAAGGAAGGGAATGGACAAAGTTTCTTTAGTAAAAGGTCCCATTGGTAACATATCTCATCAAAACTCTGAGCAGTAGCTGAGTGCCAAGGCAGAATTTTTTTTTAATTGAGTCACGTATCAGCCACTGGGAATGCACCTGGGTTTATTGGGGTGGGGAGGATGGACAACCCAAAATTTATGTATAATTAGGAAAAACCCAGGAGTGATTCCCTGCTTGTTCCCTGAGACAGTTTTTGAGGTGAGGCCAAAGCTTCCTAAACAAATGTTAGACTATGAAGTATGGTTTTAAATAAAATAGGAAGGATTTTGTGTATAGTGTTGGTCAATGTAGAATGGCATAATAGGTTGTTGGGTTGAAGGGAACAACATGAAAATAAACACAATAGCAGACAAGTAACCTGTTTGTTATCTTATTTTTCTTTGGTGCCCTTTTCCCTCTTTTATTCCTTCTTGCTGAAGTGTAAGGGCCTTTACTTCCGAGAGCCTGCCTGCTATCTTCTCTGTTTCCAAGCAGCCTGGAATCATATATGGCTCATCTATGAGCTCAATGAACATTTACTGAATGGATGAACGATACTGAAAGATAGCATTATAGTGGGAAGAAATATAACATGAATCTGGAAAATTCTGACCTGGCCACTTCTAAACTCCCTGGACTTTTACTTTTAGGCACTATTTTAGTACTTTGTATCACTAACTTACTTAATCCCCCAACCATCCTCTGAGGAAGGATATTACCACCATGAAAAGATGAGAAGTGGAGATGTTATTCGTCTTGATGGAGGCATCAGCGTTCATGAGAGGCAAAACCAGGACTTGAATTTAGATGGTCTGGCTCCAGCAGTCGTACTGTTAAGCACTGAGCTCCATGGTCTCTGTAGAATGAGTATGATCACACCTGTCTGTTCTACCTGCCAGCATTTTGTGAGGCCAAAACAGGGTGATAGGTATGAATTGGGGAGGGATGAGGTAGTTGGTGAAGGTGAGACACCACATACAGAGCTGTAACTTAATGCAGAAAGTGGAAACTTATGATCAAGTTCACAGAATAAAAAAGAATACTCACTTCCAATTAAGTGGAAGGCAGGAGATCTAGGATGCCTTGCTGGGGAAGTGACTTTTGGGTAGGTCTTGAATGAGGGGGCTTTTATTTTTTATTTTATTTTATTTTTTTTAAAGATTTATTTTTTATTTATACATACAAGCTGGGGTACAGGCCAGAGGTGTGGGGCGGCGAGAGGATTCACCAGAGACAGAGCGGGGAGCAGAACAGGCAGATCAGAAATACACTGCTGAGGGGAGCAGCGGGCGAGGCAGGAGAGGTCCGCAGCGCCATGTGGGATTCTCCCCAGCCGGGTGTCGAACTCGCGTTGCCACTGCCAACAGCTCCACAGCGCAGCGCTCAACTGCTGGGCCACTGGGGAGGCCCAATGAGGGGGCTTTTAAAGGGACATACTTTCTAAGCAGATGAAATGAACAATGGACTAGAGGCACAGATGTGCAAGTGATGAAAAAGCAGGTGTTAAAGCATCTATCACTGGTTAGGTTAGGAGATCCTTTCTAAAGCAGGAATGGGGGCGGGGTAGAACCTATGAAGGAAGGGGAGGAAACTCCTCTATGGGGGGACGGAGAAGCATAGCAAAGAACTGGACCCATCCTTACCAGGTATCTCAGAAGTTATCAGGCAAATCATTGATCGCTGGCTTATATTGTGCTTGAACTCATCACCCATGATCCCTAAATACTAGTCAAAGGAGACACCACCCCTGCAGGAGTGGTCTCCTAAGCCTGGACAATGCTGCATCCTCTGGCGCCCTCTTAGGTATTGGAAGTGTACTTTAGCCTGCTGAATCTCTTAGGCAGTCCTGTGGGACAGCAATCAATTTTGCTTTCATTTGGCTCAAAAACCCTTTTCCCCCTTTGAACAGCCCTGCTTCACTTCCCCTGGACGATGTACTTCAGGAGACCTCCTCCAGGCGACCATCTGGATGGCTGTGTCCAGATCAACTAAGAATAGAACTAGATCCATTTTCAGGGCGGCCAAAAGGCCCATTCTGAAAGAGGAAGTTAAGAGCCCCTTTGCTTATAGAAATTGTTATGTGTCATTTAGAAAGAAAGCTGTGCTCCAGATGACAAAATTGAGAAACTGCAGCCCCTTTGAGAAAGTAAAAGTGAGAAGCAGGAAGTGAAGGAGACTCAGGTCTTGAAATGGCATGTGCCTAAGAAGTTACCAACCACAAGGGCTCCCCTAGCAGGCTGCCCTGCTAGCTGAGCATTTTATGGAAAAACTTTATTAAAGTCAGCAGCTGGCCACCTTGCCCGGGAGAGGGCTTGATGCCCTTCCTTTTCTTTCCCACTGGCCTGATTGGGAAAGGAAGGCAGTGGGCTGAATAGTGTCTACTCGGGGCTGGATACTCCCTTTCGAGGTGTCCTGTAAAATTACCTGTTTTCATCCCCTCAACAATCCAGTTGGGTTGGAATAATTTCTATTTGCTAATACAGACGAGGATGCCAAATCCCAGGTGTCTCACAGTGTTGAGTAGATCGCTGTGTTTTATGTCTCAGATCTCTGTCCTGTTGCTTTCCCTACAGGTCTGTCTAGAGAATTCCTGTCCCAGGCAATTTCCCCGAAGAACCTCTGAACCATGGGTGACCTCTGAATTGTGTGATGATCTTGTTTCTTATGGCTACATGCTTTCCCGCCTCAAGATTCACAGCTTGTTTGACGACTCTCTAAGTCCTTGTGCTTACATGGCACAGCCTAGTCTGCCTTACTTGAATGTCATTTTCACACACACCGCCCCCCCCCCTCGGTTCCCTTGCTGTCTACCCAGCCCCGCCTTAACTTCCATTTGGTGCACACTGGATTTGTCTGGGGTTCTCAGCCTCAGAGGTTATGGCCCAGTAGGTCTGAGAACATAGTGTGGGAGAATTTATTATTTCTAACAAGCTCCTAGATGATTCTGAAACTGTCAGTTTGTGGGCTCACTTTGATTAGCATGTCTTCAAAGTACAGTTCAAAACCCTGTTTTCCAGGAAATTTAGCTATCTTAACCAAAGTGATTTTCTTTCTTTCTCCCCTTCCTCCTTTTTTCTCTCTTTTCTTTCCTTTTCTAACCCTCCCTTTACCCCCTCCTTCCTTTGTTCTCATGGAACCCATCTGATGCCTTATCTAAATTAGATACCTTTCATTCATGTTAATCTCAGAGTTCCATTATGGATTCCTGCCAGATAAACAAGACAACTTCATATAAATAAACACAAGTCTGGATAGTGAATCTTGAATCCTGAATTCACATCTTTTATAGCCTCTTATGAGTTATGTGTTGTGGGACAATTAACGACTTGTGGCATTGAGTTTCATTATCTCTTAAAAAAAAAAAAATTATTCCAAACCCTGCTGCAGAAGCTCCTGGACAAAATCACACCAAGCAGTGTATATATAATGCTGTGCAGTGATGTTCATAGTCAATCTCTGTTGGTGTTTTGATTGGTGAGTTGATTTAATTCATTTTTTTATTAATAAGACCTGAAGAAAATGCTATTGGTTTTTGATGCAGTGTGGCGAGGCAGGTGGGCCTAAAGGAGTACAGGGATTTCTGGAAATGATCCTCACACCAACCATTTTGAGCCTGTGCCTACGTCAAAAAAGCAATATTATATTTATATGACACTTTTTTTTCCAGGTAGACTGTAATGATGATATAAATGATCTCCATATTCTGAACTTCCTATGTAAAATTGAGGAATGCAATGAAATATTAGCAGAAGTTTTCATTTGCAGGAGTTTGTAGGGTGATTGCAGGTGGGTACATTTATAATTCTGTTTTCTATAATAAGAGTACTTAAAATAGGAAGAGTCTTGTTCTAGGTTTTCTTTTTTTTTAATATATATTTTTATTGTTATTTATATCTTTTACATTTTGTATTCCCCTTGGGTAACCCATCACCAATTCACCCGTGATCCATCTCCATGGTCCCTTGTGTCCTTTTTTACTCCATTTTGTGCCCTAATCCTCCTCCTCCCCCCACCCCCCAAGTGTCTCTCTCCTATTTGGTTTCCTATAGTCCTGTTATAAGTGAAACCATTCAATATTTTTCTCTTTCTTTCTGGCTTGTTTCGCTGAGTATGATCCCCTCTAATTCCATCCATGTCGCTGCAAATTGCATATGTTTATCTTCTTTGAATGCTGAATAGTATTCCATTGTGTATATGTACCACATCTTCTGGATCCAATCATCTATTTGTGGACATCTGGGTTGCTTCCATACCTTTGCTATTGTGAACAGTGCCGCGATGAACATACAGGTGGGCATGTATCCTTTCGGATTCGTGTTTTTGTGTCCTTTGGGTAGATTCCCAAAAGTGATATTGCTGGGTCGTATGGACGTTCCATGTTGAGCAGCTTGAGGAATCGCCATACAGCTTTCCATAGTGGTTGGACCAGTTCACATTCCCACCAGCAGTATAGAAGAGTTCCTTTTTCTCCACATCCTTTCCAGCATTTGTTATTGGCTATATTTTTAATGTGTGCCATCCTCACAGGTGTGAGGTGGTATCTCTTGTGGTTTTGATTTGCATTTCCTTGATTATAAGTGATGTTGAACATTTTTTTATGTATCTGTTGGCCATTTGCTTTTCTTCTTTGGAGAAGTGCCTTTTTAGGTCTTCTGCCCATTTTTTGACTGGGTTCTTCTAGGTTTTCTTAAGAAAGCATATCTATTCCTTAAGTGCCTGTGATGTAAAGTCTAGATCTGGCTCCAAAGAATGAAAATGTAATTAAATGTCATTTCTTCTTCCATGGAGTTTACAATACATTGGGAGAAATAGACACACAAATAACTAGCTGTTTTACATAGCAAAGTGACCTCTCTGACAAAGGAGAGGTGCACATGGCATGCAGTGCATGCTGTGGGGGCCTGGAGGAGAGCTGTGGGGTGTGCGTGCCTCTGGGGGAGGTTCCTGAAGCAGGTGTTGTTTGAGCACACATTTAGGAACTGAAAGATTTTAGCGAATGCATTTTAGATAGGGACATGCCAGGAGAAGGGACAGTATTTTAGGACTCCAGGTATTTCCTTGGAGTTTTATAGCTGAGGCTATGGAAAAAGTATTGATATATAGAAATAGGGAATGTTTTCTTTGAAGATCTTCTGCTATAGTCTTGTCCATCTGACACCGTGTATGTTAGCCCATCCAGTTCTCTGCAAGGCATACCCTTTCTCTACTTCCCTTCATGAGTTTTCTAACCTGGTCATTAGCTCTTTGTTTGCAAAATTGACTTACCCTGCTCCCATGCTCCTTTAGATCACTTCTTTCTCTTATCAACAAATATTTTAAGCCCTCTCTCCCTTCTGTACTCCTCAGCTCTTGTTCTTATTTGTAGTGTTTTCTAATACCTCTTTATAATTTCCCTGTATTGTTTACATGGACACATTTACAACATGAAGACACTGACTTTCCCATCTCCGGGCTCTGGATCATCAATCCCCTAATGCTGGGAATAATCACTACTCATGTGCATGGCATGTCTGTCGTGGAGAGACGAGATAAGGTCACAGTACAGGGAAGCAGGTTGTTAAAATCTCTTGTAATGAAACATTAGGTGCTGGACTTGTCTGAGAATGCAATACAGACTTCACATCCCATGGCTGGCATATTTCAAGCTTTTTATTTGTTATTTATTTTTTATTTCCAATGACTTCTTTTTTTTTCACATTTAAAAATTTGTTTTATGTTAGAAACTTTTCATGTTCGGAACCTTACATTTTGATACTTGTAATAATGTAATATAAGTTTATATCAGCTAAATCCAGGCAATTTCACCATCTACTACATTATTAATTCCAGATGGGAAAATTCATTAGGGCTCAAATTTTGTTGAGGCCCAACTGTTTCTTAAATTATTATTACAATTATTATCTATTTATTTTTTTACAACTGATGGGAAGGGAAATTTAACAGCTGTGTGATTAGCAGGGCATGAAATTAAAAATGTTTTGCACAGAATCAAGAGGTTGTTTACTACAGAATTCCTCATCTGAGAATTAAGTATCATTAAGAATGGCCACAAGATGCTGCCTTTCACCATTTAGGTTAGGTTGTTTTATCCAGTTGTTTGCTAAAAGCCCTTTAACTTGTTCTGGAAGGAACATGCTCGCCACAACTGTACAAAGCATTTTTAATGTTAACATTCAAGGTAACAACCACATTTCTCTCCCTCACAAAGTAACGGAGCTACTAGAAGTTCACTCGCTGCTCTCAGCAAAGAATGAGTAAGTTCCAACTTGAGGTAAATCAGCAAAAACTGCAGCCTGATGAGTAGTTCCTATCTGTTCCTCTCACACTGCAAGAATTTCACCTTTCTGTGAATATAGTCCCCGACTTTTAGATTTGATGTTTATCTGACATTTTCCTTTATTTGTATGATGTCACTTTTAGGGCCCTCCTTGCAAGTGTCCTCTTTTGACTGGTTTCTAGAAAGCCCAGGTCTCTCTTCCTTTGTGAAGGGTGTTGGCAGTCTGCTGCAGAAGCATTAGAGCGTAGGGGGCAAGCACATTAGCTGGAGTCTCTTGGCTGGAATTTGAAGTCAGTTCTCTTTGGTTGGGCAAGTTACATGAACTCTCTGAAGTTCATTAGCCTCATCCTCTTAAGTGAGTGCTGTGACACAGTAGCACCTCCAAGGTTACTTTGAGCATTATCTGACTTAATACCTGCCGGGCCCATGCCCATGCTCAGGGAATGCTTGCAACCTCCATTTTTAAAGGCAAGGTATTGTTCTGCCTGTAAAGCTCATTTTAACCCTTCTGCCGTGTACTCGCTGAACTTCATCGATGCTTATCTTCTTGTCTTTATTAGAGTCTTTTCTGTATGAGCATTATTTCATCCTTGCCCAAATTTTCTGTAGACAGATTTTATCTTTATATTCTTTGAATTCAACCAAACCCATTCTCTGAGTTAAGAGATTTCGGGGGGAGAAAGTGAGGTGGGTGCAAGCTTATGTAGATAACTCTTATGATAGACCAGAGAGCTCCAGTAAAGTATTCAATTCAAGTAGTATCTCTTGTTTCTCAGAGCTATAGTTAAGTGAACTGTGGTTTTTAGAGGAGAGAGATATTAGTTTTGGTTAGGATTAGAAGCAAATGTAGAGTACAGGAAGGAAGTCTTCCTGGAGGAGAGGGGATTTGATCTGAGACCTGTATGCTGGGTAGAATTTAATCTGATTGGGAAAAGACTTTACAGCCTAAGTGAAGAATGTGAGCTGTTCCCCTCTTTTTTCCATTTCCCTTGCGCTGCCCTCTGGCCACTCTCCAGGTCCTTTGGAGAGCTGTTATTGCAGCTGGGACCTCCTTTGGAAAGCCTGTGTGTGTGTGTGTGTGTGTGTGTGTGTGTGTGTGTGTGTGTGTGTGTGTGTGTGTGTGTGTGTGTGTGTGTGTGTGTGTGTGTGTGTCTTTCATAGTCTCCAGGTCGTGTATATAAATTGGAGGAGCCAGCCCCTGGGGCCTTCTAATAAATGTCCTTTAAAGGGATTGCTTTTATGTGGGGATATGTGAGAAGAAGAATAGAAGGACAAAAGCAGAACATGTTGAATGTTTATAGAGGGATTATAATGAAGATTTTTGTGAGATCCTTATTTTTCTCTCAGGTCACTTTTAGGGGTGATATAGTTAGCTTTGGTCTTTTTTTTTTAATATCAAAGCATCACTTTTCTCTCTTTATCTCTGCTTTTTCTTAGGAGTCAGTATTAAAATCGCTGGTCTGCTGTCATTAAAAATAAACCTGGGCGGTTAGGTAAGATAGCAGCATTTCCTGGAGTGTAGTACATGCGGGACATAGATGCGGGGGTTTAGGTGCCTTTCCTGTAGAAGAAGGTCATTCTAAGTCAGGGTGCTGCCAACAACTCTGCGGTATTTGTTCAGTGTGTTTCAACACTATGGCTGCCCTGCCTCAGCCCACTGCCATGTCAAAGTGGTTTTAAATTTTCTGTCACCTTTAGCAAGTGACCTGATGAGGCACTTCAGTGTGCACGCTATTGGCCAAACATTACATGGCATGGTTGCATGGTTGCAAAATAGTGAGACTGGAGCTTTAGTCAACACCCTGCAACATGTACTTGCAAGTAGTAAAATTATCTAAGCAGTGTTCCTGGTGGGGTTGCCATTCTAGCACAGAGGGTGTTTGTTTCTCAGCTGCTGCCACTGCTCACGACATCCTTGGGATTGCCTTTGAGAGTCTGACGAATTAACCCAAAGATTCATAGACTCATGAGATGTGAGACCATGAAATCCACTTACATCTTTCTGCACATGAGAGAACTGTGGCATGGTGATGTGCACAGAAGGGCCGTGACTCAGGTAGAGGGGCCACCAGCTTCCAGTGGGCTTGCTAGCTCCCGGCCAAGGTTTTCTCATCTCTCTGCATTAATGAAAGTTGATTCTTAGTTAAGCCTATGAATGAACAGGAAAAGGGGGGTTTCCCCTTTTGCATTGCTGAATATCACAGAGTGTCTGTAGCATATGGAGACCTGGAGTGTCCTCCTGGTATGTCCTCCTGGGGTGGGACTTCTTCCTTATTACCAGAAAGATTCAAAGAAGAAAAATCACTTTTTCAAGATTTTAGTTGTTTATTGTTGCAACTATTATACAATCTGAATAGATAAAAAGAGTTGAGCATACAAATTCTTAATTGCATTGTGTATCTCACCTCTCAGGGATAAGGAGCTATCAGGATAAATCGCTTTGCTACTTCCTGGTCACAATCATTTGTCATTTTCATGACAATGTTTCCTAAAATGTGCTTCATGGACTATTACCTCCACCCATAGTCAAGTTGGTTTGGGAACCAGTTGCTCTTGTAGCTATCCATTTTGGAGATTTTTCATGCATTTTAAACAAGATTAACTCAGAGAAGTCCCATAGGTGAAAATGGCAATAACAGCTTTCCTTTCTGTTAGGTTAAATTCAGGTTTTGTCAAATTTACTTTATAATGGAACCATTTTGCAGATGACTTCCCAAACTTGTGTTCTGTGTCAAATTCTTTGTATCACATGGCTTTATTGTTAAAACTCTTAAGGTTCACATCTGTTATCTGGGCTGAACTTCTGTTGTGTGAGAGTTGGTCTCAAGAAGAGCTCTCCAGCAGCCCTCCCTTCTCCATAGAAGGAATTACAGGTTTATTTCAGGATGACAAACATTCCAAATGAAATGTTGTCAGGAGGGAAAAAAAAAAAAGCCTTTTAGAGACTAATAATTGCAGAAGGAAGACAGTGTTACCATCCAAACCTTGTTTTGTGAATTAGGGCTTTAACTAGCAGAGTTAGTCCTGAAAATAGCCTGTTTTTAAGCAAAACTTTGTTGCTTTGGTTTTGTCCCTTTCACCGTCATAGACATGAATATGGTGATTTTTAAATGGACATGTTTCTTGCTTTCAAAACCAGGGTCTGTAGAGGAAACAATATTTTCTTGAACTTTTCTAAAACAGTTAACTTGATCATCATGACTTTTTTGTTTGTTTATTTAGGATATTAATTTAGGTTTTTTTGTTGTTTTTTTTTTAAAGCTGGAATTGCCCTGGATAGTCTTGTTTAAGTGTCAGTGCACACATAAGAAAACAGAACCTTGAAGATTTAGTAATCTTTCAAAGTCTCTCTACTAGTTAGTGGCAAAACCAGAAGTAAAATCTAGGTCTCACTTACTTATTTGGTACCTTTCTTTATTGTATAATTTGTTAAAAATAAAGGAGTTATTGCTTTTTTTGATTGGACTTTTGGATGGATTGATAGATTTGCACATACATTTGTATAGATATGCATGCACACATATGTGTATATGTGCATGTCTGCGTGCATATATCCAATGTGTGTGACGGATAGAAACTCCTAATTGAAAACTTAAGAAGACTCTCCATAGGGGCTTGACTGACTTCTTTTCAGAAGGACTTCACCCACCTTAGAACTGCACCTGGCACAGGTAGGGTAATTTTTCCTTGAGAAACTGATTTATTTAACAGAAGAGAGATGTGTGGGGCATGCCCCACATTTTATCGCTCTATCTTATTTCTGGCTGAGAGATGCACTACAGCCAGGCGGTGTTTAAAGTTTTCAACATAAGGAGAAGAACTGGCTCATCACCAAGTGCTTGAGGGAAATGGCTTAGTTATATATCATTGTGTGGTTATTTCTCTCCCTCTCCCCCTTTCTTCTAATTTCAACCTCTCTCTTCTTTCTCTCTTGCTCAAGTCTTCAGCAGGAGGATTGTTTCCCTCCAGTGCCAGGAAAGAAAGCTCAGATCTAAGGAAGATGTTCCTTCTGCTAGATTTAAACTCAGTCATAACAAAAAGCAAGATACAATTCTTCTTTCTCTGAGTGTCTTCCTTTAGGTAGAAAGCTTTGGTAGGTTAGCGATTTGGGAAATTCCCCATAAAGAAGTTACTGCAGAATCCGTAATCTAGTGCTAGCCAGATCTGTGGGACGGTGGTGTTTGAAGGGAAGCACATTCATCTCAGTAATAGAAAATATAGGTCCTGGTTGCACTTTTCTGCCAACTA
Organism: Scalopus aquaticus; assembly: GCA_004024925.1. Lineage (NCBI taxonomy): Eukaryota > Metazoa > Chordata > Mammalia > Eulipotyphla > Talpidae > Scalopus > Scalopus aquaticus. The sequence continues at coordinate 58,744 of PVIJ01001294.1, forward strand.
GCTGGGAGATCCAGGGAAAACTAATGAACCTCTCTGAGCTTCATTTGATCTACTCTGTTCATGCTTGGAGAGGCATGATTCCTGGAGTAGTTGTGCGGAAGTGAACTATAAAAAGGCTCTGTGTGCTACAAAGCACCTTATAGATAAATGTAAGACATGACTATTATCAGAAAAAGTACAGACACAGACACACTGAAGCCTTTGTGCCAGGTATGGTTCTAATAATGTAAGTCTATGAGTCACTCACTTCTGCATGCAGCGTGAGTGTGTTGGTAAAGGCTGCTGACTTGACTCCACGGGTGATGCACTGTACGATCGTGGGCACCTCTCTCCCTGCCCAGGACCTGAGTTGTACTCTGTGAAAGTGCTTGGACTCCAGTTGAATGTGGGAGCCCTTCTGTTCTGACATTTGGGAGGGGCAGGCTCATGGGTTGATTCACTGATTATTAATAACTCATATTCACTGAGGACTATCATCATCATTTTTTAAAGAAGGACACACTCAAGCACAGAGACCTCATGTACCTTTCCCAAGGTTGCACAGCCATGAGCGGAGGAGCAGGATTCAAGTCCTGTTCTGGTGTCCCCCCAGAACCACTGCAGTTGGGTAGATTTGCAGAACTCTCCAGTCACCCTAGGTGTGTCTCACTGTCAGATTCCTCATCTAATCAGCGTCAAGATGATTCAAGTTTTCAATTGTCATTTAATGCCACCATTCTGTCCCTGGTGTCTGGAAGCAGGTTTTCAGGACAGGATTGTGTGGTTTTAGTAACTTGCACAGGGGGCGCCCCATGTGTCCCCTGTATGTGCAGCTTGTTTCCTACTGGCCTTTAGATTCTGTGAACCCCTCAGGGAGCCGGCCTTTGGCGTCCACCAGATCTGTGCCTGGCAGAATGACCGTTTGGCAAGGCAGGAGGCTGCGGAGCCACGGCTCTGGACAAGTCTCCACAGGGAGATGTATTCAAGTTGCCGCCCGTTTGTTTTCGGCTGGGAGCGTGCTCCTGGCTTGCTCAGGGACCATGACTCTCCCAGTGTCTTTGGGCTGCTCAGCTTTGTTTTTGCATTGCTGTTATTTTATTTTTCTATAGCCCTGGAGTCCTTGGGCTCTGCTTGGCTATGACATAAGAATTGTAACCCCCTTGTTTCTGGAAGCATCACAGCCACTTAAATTTGGAGGAAATGGACTCTTGAACTCAAGGAAATTGACATCAGCCTTAGACTACATAGTCTTCCATCTCTCGTTCTGCCTTCCTGCTTTAGTGTTCCAAGATCTCTTATTGGGACCAGCTTTCTTGGAGGGTTGCCTTTAACTCTTAACTGTACTGATTGTGCCTATTCTACAATCAGCACACCATGGGTAATCTCACTTTAGGACACTTTAATCTCCAAAAGTGACCCACTTTCAGTTCATTTATTCACTCATCTGTGTATGAATTATGTGATATTACCTACTTAGTACATACTGAGCCAGGCACAATGGGGACTGTTAGATGAATTAGACACAACCCCTTCTTTCCAGGACCCACAAGTGTGATGGGTGCCTACTCTGGCCAGCTTTGGGCCCTGCAGCAGCGCTGTGGATGCCGGGCTCTTACAAGCCCTCCCTCAGGGCTTCTGGTCTGGGAGCAACAAATACCAGGTTCTTAATTTCATGGGTAATTGTATTATTATTTTTGGAATAGGTGACACAAAGGAAGGTACAGGGTGTTGCAAGAATATTAAATAGTTGCTTTTTTCCTGGCCTACCTGTGGGTAATGTACATTTCATCAGAAAAGTACAAAACCAGGTAAAACTGAACATAAGACAGCAGACTTGGAGAGTGACACCTCTCACTAAGGTAGAAATGGTCAGTGCTCAGCTCAAGTATTGTGGAATCTGAGAAAAGAAAGATCATTTTAAAAATTGGGTTGATGGTAAAGCCTGTTTCAGTATCTTTTTCTTGTGATCCCCTCTATAAATAGTGAGCTTCCATACCATCATGACCTGTTTTAGTAATTATAAATTGACTTAAGAAAAAGTCTGCTTTTCATTACTACCTAAATGTGTTAAAATAATTCACTGTATTTCATATGTACATCCAAGGTCCTTGAATCCAATTAGTAAGAAAAATACTTTGCATGTCATTGTTAAGTAACACAAAAAATAAACAGCCTGTAAAGAAAACCCAAGTGTACAAGTATCATGAGCTTCAGCTAGAATCCCAGAGAGTCTTGCTGTAAGAAATGATTTTGACTTAACTGTTTTTCTTGTGCATGTATTTACTTATTATTTCCTGAGAGTGATTAAGTATTTTGCTGGACTGTCAGAACGGAGATGAAGGGTATAGGCAGAGCAACTGCATACTGCTGTTCAGGTTGTGTCCTGGGCAAGTACTGAAGGGCAAGTGGGATGCAAATGCTGTTTTCCTTCTACTTGACAAACAAAGACCAGCACTTATCTTTGTTAGGCACAGAAGAACCAAATGGTTAGCAGGAACCTGGATATGGGCATGTCAAACCCAAGTTTGTTTTTCTCTGAAAGCACTCTTAGTTAGGGGGGAGGCAGACCAGGGACTAACTAAACATAATCAGTTGCCAGCCCAAATGAAATATGAACAGAGGTACTAATAACTAATTACTAATAACTGCAGGGGTGCCTTACTCTGGTATAAGAGTGGGCTCCCTGACCTCTGAATTTGGTGACTAGATGGTGCCATTTGTTGAAACAGGCAATACTGAAGGGTGTTCCACTTTTTTGTGAGTATGGAGCACAATGGGAAGGGTTTTGTTTTTTCAATCTTTTGAGATTTAAGAGTTTTGCAAAAGAATTGCTGGATGTTCAAGGCTTGAATTTAGGAAAAGGTTAGACTTAGAGTTGGGAACTGTCACAATATAATAAAAGCATGGCTGTAGATGAGGTGACTCAAGGAAATTTTAGAAAGAAAGAAAAAAGAACTTATTCATCCTTTTCTTCTGTAGTGTGGAGGCTTGCTCAAATTCCGTTTGCCCAGGTAGCCCTTTCCAGTCAGATCTAAACTAAACAATGTTCACCAGTCTCTGAACTTTTGTATATCTCCTTTTGTCATTTAATCATCTAGGTTACTTGCATATTTTCTGAAGCTGGAAGGGAGGTGGCAGGATAGAGTGGAACTCATTTGTCTAGAAATCTGTAGATCTGTTATTTGAGGTCAGCCTTTGTTATAGGCCATTTGTGTGACTGATTTTTTTTTCCTTGACTTCACATTATAAATCTTTAAAATGAGGTTAATAATAGTATTGTCCTAGCTATTTTACAGAGTTAGTGTTCATATTCTGGCTACAATAGTGTGTGAAGACTCTTTAAAAGGAGTCCTTCAAGAAATTCTTTTCCACATTGGCTGCGTATTGTAATTTATGAAGTTCGTTTTCACTCCCCAGGTAAATTCTGAGCTCCTGTGGATTTACATACACATTTTCTTTTTCAGCCTCCTCAGTACCTGAGACAATAAGTGCTTTGGGTATTAGATGCTCATGTGTACGCTTATAATTAGGTTCTTATTTCTTTTCTCCTGCTTTTACTGGGTGCTGTTTTTACTGTTAGAATTTGTACTTTAAGAGCTTTTCCAAAAAATTAGTGGGATATTAACTTCTCCTTAAGGAGTTTATTCTTTAACTTTCCTGACCCCCTCTTTTGTGTCTTAACTTCTGCACTGGTGTTGTCCTCCCAGCCTGTCTCTTGATGCTCTCATTCTGCCCTTTGTGTGTCTACTGTGGGGACATAACTCCCAGGAGGGACAGTGGGTCCAAGTGTCTCATAGACTATTAAGACCCAGAAAAGGTAGTCATCTTAATTATGGGTGCTGGTTTATGATTGATGCCCATTTTGGGCTTTCCAGTCAGGCTTACTGGTGTTTAACTTCTTGCTTTTTAAATATTTTTAGATGAAATTACTGACTTTTTAACATTGATTTTTTCCCCCCAAGGATCCTATTTTTTTTTTTTTTAATCCAGTTCCATTCTATTTTAGTTCAAACTGCATACTCTTTTTCACCCTGTTAGAGTCTATTTGTTCCCAGATATGATCAGGGATGGCAATAAAAACAAGGCATTTTGCCATGTATTAGTGGAAATTTAGAATGTTTGTTTCATCATGTTGAATGTAGACACATGCAAACATATAATCAATGTAATTGATTTTTCAGTTAATATTATCCTCTATTTTCTCTATCTGCTTAGCATGGCTTGCCAGAACCAACTATACATTTTATTTAATAAAATGTATTTTATAAGCACTCTGAAAGATGCTTTATGAAATGAAAATATGATTAAGGAATAGTTCCTGTATTCAAGAAGTGCAGGTAGAAGAGAAAGACAATTTAACAGGAAGGTTCTAGCTGGGCTAGGGCATTTCCAACATTAAAGGCAAAAAAGTGCACATTAGGAATATGTGATAAGAAAATCTCAAACTTGAGTGGTTTACCTAACTCTGTCTTACCCCAACTCCCAATATTTCAATTTTTACTTTTTTGTTAAGATATTTAGAAGATGTGCCTTCTATGGATAATATTTAAATCATTGTGTGCGCGTATGTACATTTATTCTTGATTTTATTTGATGTCTTTTATCTTGTTCCTTTTTAAATATTACCTCCGCTGGGACCTAATTAGATCCCCTCAAAATTTATAGAGTTTTAGAATACATTTGTGCTCCAAATTTTATCTTTAGGTATTACAGAATATTAGGAACTAATTATGGCTATCCATTGTGGTTCCAGGTATATAAACACTTCTTCTGTTCACTTTGTTGTCAGGCTGTAGTGAGAAAATTGAAGAAATAGTTTTAATTAGCTTTTGAATTTTGAAGGATTTTTTTCCCCCAGAGTGATAAACATACAGGTTAAGGCTTCTTAGCTACTAAAGTAAATGTCCAATCCAAAGTTTACCTTTATGTTAATACATAACTTAGAACTGAGTAGTATGACTTTATGAGGATAAGACTCTGCTTTTGTAGGAAAAATATACTTTGATGTCCTGTACTCTGGTGAATAGCCATATTTAGAAAAAAAAACTTTAATTCTAACTCAACCTCATCAAAGCATTTTGTAGTATTCAAAAAATATTGAAGTGGCATTGCTTTAAAACATTACATCAGCTTCATGTATACATCATTGTAATTCAATATCTGTATATTCTACATTATGATCATTGCCAAAAGCCTAGTTTCCATCTCTATACAATTGGTATCCTCTGCCTGATTTTTAAAGCAGTCATTCTCTTAAGGGAATTACATTGTTATTTTCACTCACCTGTTTAGAGTAGGCATAATAAAATAGAAGACATTAAAATATTCCAAAGTCAGTTTGCCTTTAGAAAAGAGACAACACAAAATGCTGTTTAGGTAATAAAATTACCTGTCAAGCCTAGAGACCTGGGTTCTAGTCCTAACTCTGTGGGACTTGATCGGGTGTCTTCAGGAAACTCACTTCGCATGCCTGAGCATCACTTTCTATCTTTAAGAATAAAGGAGTTGCAAACTTTCGGTTTTTTAAACAACTAAAATATGGTCCCCTCTTTTTACAAAAGTATGTATATAATGCTGCAACAGTGTATTGAGCTCAGATCATTTAGAAGAAAAAATGGCATTCATAATTCTACCACCGGGGTAAGGGTCAGTCTCTCATTTATGTCTATTCCTTTCCAGTATTAAGATATTATTATGAATTACCCACAGTTCTGTGTATCACTTAACATCACACATGAAGGATTTTTCTAAATTGCTGCATATTCTTATATATATTTTTATCTATCTTACTTAATTCCATTTTTTTTATATATTTCTGTGATTAACATGTTTATGAATAAGTATAGCTTACTCACAGAAATCTTAATCATGATGTTGGAGGGTTCAGATATCAGGGTCAAAGGTTAATACTTGATATTCATTCAAATGCACCAGTAACTTATGTTCTAAGAGAGGTGTTTGTCTATCTCTGCAGCAAAAATGTGTGAGTCAGTGTGCCCCAAGTATGCCAGCATTAGATTTGTTATTCTTTTGGTATTCCCATATCTGCGGTTTTAGTAGGTTAAACAAGCCTCCTTATGTTTCATTTCCAGTTATATTTTGTGTATGGCATTTCAAAATGAGTACTTTGGGATTTAATTCACAGCAAATGAAAAAGTAAACATTTTAATGAGACTTGTACTTCGCTTGTATAAAGAGGTTCTACAGCTTTTTAAGTCATATAAAGGACCTGTTGAATAAATTGAAAAAATACCTTTCACCTAAAAGGAAATATCAACGTTTTTAAGTAGCTACTTCCCCCTACATTTCATATAATCTCAACCTAACTTCCAAGTTAATTGTTCTTGAATGTTAACAAAAAATATCTGAAGTTGTCTTAGCTAAGAGAAATTTGAAAAACAAGAGTAGTGAGGAATAGGGTTCATCCTGTCTACATGCTAAAACACATTATAAGTTAACCTTAATTAAAGTGGTGAAATTTTGGTACTGGGATAAGTGGAAATCATTGCAGAAACATAATCCACTCCAAAACAGAGCAACATGTGCAATAAAGTGACCACCTCTAAACATTCCAAAGAACAATTATTCTAATGGCACTGGGATAATTACTAGTCATTAATGAAAAAGAGTTACATCCCGACTGTATATCAAGATAGATTCTGACATGAATTAAAGATCATATAAACAAAAGCAAAATTACAACAAAAGCCTAAGAAACAAGAAAAGATTTATTGTGTATGTAATAATTGGAAGCAATACCTTTTTAAAGTTTAGAACTGGGGCTTGTAAACTTTTTCTGTAAAGGGGTAGGTAGTAAATATTTTAGACTTTGAAGACCAGGCAATCTCTATTACAACTACATAATTCTGTCTGTCTGTCATGGGCAGTAAGTCATACATCCAATTTAAAGAGCATATATCTACTTATAAGAGGAAACCTAATAGTGTGAGTGTCACTTTCCCCACACATCCAGTCTCAGAGTGACCTTTATGAAACTTTAAAATTTGTGTCAAACTGGCAAAAGTATTAGCTCATTACTGTTTTAATTGGATTTCCTTGGCTATTGAAATTGTGTACATGCTTGTATGTGTATTTAATTTTTAATTTTAATTTTTTCAATGCTCGCTTGTCATTGCATTCTCTTTGGTGAATTATAGAGTTAATTTCTCTTACTTGATGTCTTAAGGCCCTGGGAACTTTGCGGTAGGTATCTCCAGCCCAGTTTAGACCAATAGGATGCCATTTTATTTATTTATTTTATTTACTTTTAAAGATTTATTTATTTATACATATAAGCTGGGGTACAGGCCAGAGGCGTGGGGCGGCGAGAGGGTTCACCAGAGACAGAGTGAGGAGCAGCACAGGCAGATCGATGGAAATACACTGCTGAGGGGAGCAGCAGGCAAGGCAGGAGAGGTCTGCCACGCCATGTGGGAATCTCCCTGGCAAGGAGTCCAATGCACTGACAGCTCCACAGCGCAGCGCTTAACTGCTGCACCACCAGGGAGGCCCAGATGCCATTTTACTTAATGAACGTCTTGTGATGTTGTACCCAAGGGTCTGGAGTTTGATTTTCAGTTCAGGTGTTACCTGTGCCCTAGCCTGGCTGTTTACTAATAGACCAAAAATAGAGGACTGCTTTTCCTTTCTCGGGCCTGACGGGGGTTTTCTGTTTTTGACCCTAGTACTTAAACCACCTCCAGCTCCTTTAGAGTTTTATGTTGCCTAGAATTGCCTGGACCAGTCTACAGTCTTTGGGTGCTGAAATTGAACTGCAGGCAAGATAGAGCTGCCTTCGTATTTCTGTACATCTGTATGCACAAACCTAGTGCGTGGCCTTCCTCCCTCCAGTTGTACTGCTTCAAAGAACTGTCACTGTTAGGTTTCTTTCTTCAGTTATGACAGTTATTTTTATTTTCCAAGAGATATGACTGAGAAAGTGGTGATGTCATTTGCACACTGCCACACAAGAATTCTTCGAGGACACCCACTCTGAGACTATTATAATTGCCGCGGTGTCAACGTCGTTGTCTTGGTCCAGTGTCTGCATGTTCTTGGTGTGCGGCAATCACGAAGGTGCTCTCGCCCCTCCCCGCCAGCTTTCCATTGCTTTGTCTGGTACAGGAACTGAGACAATTATGACAGAGCTGAGCTGGTTTCTCTTCTCTTTTGGATATCGTTGTTTGTCACAATTCTGATCACCATTTCTTCACCCATGCTATAAAATGGTAAAATCACTGCTATATTTATATTTCCTCTTACTGTCTGGACTTGAGAAGTGCCATTCATAGCTTTCCTTTGAAATTCCTTTATTAATGATCTTTTTTCATGTATATCTCATACGCTGTTTGCCAGATGCTCATGTCCAGTATTCCACTTGAGCCTCTTAAGTACCTGTGAGGTAGATAGAGCAGCAATTATTGTCTCCATTTTATAGAAGAGGAAATGAAGGCCCACTAGTGTCTGGAAGAACTTGGCCTGAGGCCACCACATAGCTGGTACCAGAATTGCCATTAGATGTATGACTTTGTCCCTCCTGACATTTCTTCTTCCTGTCCACAAAACAGTTTCTCTAATATGAGTTTCAATGATTTTTCATGTCTGAGACTTGAGGAAATTAGTGATTTTTCTTGAGACATCTAAGCATTACTGCATTTGCTGAAGATTTCTTTCATTATGTTATTGATCTGAGTACTTTAGGTGAAGACAGCATATGTTAATATTCTGCTACTCTTTAGCCATTAAAGCAGACATTTTCAAAGAAGGCAGAGACCCTGAAGAGTCTGTATTTATTCTATGGTATTCTTAACCACTGAAACTATTTTGGACTTTTTTCCCTTAAGGTTTTCCAACTGTAGGCTGCCACAAAGCTAACATTTGGGGGTCATTGATTCCTGTTCCTATTTTAAACTATATGAGTTCTATGTGTTACATTACCTTTGTGTTCTGACCTTCAGATTGAGGGGACTGGAAATTTAGGAAGTTTTGTTAGGACTTGAATCCAAGTAAATTCCCTCATGAGTACAAAGATTTATAGAGCTGTGGAATGTTAGAGTTTAAAGGGACTTTCATCCAACTGGCCTCTGATTAAAACACACCCTACCAGTTAGTGTTCAAGCTGAGGCTAGATTGAAGAGATTAGATGAGGCTTTCCACTGGCTTGCTCCATATCACTTTGTACTGACCCTGGATCCTGCTCCTTCCTGGAGCCCTCAGAGGACAGTAGCTACTATGTCTGCTTCGCACATAGTTCTGCTCCCAGTGATGGAGAGAGCACTTTGTATAGGCACTCAGGATTTATATGCACAGTGAATGATCCGAACTCCCTCCTGCTGATAAAATAGTATTGCCTGTTGCTAAACTAAATATTTAAGGATGTTCAGGGGTGATTAGTCAGGGCTTTCTGTGGAACAAAATGATTAGAAAGGATTGAATATGAGGTATTAAGTGCTTCAAAAAAATTAGAATTGCATAGAACACGCTCAACGTTGAGTTTCAGTAATGAATGCCAGGACCTCACAAAGTTATTACATTTTTCACTATCTGGATCGTAGAGAATCATGAGGCTACCATAGAACTTGCATTTAAGGAATCAGCACTGTATTTGTGAAGCAGAGATTAAGAAGTGGCAATGGGGAAGGTAGCAACAAGGCAATGAGACATGGCATCCAGCTACCTTCTGTGCCACAGCTGCTTCTTGTTAACCACAAAGGTGAAGATTGAATATGGGGATATGGGTGCAGAAAAAAACCCCTGCTTCCAGCAGAAAACACGCCAAAGCAGCAGGATCATGGCTTCTATCTTACTTTTTTCTTCCAGAACTCAATCCAGTACATATATTGCAACAGAGACTCTTTTGCAGTCAAACCCTAACTGCAAGCAGTCTCTGCAATATGGCAAGTTTGAGTCCTGATCTGAGTTCATATCCAACACAGTAAGGGTTATGTCTTTCACATTTCAGGCATATCTCTTGTAAGCCTCTGTGTGTAGTAGATACTAAATTGAGGATGGATTAGTAATTATGTTCATTAGATCTCTTTTTGTCAGTGCAATTAATGATATAAGAGAAGGGAATGCAGCAGTTTTACTTTAGGGAATCCCTAAGGGGAATTCTTATTTATCAGACAAATGCCATAAGGAGGGAAGATCCTGAACTCAGAGAGGATTCTAAACTGTTTTGGTTTCAAGTATCTTGGAAAGTACTATATGTAGACATGCAATAGCATGATATAACAGTGCTTACCATATCTGGGGGGAGTTCCATCTTTGACAAGTATTGTCAACTTTCTATCTTATGTGCTTCCATCCCTTCCCTACCCTCATGGAATATACATTTAGAATTTGCAATGGAAATAAATATAAAATCATTTATTTAAAATAAATTAGATGTATGGCCTATGGGCCTGAATTTAATTCTTTTGATTTCATCTTCCTTAACTTCCATGTACATGCAACACGTATGTAGAAATATAAAACAGTGATAAATAACTGCCTACACCTTTACACTACTACACCAGAGAATAAATTTAGATACACTTTATTTCTGTTTCTTGACCACTCCCTTATTTTTCCTGTTCTAAATTAAGAATCAGGCAAACTTGTTGCTCTTCTACTTAAAAACAAGTAGACAATCTAAAATTACAGATAATGTCGGTGGGGGAAGGGGATAAGGTTGGGCAGATGGTAAAAATATAAGTAAACTGGTTTTCTTAGAAAAGGTGATAATCCTTGCTTAAAGAGAAAGACCAGGTTAGTAGGGTAGTTGAGAGTAACTTCTGCTAGATTTCTGCTGTAGATTTCTACTCCTACAGAATCATTCTGATATGCTTTTTCCTTCTTACTGGGGGCACTTGCTTCTGAAGCAGGAAAGCCCTCCCAGATATCCTCTCCTAATTTCAGTGCCCTCTTAGTGACTGCAGTTATATAGGTATTGGAGGTCTTCAGCTAAATAGAGACTTTGGGATAGGATCCAACAGTATTTAGCATTCTCTTGGACTCAGTGATTAAAACCTCACTGTCAGAATAATGTAAGTATAGTGACTGAGTAAGTTATCATCTAAACTGGAACACTTTTCAGAGTGAAAAGGGGGCACTGTTAATAATTACAATGGAACGGCAAGAATGAACTGGATGTATGTTCACCTGGTTATGAGGAATTGTGGGGAACAGTGTTTGAAATGTGGATTGATGTGATTTCTAAATCTTTGGGTTTCGCGTGTCTTTTATTACAATAATGAATTACTGGGTATTAATGATGGACAGACTCTGTATTGGACACTAGGAAAATAAAGACGAGGAAGACACCATCTGTTTTTTTTTTTATTTACTCGCAGTGATTATTGTGGTATTATTTTAGAGTAGTGGATTTTCAACCTGGCTCATAGCATATGAGGAGGGCTATGGAAATAATGCATTTTATGCTTCCATAAAACTGGAGTATATTCTACCAATGTATGAACATTCAAATAAAGTCTAAGAACTGTTTCATTAATTCCTCTATTTTATACTTTGGATGTTCGTTAGAATTTGGCATAAAGAAACTGTATATGCTAACGAAACATTGAAAACTACTGTTTCATGATTTTAAATTTTGTGTTATTATCCAAATTTTGTATGGTTAGTTGGACAGAAAGGGAATACTTGGACTTATAAAGCCTGGACCACAGAAAAATTAAACTTAGGGGGAAACTAATACACTATTTTAAATATATGGAGGACCGCTATGTGATAAGAGGGCTTGCACACACAACCAGTTATAACTTTGCTGCCATGGAAGGGGCTAACTTTTGAGGTAACAAGTTTTTGGCCTTTGGATATGTACAAGCGAACACACAGATAGTAGCAATGTTTTGACTTTTAGCTCCCCATTAGCAGAAATATCTTTCTTAACAACTTCATAGCTTTTGGATGTTCAATTTCTATATTGGTTAATGTTATGTCATTAGATACTATCTACAAATGTCTAAAATATGTGGGTGTGGGGATGTGGGGAAGTATGTTTTATTTCTCCAAGATATTAGCCAATGAGAACATTCTTCACTCACTGCCTTTTTTTTTTTTTTTTTTTTTTGCATGGTGGTCTATACGTGATAAAAGTTCAGAAGGCACACCACCAATACTCTCACAGAGAGAAATGTAAAAGGGAATAACACCGACCAATGTCATTCTGAAAGTGATCCAAAATAGCCTGATTCGTTTTCACTCAGCTGCTATTGGTCAATGCTTCTACAGAATTCGTCTCTGTTTCAAAATCTTGAGAAAAAAGTGGTCACCAGTTGAAATGGTTTCAATTGTTTTGCTATTAAATGTGAAATTGCAAAACTAGCTTCTCTTACATAATTTGAAGTTATAACACATTCTAATGAGAAGCCTGTCTGTTTTTCATACCATTTCAACACAGAAATTTCTTCAGGCTCTTGGATTGGTGTTAAATAAAAATCATTCTTTCAAAGCATATAAAGTATGAAGTCAAAACTCTTTGTTTTCTAAAATTGTGTATCATAGCCCTTGAAGATTTAAATTTTTTATCTTACCTCCTTTCCTTTTTATTTTTCCAGTATCTGATCATTTCAATCTAATTTAACAATGTCTTTTTATTTATTTTAACGTTAGAATAAAATATTTTGAGCTTCACAGAAATTTAAGGTGGAAATTATGTAATTAGAGAAGGTGATTAAATTGGAAACTTTTTGATGTTATCTAAATTATGTTATTCAGTAAGAATAATAATTTAATTTTAGTGTCCAAATTCAAATCCAAAGGCTTTAAGGTAGTTTACAATCAGTAGCTGTGGCAATAGCATACAAACAGCATAGTTGACAGGTTGTAGAAGCAGTATGATGTCTAGAAGGCTGAGGTGTAGTAATTAAGTCTTTATCTTGTTGCTGTGATTATCCTTGGCAGGTATTATGCTCTGAATAACCAGTTTCACTGTGTCACCGTAGTATTATCAGGTGTAAATATGGCCTGAGATTTGTCAATAGTGGAGTCATTCACTGAAAACAAAATCAAATATTTCTACTTTTTTTAAGTTATAACCAAAAATAAGTGTCTGTTCTATTTTATGGGGCTATCAAAAGGAATTTGCAATAAAGGAAAAGTGCAAATAAAATTATCAAAACTTAAAATCAATGGTGATATCCCTCAAGTACTAGTAAATTTCTGTGGCCTGTCTAAAGTGCACAACAGGCTTGTAAGTAGATTACAGAAACACAGCATTTACGCATTGTGATACAAGTTTGAACAAGCTGCTGATGGAGTGCAAACAAGCAAGCAGCAATTAATGGTGGACCCATCTGCTGAGCTGTGGGTTTAGAGTGAGGAGTTTCTGGACACCATCAAAGAGATTTCTAGATTTCATTAGAGATTGTATTGGTGATTTTCCCCATTGTCACATTTTTATCTAGTGGAGGGATAATATATAAACTAGGATTTCAAAACTCTCCTGATACAAGCCCTCAGAATCTCATCTTTATAAATCCAGATTTCTACTTTTAGAAGTTGCTTTCAGGTGTTGTTTGCCTCTTTCTCTTGGCCTTATGCAGTAACTCAGTTCGTGGGCATCAGAGGAGTGAGTTCTCAGTCTCCGTATGGTCACACTCTTTGCAAGCTCAGCTCAGACTAGCCTATCATTGTAGATTATAAAATGTTGTTGCAAGGAGGGGATTTTGGAGATCATCTTCATGTTTATTGTTTTAGAGGTGGAGAAGTTGAGGACCAGAGAGGGAAAACATTTTCTTTGCCACAAGACAAGAAGAACGTTTGCTATTAAATGTGACCTGGATTACAAGGGGGGAGGTCACTTCTGGTTTTCAGTGGCACATGCTGTCTCTTTTGGAAGAGAAATTCTTTACTTCTAGGTCCATTTCCGTGCCTTTTAACCACTCTTTCTAGTTATCATTCAACAGTCAGTGGCATTACCAGCATGTTTAATGTAATCTATCTTCTGCAAATGCCTTTGGAAGCAGAATAACTGGTTTCAATGCAGTCTTCAGTATGTACTGACTGCTATCTTACCTTGAATAGTGTCTTCACCTTCTCTAAATTTTGGTATTTGAATGTTCAAATTTGAAGAACCAGTTAGTTCCCTAAGATTTCTGCCAGCTGGGATTCTATGTGACCTGTTGATCACTGAATAACCTGTTTTGGCCATCAACTATGCCTCTTTTTCTCCATGATTATTGGGGGTTGTGCAAAGACCAGTTAGCAATTGGTTTGATTCCATTCTCACCCTTACCTTGTCCTAAGAGTCCTAGTCCTCTACCCTGGGGCATCCTGATTTGAATCCATCCTGATTTACCCTTCTGGCTTTCCTCTAACCTCCATTGTTTCCCTGTCAGAGTTGATTTTCGTCTTTTTATGTGACTTTGTGAATTTGAAGAAAAAGTGTAATATGGAGAGATGTCTCTGTTCTGCCTCACTTTATCAGAGTCAAATGTTTATTTATCTGGACCTGATGCTTCTCCCTTGCTGTTTCTTGATTTATCTGGAATCTACAAATGCAGCAGGGTTTTTCTTGTCACCAACAATGTTGCCAGCTGTAAGGATTACACCTGCTTTATTTTGTATTTATACTAAATCTGTGCAAGGTAGGATGGCATTTAATGTGTTTGTTCCTACCCTGCCCACCTTCACTTTACATTCTCTGGTTTGTAGAACTCATAGGAATTAAGAGAGTTTTGTACAATAAAATAAAACCAAAAAGCAAAGGTAAAAAAAAACTAAATTAAGCTCCCTCAACTTAGAGCCTTGTAGGAGGAATCACAGAACATGAGAGTTGGAAGGAATGATAGCAAGTGTCTAATCTTTAGTTTACACAAAGGATGACACCTCTTTGAGGCCCAAAGAGGTTAAGGACTGAAGTCAGGGCATCAATTTTTGATTGTGTTTGAAATTACTCCCAGGTCTTTGCATCTAGGTCCAGTGCTTATTCCAGTATTTCCAACTGTCTCTCAGATAGCCTATATAAAGGTTTGGCATTTCTGTAGAGTGGTTTTTCTAGTCACCCCTTCCGAGTAATGCCAGCTGTCCATGCGGCGAGTGAGGCAGTCAGCCAGTACTGGGCCAGAGCTGCCGGTAGGGAGAAGTTGAGTGAATACATTGACATTTCAGTCCAAGGCAGATCCTGATTTGCCCTTCCGGCTTTCCTCTGACCTGATACTTCAGAGGAAGAGTGATTACATTTGCTGTTCAACTAACAATTGTGTGTAATTTTCAGCCTGCCTTACTTATTCTTTAACGTTGTCTTCCCACGCTTCCATCACATGTCATAGCATATCTGCTTTGTAATTACACTGGTAGGGACTTACCTACACCGTTTGGAAAAAGGTTTGCCTAAAGTAGTTATTTACTTGTGCATAATAAATCTTGATTGATACCTTGGTAATCTCTGAGATCAATCTAAGATTCCCTCCCACAAGGGGAGGATTGAAAAGTCAGGAAAACGGGTGACAAAAAAAGAAGAGATAAAAAGAGCACTGTGCTTGCTCACTGATGAGCTATGAGGAGAATTATAGATGAAGTAGAATCTCCAACGGCTGAATTTTGATTGTTTTTGACTAGCTTTACTGTCAGGAACTTCCATAGAATTATGAGTTTGTGAGTACAGTTGTCAGTAGTACTCATTTAACCCTGCCACCTTATTTTCAGCAGAGTATAGTATGACCTCAGAGAGAGCAAAGGTTGCACTCTGAGTTCATGGCAAGGCTGAGACTGAGAGCTGGGTCTAAATTCAAAAGATGAGGTATCCTCCAGCTGAATACTGAGATGAGGAAAGGGGTGTTAGCTGTAGCCGTAGCCTAGAGAATGAAGTACCTCATTCTGTTTTAGGAAAGATCATTTACAAAGCAGTTTTGATATTCTAGAAAGGCGCTTTTATATAAAGAGAAAAGTGAGTGAAAAACCTCCATAGTATCAGGGAAGAATTATATTAATCTTCATTACTTGTTTAAATGCCCCCCCAAAAAAAATATTGCTAAGGGGCATGATTCTTAAACTCTAGTCTGGGATCATTTGCTTATGGATTTTAAGTCATGTACAACATCAATCTCTCAATTTTTCTACCATTAGGATAGCAATGTTAATACCTCTCTGTCTTTAATATCATTCATTTCTTCAGCAAACATTGACCAAGAACCAGGCCTTAGGTTAGTTGTCAAGAGCAATTTAGGGTCTAATAAACATGATTTAGAGACTAGCATAACTGTTTTAAGTCAATTACTTTCTTTTTGTAAATATTTTTTATTAAGGTAATAATGATTTACGTCACTGTATATGATTCAAGAATATAGGATCCCACCATTTCAGATGTGTGTTACAACACCAGACTTACTGCCAAGGTACCCATAGTCCCCTATGGCCGCCATAGTCCTCCACCACAGTTCATTGTGCCTCTTCCCCTCTTACTCCCCCTCCTCCACCCTCAGAGCTGCAGTTTTATAGTCAGATTTCTAGTTGTTTTTTTTCCTGCCAATACGTTATTTTCAACCTATGAATATATACATAAAGATTCCCACATGAGTCTCGTGTACAGAAAGTTTTGAAACCACTACTTTCAGCTTACAGCACTAGGTCATAGCACTGGCCAACAAAGTTTTACAAAAGTCATGTTACTGAAATAAAATTAGTCATTTCCTATCAATTTCTATGTGCTCAGCACGAATATGACAGTCAAATTCTAATTTTGGCTCTAGTTTTTTTTTTTTGTAATCTGCAATAAATTGATGTTTGCATCACAAAATGCATGCCAATAGGAATAGGCCTACAGTTAATACCTGTAAAAAATCAAGTCATAGACTACTTCTTAGATTTCTTCGCTTGTCTCCCATACAGCTGTTCAGGAATAGAATAGAATGGGAGATGGTATCCATTGTGCAAAAGCTTAGCCTTAAGACTCAGTTTCGAAGAGTCTAGAAATAGTCTCCATTTTGTGGGTCATGACTGATTTCTAAGGCATTCATGAGGCCATCAATAACAGAACAGAATACCAGAGTACTTTCCTTTCTGAAAGGCTCAAACTGCTGGTGGTGCTTTCGATCTAAAGTAATTGTGACATCTTCTTCTAGAAGAGTCCATTGTTGGAGTATTGATCCTAGCAATTAGCCTTCTTGGATAAATCCAAATCATGAAGCAGGTCATTTAATTCTTACTGTGTTAGTCTGCGTGGGGTTGATGATGTACCACAGTGAAAATCTGGATCACTGCATGCTGATGGAACAGGAGAAGAACAGGTCGGCTCACCCTTGTCCTCATCAGATGAATCAAGAGAATATTCTGCTGGAGCTTCTGGAATAGGAAGTCCCTCACCATGTGGAACTGGTCTCAATACAGACAGAATGTTTTGGTAGACTATTCTCGACTTCTTTTGCTTCGTTATTCTGTCAGAAAGAGGAGGAACCCAGCAGAAGTAACAGTCTTTTATGTGGCTGCTTGGCTCTCTCCACACTATGGGGACTGCAAACGGCATTGATGGTCTTTTGCCATTGAACCACTGTGAAAGCTGTGTTGTACATGTAACACAGCATATATGCGGGACCCAAGGCTTGTCTTGGTCACCAACCTTGCATCCACGGTAAGGATGAGAATCGTTCTTCACTTGAGAAGTGATACTTTTCTTCTGGTTGGCAAATGTCACTTCCCCACAAATAGAGCAGCAATAGTCCACGCTTTTTACACACTTTCGAGCCATTACTGTTCTGTATTGTGCCTAACTGTATAAAATAATAACAGTCCCATGGAATAGTAACTTAAACTGTCTCACACAAAGTCTGAAATATTTTCAATGCTCCACACTTCCCATAGAGTGCACTGCTGAAGTCAGCGTACTTCAGCAGCTGCCTGGCAGTAGTATTGCATTGCATCAGAAAATGATGCAATCAACTCTGGATGATGGGTGCATGATGGTATTATGCAATGCGATGCAATATTACATCATTCTAGGCTGATTTAGGATGTTGCTTCAGTCCTACCGGATAAATTGACACGGTGAAACATATAAAATGAATTATATGAAATATCTTGAAGACGAGAGCTAATAAAAAAATTTCAGGGATATATTCATGTTCAGCACACTAAGATACTACAGATTAAGGCCTTTTTCAGTCAGTAATGATCTCACTGTTGACCAGTGTAATACTATGCTTTCTTGTTGTTTTTTTCAATTTTGATGATTTACGTAATTGTTTAAAGAAGAGTGGAATATTGATTTAATAAAAAAGAAAATCTTGGGCAAATTCTAATTAGTTCTGTCTTTATGAATGATGATGACTTAACATTCATATGCTGTTTTTAGAGATGCTTAGTAGCTTTTTTGGTGTTAAATGTCATTTTACTGATGCCCCTAAATTCCACCCCACTACATAAAAAGGGTCTTTGTAATCATTTGTTCTTTTGTAGTTGTGAGTTAGTTTGGTCAGTCTATTGGCTTCATTACTTTGTGATCATGTGGTTCATGATCATTAATTTTTAATAGAGCAGACACCATGGCAGTAAAGATCCAGGAGGTAGAAATGGAGCAAATAAGAGCAAATTCATTGTGTCTATGTGACACCTTCCTTTGGATTGTGGTGTTTTTTTTTTTTTTTTTTTTCTCTAGAGAGGTGGCACCATGCTGAAGACTGGGTTTGGGTTTGGAGACCTGTGTGCAGATTTCAACTTTGCTTTTTATTAAGTATTTGTATTTGAGCAAGTTACTTAAGTTTTACAGCCTTAATTTCTTGATCAATTCCATGTGGGGAATGATAACTTTACCTCATATAATGAAGTGATTATATGGGCACTTGAAATTGCTTGCATGTGATAAGTCCTCCGTAAGCAGTTGCTATTTATTGTCTCTCTGTGGCTTTTTTCCTTAAAGATTTATTTATTTATGCATACCCAGAGGTGTGGGGTGATGAGAGGATTCACCAGAGACAGATTGGGGAGAAGAACAGGCAGATTGACCAAACTACACTGCTGAGGGGAGCAGCGGGTGAGTAGGAGAGGTCTGCTGTGCCATGTGGGAATCTCCCTGGCCGAACATCGAACTCGTGCTGCAGTTGCTTGTTGAACTCCCGCCGCCTCAGCTGCTGAGAGCTCCACAGCGCTGGCTGAGCTTAACCTGTTGTGCCACCAGGGAGGCCCTCTCTGTGGCTTTCTTGTACCTGCTGAACAACTAGGATGAAAACATAGAAGAGCAAATGCAAGGGTTATCAGTGAAACTTTTAGGTTCTTAATGACTTTGCATTTGATAATAGTTCTTAAAAGACCAGTGCTTAGGGAGGAGCAGCTTTCTGTATCTTTTGGGTCATCAGTATGTTGCTTAGAGGAGAGCCATTTGTCTTGTTTTCCTTTCTTCGGATGGTGTTTGTATATTTTCAGAGCCTCTGTGGGGATCTTCCCTTTCACTTCTTGCTTTCATGATGATTATAAGTTTAGAGTGAAACTGATCTAGTACTAGAGGAAGTAAAGCAGGGTAAGTTTTAGTCCAGCAAAACCAGCTTTCACCACTGCTCAGCTCTGTGTTTACATTGGGTCTTTCTGTAAGAAGCTGAGAAACCCCAACCAATATGTTTTAGTTCATCCATTCACTAAACTAAACTTGTGAGGTTTCCTCAAACCCATTTATCAAAGTAAATGACTGTAATTTACTTTTAGTGAAGGAAAGCACTATAGAATATTAGAGCTGGTTGGGACTTTACAGACAATCATTTTGCAAATGAGTGTCCTCTCGTTAAAGGTCACACTGGTAAAGCTGAGTCTAGGAGTGAAGCCACAGAGACTTAAGTCTATACTATTGGATTTATTGTCTTCGTAGAACCCATCCTTCATGGATTCATTTTCTTATATAGAGCTTTAACTCTTGTTAGGGTCTGCTTGAAGATAAATGTTCTAGCTTTTAATTTCTCTATATTATGATCTGTAGAAAGCCCATTTTTTCTTCAAACATTTCCCCTAAATATTCTTTCCTCCATAGTCCCTATTTTAAGTATAACTGGTCTGCTTCCTGTGCCACAGAAGTGCCTGCTTCTTCCCTGAACTCATAGTGATTTCAGACTTTTTCCTGGTTGCTCTACCTTTTAGAGCCACTTAGCTTTCAAAGTTCTTATTAAGGGCTACCTCTGCCAAGCCTTTGCTAGCTTCTGTGACATACCTCAGTTCCATATGCTCTCTGTGTTGCTGTCTCTCTTTTTGCAGATATAAATATATCTTCCTCAGGTCGGTTTTAAGCTCCTTGTGTACAAGATGAGAATATGAATCATCTGGTACTCAAGTACCAGGCAAATTAGTTCATTCATTCTTTATATTAACAGAAATTTTTATTGAGGACCTACCAGTGTTAGGTTCTTGGGTCGTTAGGTTATAATTGCTTCTGCTTAAAGATCCAAGCATTTAATTTGGGATACAGCAAGTAGAGAGGCAGACATGTGATCATTTTCATGATGGCAGTATTCCGGGTGCTGTGGAAATCTGATAAAAAGTATGTAATTTTAAGTGGAGGGTAGGAAGTATGAATTATGTTTCTGAGGACTATTAAGAAGTGATGCACAAGATCTAAATGATTCATATAGATGAGGCATCATTTTTAATCAAAAGGTACCTTGGTTGAAAGAAGCATACATAAAACCTGAGGAAACGGATAAATTTCTACCACATTGTAAATGCTGAAAAACAACCTCAAAAGATGCATAAAGCTATAATAATGATTATATAAGTTATTGGAAATAATGTATTTAAAGAATGTATCATATTTATATGACTTTATACTGAATTATAGTAAATCTTTAAAGATTGGATAATTCTAGTCTCATCATTACACTAATTCAAACAGTAGAGAGGGCTACATAGCCCCAATATAAAATGTGAAAATGACAAGAGATGCAATATTACAGAATGAACCTATTTATGATTACATGTCCAAAATTTCTCAATAAAATAGCATATTTAATTCAAAAGTGTATCAAAACCCTGCAACTGTGACTGGTTAGTATACTTTTTTAGAAATGCAAAGATGGCTCAATAGCTGTAACTCTATGGTTGTATTTCATTGCAGTCCCAAATTATGGGAGAAGAATAGAGATAATTATATTAAATGGATGCTAGAAGGGAAAATAGATTTCAGAAAGGGATCAGTAACTAAGGAAATCATCACTTATTCAATGTATATCATATTTTTCTAATAACTTATTTCCAAAACATACTGCTGATATAGTGAGACTACTCAGGAACTTGTAGCTTAATGGGTCATTGGATAGGTGAATAAGTAGCACCTGTATAGATTATTACAAGTATGAAAGAAGTACTAGAAGAGTATAGGAATTAAGCAATTCTTTATGGTGGGAGCTGGGGAAATGTCCACAAAGTTAGGGACATCTGACCTGGATTAAAGTAATAAAAACAGTGTTTGGTAGAAATCGAAGGTAATAAAAGGGCATTGTAGATGTGGGTACTGCATGAGCAAAGGTTCGTGGTGATTAAAATACTTTATAAATCTTGGGAATGGTGTCACTAGACTACTGTTGACATAGAATAATGGTGAGAGAAGATGCTGTAAAGCTCATTTGTAACAGATACTTGGATGTGACTCAGGAGGTGGATACAGAGGTGCTTCTTGGGGAGGGCAGCTTCAGTGTATTATATGGTACTGGGAATGATGGGTCAGATAATGGAATCAGTGATTTAGTGTGGATGACTTTTTATTTATCATACTCAGGGAAGTTCCTCAGTCTTTTCTGTCTAAGTCATATCTAAAAATGTTAGGGCTCCAGAGCTAACTGGCAAGCTGGGATTGCTCTGGAAATGGGCATAATTATGTTAGGAATCACTGCAGTCTACAAGAACCCATTTTTTTTTTTAAGTTCTATTTTAGAATGACTTGAGATTTACAGAAACATTGTAAGGTTAAGAATTGATTTCTTAAAATTGTATGAGTAAAATTTATATTACAAATGGGCATAGTATATTAAAATTTTGAAACCTCTATTTTTTTGACTTGTTCTTCTCACTTATACTCACTTTACTCATGTTGAAAGCAGAACACTTATATCTCCTTTTAGTGGAAGAATGAGACACAATTAATTAAAAAATATAGTGTCTCTCCCAACCCTGAGAGATGGGATTGGTTTGGCTATTTTTTTTTTTTTTCAGTCTTCTCAAATGCTTCTAAATATGCAGCCAATGTTAAGATCCATGAGCAAATCAGACATTCTTGACATTCTTGGTTGGTTTTATCTCTTTGTATTGTTCTGGGCCTTAGTGGTGATTTAAGGATGTAAAATAATGGTCGCTTCTCTTTCAAGGAACTTAGGTTTAGCAAATATATTACACACACAAACACACAAAACATACATATATAATGTATATACATATAACATATATAACATGTATATAAACATATATAATGTAATATATATAATGTTATGTTGTATATACACACATACACAAAACATATAACATATATATGTGTTTTGTGTGTATATATAACATATAACATTATATATATTACACACAATATATATGTCTTATATATTTTTTGTGTAATATGTATATTATGTTATATGTTATATATAACACATATGTGTGTTTTTTTGTGTGTGTGTGTAATATATTTGCTAAACCTAAGTTCCTTGAAAGAGAAATGACCATATTTTTTACATCCCTAAATCACCACTAAGGTGATTTATATATATATATTTGTGTGGGCTCTTTGAATCTTTCATTAAGAAAATGGTTCCTCCAACAATGTTCCTTTTCTCATTTTGCATAGCATTTTACAGTATATAAAACTCTTTAATATTATTTTGTTGGTTGTTATTAAAACTCTGTGAGTTAAGGAATCTCAGTTTGGAGGTTTGGAGTAGCTGAGACACTGGGTGAGGGGA
This sequence comes from Scalopus aquaticus, assembly GCA_004024925.1. Lineage (NCBI taxonomy): Eukaryota > Metazoa > Chordata > Mammalia > Eulipotyphla > Talpidae > Scalopus > Scalopus aquaticus. Next base: position 81,579 of record PVIJ01001294.1, read on the forward strand.
AGGGGTCTGCTCAAGGTCATGTCACTCCTCTTGGCATAAGCTGATGATAACTGGGCACCCCTGTGCTCCATCTCTCCCCCTTCATTCCATCATTTATTGCCACGCCACATGCTGAGGCCTTTACTTTTTTTCTGAATTTCCAGTGCTCTTTGTCTTTACAGACATCTGGAGGTAATCATGTATCCCTCTCAATTAATTCAGTTCAATTAATAAATTACTGAGTAGATTTGGGGCTGGGCATGGGTGTGGGGTACTTCCGGGCCTCCCTGAGCTGGAGAGCTCTTGCAATCAGGCTTGGAGTGCCCTTGTCAACAGCAGTCTGGGAGGCTCAGTCTCACCCCGCAGGCTGCCTGGAGTGACGATGGCTTACCCTGACATGCAAGACCTCATTTTTCTTTCCTGCACTATGATTTAATGAGAACAGTACCTGGGCTGGGCACGGATGGTTTATCCCCCCTCCTCCTTAAGGTATGTTTTTTAAAGATTCAATATTAAATCAGCTTAGCCTAGCTCCTGATAGAGCATATATTTGCTATGTGGGGCTGAGCTGTGCATTACAGGCGTTGCATATTCTAGCCCTGGCCACTAAATGCCAGTCAATTTCCTGGATATGATGACAGTGAACCAAGTCCAAGGGTCCTTAGATGAGGAGCAGAACTCTTGCCAAGGAGATAATTTTATTTATTTATTTATAAATTAACTTTTCATCAAAGTGCAATTTACTAGATTTTATTCCTAGTCACATATTAACTTACAATCATCATAAATTTTCCTTATTTTGTATCGATGCAGTACCTTTGTTTTATTTCTTCATTAATATTTTGACAATACAGGATTTTTTCCCGGTAGATACTTGTTGTCGTTCTCCCACCTCAAAGCACCCATAGTTCTCCACTGTAGTGTGTTGTTCTCTCCCCAGCTTCATCCCTTCATTTGGAAGTATCCTTCCCTGCGTTCACAGTGATCTGTTTCAAGAATAAACTTTTGGTGGCTTCTTAGTGCCTAAGAATAAGTTCAACACTCTCAAACTTGAACGCAAAGCTGTGTGTGCTGCGGCTTCATCCTTCATTTTAGTTCTTTTGCAAGCTACTTTTCCTCATTTCCCTTCCAGCCACACTGAACATATGTGTTGTGAATGTTCTGCCTGTACAGCTTTGCTAAGGTAGTTCAGGACTGGCCTCTACTTACATGCACACCCAGGCTGAAGCGCTTCCTTTGAATTGCTCTTAGCAAAAAGTCATTTTATTTTTTCCTGCATCCTGTCAACACTCTTTTAGACCCCACTTAGATAACTATCACCTCATTTAAGTAACAAATTACCATTTAATTGGTGCTTTTAATAGATTATTAATAAAACTAAAGCTTTTCTTCAACCTTACTGATACAAGATAATCCTACCATTTAAATTCCTTCATTTCAGTATCATTTCTTACTCATGTCTATTTCCTAAAAAAATATTAGCACTAAAATAGGAAACTGTTGGAGAAAATATTCACAATTAGTTGGGAGAAACTTTCAGGTTTTCTCCTCCTACTTCTCTTCCTTCTTTCTCTTTCTGTCTTTATTTTTTCATCTTCTCAGAGAAATTTTTCAAAAAGTCCCTAAATATATAGAATAAAATGAAGTAAGAATACAATGAGGTATATTGTTTCCATTTTCATGCATCTATAAAAACAATTGCATTTGTTTCTTTTAATTCTAGATTCCAACAATGTCTCACCCATCTTGGCTGCCACCTAAAAACACTGGTGAACCCCTTGGCCATGTGCCTGCACGGATGGAGACCACCCATTCCTTTGGGACCCCTAGCATTTCAGTGTCTACACAACAGCCACCCAAGAAGTTTGCACCAGTAGTTGCTCCAAAGCCTAAATACAACCCATACAAACAGCCTGGAGGTGAAGGTATGTGTGGGGATTTCAGAATTGGTTGTCCATGCGCTAGAGTTCAGTATAATAAAAGTCATTTCTGGTACAATGTATCTGAAAAAGGTAGCTCAATAATATGTAGCAGTTATCATAGGACTAAAGAACACCTAGGGAACATCTTGGTCATCCCTTCTTTCAGGGATAAAGACACTGAGAACTCTTAAGGGTTAACTGGCAAACTAGGATTCAAGCTGAAACTAGAATCCTGTTTTCTTCCTGCATAGTGCAGGGCCCTTCAACTGCCTTCAACTCTACACCCATCCCATTGTCTTGTAAACTTGTGTATAGTCAAGAATCACTTAATAACTGTCAGTCAGCAATAGACCTTATGTAAGAGAGAGGTCCCGGTAGGCTGCACCATATAGCCTACGTGTGTAGTAGGTGGTACCATAAGTGCGTGTAGTTGTACTCTGTGACCTTCAAACAATCACAAACTTGGCCAACCTATCACCTCCATGAGCAACCATGACTGTTTACCAACCACAAGTCCCACTCTCTTGCCATTGGATAAGAGTCCCAAGATACTACCAAGCAGTGGTCTGATGGGACCCATAGAAAATATAACTAATTATGCCCCTGGAATTCTCTGCCTTTTCAGGCTATTTTTCTTTCCCTAGGATAAAGTTGTGTGAAGATCTCTATGAGATATGCATTTGTTGAAGCTCACAGACAAATTACACTCAAGCCAGGTTGAAGTGGTTTTAATACCAGTACATTCACTTTATATTAAAAGGAATTCCAAGATATACATGAGTTGAGCATCTCAGGTGTGTGTGTATGGACACACACTCATGTACTAAACCCCTCAGCAGCATAAAGATAACTGTACTGTCAAATTGAATAGGGTCTCCATAATTTTTACCAATGTCAGCTCATCCAAATCCATGAAACAATAAATTATAGTTTACAAACAGAAGGATTTTAGACTTCTGGTTGCTGAAAGAGAAAAGACAGTAAAAAGAGATTCAACATGTCTTTCTCTATTTTCTCCCCATGTCTTACATGATGTTTCTCATTGCTACTTGGATCACTTTAATGTGGTTGTTTCAGCAGTTCTCTATGCAAATATTTTGCACTTTCTCTTTTATTTCTAGATCTTTCTCTCTCTCAGTGAACACTTTCCTGGTTTATTACTATTTTAGGACAGAAGCCTAATCAACCTGGCCTGGGTCTGTATGGTAGTTGGATGCAGAGGCAGGTGGTAGGGAAGACAGACATTGCCATAATGCCTGAACTGTGGCTCTGAGTTTTTGGATATCCTTTCTTCAAAAAAGATTATAACAAAGCCATCAGAAAGCTGCTGTGAAAAAGCAATAAATGAAACCTTTGGTGTTCTGCAAATCTCCATGGCAATGCCGGAAGTTTTATTGCCCTTGAAGGAGATTATACCTTTATAGTTAATTGGAGATTTAGTGGAACTGGTTTTCTTTGGCTCATCATTCTTTAGTGATTGCAGGACTTGGAAATGGGATATGGAAGAGAATCCCTCTTCACAAGGAAAAGAGGAGATATGAGTTGGCTTCCTCATTTGTTTTCTCTCTTTCCCCTTGTGTACTTTATTAGCGGGATTATGGTTTTGTCTCTTATTTTGGGGAGGACAAAAAGGGACTTCTCTTTAGTATGAAGGGCATAAAGATTCCCTTACAGAGTAGGATGCAATCATAGTAGGTCTGGCAGTCTGTAAGTGCTACAGGATCAGATTGGGGCCAGGCTCCCTGTGTAACTAGGCTAATAAATGGCACGTTTGAGAGAAAGGCAGAAGCATACGATCATCTCTATTTAGACCTGTGTACTCGAATATTATGAATTACTATGAATTGGCCCTCCCTACATTGAAATGCCCCACTTTTTCACTGCATAATGTGAAGTTCACCTACTGTCTCTCTTATTCTCCAGGGACACTGGCATATAGACTCTGATACTCCACAGCTTTTTATCCAACTCTGTGCTCTCTTAACATGCCATCGCATACCTTTTTGTTACCTGTCCAAATCCTGTTTATATCAACTTTTCCAAAATATCTTGGTATGGTCTAAATCACAAATAATCACTCCCTTCCCTGGGTTTCCACATACATCATAGTTTAGGACTGTCAAATTTCTACTTCTTTTGTTATTGCCCCCGCTGGTAGTGGGTAACTGTTGAACATGTAGTCAATGTGTGGCTTGTGTTTTTCCATTATCCTTTTATTGTCTTCTCTTAACAACCCTATGAAGTACGTGCTTTTGTCACATAAAGAAATCGAAGCTTAGTGAGAAGATGTGACATTCTCTATGGCTTTCTGGCTAATTTGTTTCCAAAGTGAGACTGTTGTCCTTGAGCAGCATGCCACACTGCCAGACCCTGTATTCATGGCGTCTGTGGCATTCAGGCCCCATATGATGGGGATACGTCCCTCTTCCTTATAAGAATGTAAGCTTTGTTTCCCCATTTAGGCATGAAGTCTTGGTTTCTCACTCATCCTTATGTTCCTCTTGGCTCTTATTATGCTACTGTGTTTTTAGTAAGAATGATTGTGTATGGTCAAATGTATGTCTGTATGTTCTTAAGTATATATATATTTGGATGGATGGCGGATGGCTGGATGGGTGAGTGCACTGCTCAGTAATTCTTGCAATAAACAGTTTGGAATATGGCACCCTCATTTGAAGAAACTCAGTCTCATTTAATTTCTGAAGTCTTGATTCTTTCTTGCAATTCTGCCAATCTCTCTTTTTTTTTAATATAACCTTTTTTAAATACGTGAAAGAAGACATTTCCCTTGCATATATACATTTTAAAGACAAATATAGGGAAAGGTTTATGGATATTCAGACTTCTTTTTTAAATGAAGCTACATCTCTTCATTTCTTATATATTATGACAGGATATTTGTTAGAAGTGTAAGATCTGTTTTACTTTATATTTAATTTAAATGTTACTGTATGCTCTGGTACGCTAAACGTTTTTATAATCCATGTAACTTTTGTTTAAGTTTTTATTTTCATTATATACTCATTTTCTTTTTTGTCCATTTAGAATGTTTTATACCATTAGTGAAATCCTGGAATCTAAGTTACAGTGTTATTTACAGGGAAAATTGATGATGCCAGTGTCTCGTGTCTCAGTTCATGCTATTATTTCCCTTTAGCGAACACTTTCCCTCATTTTCTGGCTCATAATGTCTCTTCATTCATACCTTAATTCAGATCCTGACCTTTAAGAAGCTTTACTGCAAAGACAAACAGTGATAATCAAAATCAGAGTCCACCTTTTTCTGGTATAAATGTGAAAACTACAGTGCAGAGTGTAACTTTTATTTTTTTTTTAAATTGAAATAACACTGTGTTATAACATTACAGAAATATAGTTGTGCATCATTGAATAGCAACATGTGTACACTACATAAAGTTTGCCATTCAAATCAAATCCTATCCTTCACCCTGCCATTGTCCCTTTTTACCAGTTTACCTACTTCCTTCCCTACATCCCTTCTGGCAACCACTAATTGGTCTCGTAGTCTGAAAGTTTATTTTTGTTTTATTTAGTTTATCAATTTGTTTTCTTTATATACTTCATATCAGTGAAATCATATGGTATTTGTCTTCCTCTGTTTGGCTCTAGGTTCATCCATGTTGTTGCAAAAAAGGGCAGGGTTTCATTTTTTTTTAACAGCTGAAGAGTGTTCCATTGTGTATATATACCACACATTACCTCTGACAGAGGAGTGTAGAGTGAAAGCTTTTTGCTCAGAGATGCATAGTCCCATCAGGGCCAGTTGGCAGTAGGTGTCAGGTTTCCTCTGTTGAGGTTCAGAATTATCTAGTGGGAACTCTAGCAAGAACTGCTTTTCACTGAACTATATGTCTAAATGCCTCTAATACTATTCTTAGCACAATTTGCCTTTGAGTAGATTTTCCTCCATGTGAGTCTATCTGCTTTAGTAGACTTGGGGCTATTGGAGATAGGAGCCACCTGATTCATGCCTCTACTCCCAACAGTACCCTGGAGAATACCTGACCCATAGGAGGTTCTCAATAACGTGTGATGCAAGAGTTAAACCACAACAATATAAACTTGCTTATCTGGGTACAGGTTTTAACTCCTCAACTGCCCATTGACTTTATGGGTCTGCAGCTTAATCTGCATGTTTGAATTACTTTTACCTTCCTTTACCATTGCCTGAGCATTTTCATCCAGGAGTTGTTTAAACACTGCTATCTTGATGCTACAGATTACTTTTCTCACCTTGGTATTGTGTTTGTAATCTCTGGGACTTGCTTTCTTGTTTTTTAATTCTGACTGTGAAGTGGAATGATATACACTTGTTTACTACATCAACTTATATTTATGGACTAGTATATGTAACAGTTTTCTTTTGTAAGATTTTCTGCGAATAACTTTTCTCTAAAGGGCTTTGGCACTTTTAAAAGTGAGGTGTGCTTGTTCCCAGTTAGTAGCTCTTTAGACCTTAGGAACCTTCCCATTGACTACCAGTGTTCTTACACTTTCCCTGTATTTTTTTTTTTTTTTAACAATTTGTGTTTTCTCAGCTGTATTGGAGTCTTCCTGCACTTCTGAATGCCTTTTTGTATCCTGTACTGTATCAAGATACAGTACTGTATCTTACTTAGGAGCTCTTTTTTTTTTTTAACTGCCATTTATCTCATTACAATTTGCCATGTTAAGTGTTTATCATTTTTTGTGGGATGGTTTTGTTATGTATGTGTGATTTATCCCATCACCTTCTGCCCTAAAATTGATGAGGGCAACTAAAGGAATGCAATATTCTTTTGGTCTCTAAGGTATTGACTGAGAGTTTTCTTTATTTTACAATTTTGCTCTCTTTTCTCCTTCAAACTTCCAAAAGAAGAAAAAAATTAAAAACTGTGTATTAAATTTTGATGGTCTAACAGGATATAGGTCTTTCTTTTCCTGCTGTTGGTAGATACCAAGGTAAATGGGTATTCCTTTTGTACCGATAGATAATTTTCTTGAGATAGTATAGTAATTTCCTTGTTATTGCAACTTTGGAAATTAGAAATTCTATCTCAGTCATTTGACTAAATTAAATTTAATAATATTTTCAAATACTGTATGATTTCTCACATGTGGTATATAAAGAAACAAAACAATTAAGTAAACAAAGTAAAAACAATCATAAACCTTCAGACTGTAAAACCAAATTAATGGCTCTTAGAAGAGAAGTGGGAAATAGGAAGGAGTGGGTAAACTGGTTAAAAGGGGCCAGTTTTATGGTAGAGGTTAGAGTTGGACTTTTGGTGGTTAATTTAATGCAGCATATACAAACTTTGATTAATACTGATGCACAGCTGTAATTTGTGTTATAATACAATGTTACTTCAATTAAAAAGTACACCAGATTTTCATACAGATGATATGTAAAATCTATGTTTGTACAGCTGGAGTTAGCTTGTGACTTGGAGTTTCTTTTCTCCATTCCCTGAAGTTTCTTTTAAAAACAATTTTTATGTAACATATATGAAAATAGTGAATTGTTATGATACAAATTTAAGGTGATACTTTCAAATAAAATCCCTTTATATCTGTATTATCTTTTATTACTTATTCAGTACTTCCATATTCACTACCTTTTAATTTTCAAAAGAGAATTCTGACTGTTGCTCTCTGAATTAGGTAGAATAGGTGCTGTTGGGATTTTACTGAGTGGCAAACTACCAAAAGTGAAATAAACTATTCAATAATCATGTAACTAGGAAAATAGCAGAATTAGGCTCTTCTCTTTATATTGAAGGCTCTTCTGATTTGAAAGGGTTGTATTTATTTGAGATTGTGCTAGAAAGCCCTGTCTATTCTAACTCCATTATTTTATTGTTTCATGATTCCATTTGAAATTAATTTCACAAAGTATTCCAAAATATCTTATACTTTTTTATGTAATAAAAATAAGACCTCTCTTTGAAAGCTTTGCTTATATTCACTTAGACTTGTAAAGTTGTATCAGACTAGGTATAACAGTTTGTATTAATGAGGGTCATAGGCCTGGAATTTTTTTTTTTTTTTATTAGGTCTCCCTCTGCTTTGTGCTACCCTGAGGTTATTAATTCATTCCATAGAGAGGAAATAATTATAAGTGATTGTTAATTTGGTAGACATAAGAACTAGAACAAAATGCCATAATAAACAACTGAGTTTCCCATGATAGAGATGATAGCCAAGCTTGTTTCCCCTCTGCTTTCATGCCAGAACCATTCTTCATGCATTGATGAGAAAGTCAATGAACAACAGAACTAGAAAAGACTTTGAAGGTTATCTCATCCTGTTTTTTTCATTGTAAGATGTGGACACTCAGACTGAGAGGGAAGAGAATGACTTTCCCAAGATTACCAATGAGTTTTGGGCTGAACTCAGTCCAAAAACCAGGTTGCCAATTGTGTAGGCTCCATGGTGTTGCAATCACTCTCACTCTGGAAGAGACAAGACTGGGGCTTGGTTCCTAGTCATTGATGAGTCCCTGATTATTGATAGTTGATGAAGAACGAGGCTTAAATGATGTGAAGGATATAATCTGTTAGGCAGGACATATTTGTTTTCTCAACAGAAAGCTAAAATATGAGGCAAGTGATGGCCACCTATGGCAATACATTTAAGAGAATAATGTAGAATAGATTTCCCTTATCATGTTTTATGTTGAACATATAGGCCACTTTTGTGCTTCATCTTCATCTCTTGTGCATCATACTGTTAATAAAACCTTTTCTCTTTTAAAGTTGGAATAATGAGTGTTAGAGTATGTATGAGGACTGATTGTGAATCCTGCACAGTGAGATCTAAGTATTTAGACTCACAGCATGCTGTCCTGTCTCTGGAGTTCTGTCATTTCTGATCCCTGTTGCAAAAGGTAAATCTGACTGTGACTTTAGTGGGGCACAAAAGAAAAGCATCTTTATATGTAGCCCTGACAGCCCTGTGAAGTTGCCAGCAATCACAGATGAGCAAATGCCTCTTCTCAGACGTTTGTTATAGTTAAGCATGGTCTGTCACGAGGACAGTCACAAATTCACCAGGAACTCTAATGAGATGAGAGTTTAAGTTGCAAGTCCCTCCTCTGGTTCAGGGTGAGCACCTTGAGCCTCATTTGTCACTGTGGAGTGCAGGACATGAGTTTTAATTTTCACAGCCCCGGGGGGGGAGGAATGCACAAGCTGTTCATTCATTAAAGGGTCAGATAATAACTGTGTTAATTTGATTTTTACGTTACATCCTCCTGAAAAGAACTTCTTTTTTTGGGGGCGGGAGGGGAGGAGGATGGAGGGTAACACCAGATTTTACCAGATTTTCATAGGCCTTCTCAACACTCAGAACAGTCAATATTCCATGCTGACTTGGTGGTCAGAGTTTACCTTCAATTCTCAGTTATACTACTTGACCTTGGCATTGACACTTTCCTATTCCACATTTCCCTAATTTACAGAATTAGTTGGTAATATTTATTGTATTAAAAGATTGTTTTGAGGATCAAGTATAACAATGAGTGTGGACATGTTTTATAACCCATAAAATGCCTTGTGTCGTTAATGAATTATTATTGTGTACTTATTCAACGATCATTTACTGAAAGATTTTGCACCAAACAGTCTTCTAGGGGCTGAATTATAGCAGCAATTAAAAGATACTAATCTCTGATCTCCTGGAATGTATCTCTTGCTATAATAAATACAACTAAATGTATTTCTTAAGGAGTAATATTGATAACTTGAAAATAGCATCTAATAAATGTTTGCATAATCTTACATGTAGAGTAATTATTCTAAATGATAACCCTATAGTATAATGCTAGGAAATATATAGTGATATAATTATTACCAACAGTAGTATTCATAATATATTGATCAACATTATTGCCATCTAATAACATAGAACCTTCATATTATAGTAACTAATCTAGAACTGGATGAATCTTAAAAATACGCCTAATGTAATCTCTTTTTACTATTCAGGAATAGTTAATTCACTAACATTTCTAGAAATTGTAGGATCATTGATGTAGGCATGCTATAAATTAACAAATTAAAATTGGTGAATGCAAGCAGGGGTTAATACCACTGTTTTGATGATTCAGCGAGGTCAGATGACTTATTCAGTATTACAGAAAAAGTGGCAAGGCGGTCTTGGTTCTTCCAGTTCCTTTCAAGGAAATCACAGTTCTGTACTACCAATATGTTTTGGGTGACTTGTTTAGAAGTTACAGTGATAGAATTAATATATGTGCATAAAGTGGATTAGATTTTTTTAGAGGAAGAAGTTCATGTACTTTTGACAGCATCTCTTATTTTGTAACCTTTCAGCTTAATTAACTGCTGAAGTGAACACCTTAATAAGGTTATAGATCCCACATCCTTGTGTGACTTCAAAAACAGTAAATAATACATTGTCATGCTATGTGGTACTCTTCTTTATTTTAAATTATTTAAATATAAAATGCTACTGTCATTCCTTGGTTTTAGTCTGAAAAAATACTAACTTTATTTTTGGGAAAGAAAAACAGATATAGAGACTTAACAAGATATCACCACACAGGTAAGAGAACAGCTAAAAAAATCATATGCTGGCGAGGATGTAGAGAAACTGAAACTGTCAAACATGCTGGTAAGAATGTGTGAAACGATATATCTATGCTGGAAAACATTTTGGCAGTTTTTAACCAACGTGAACATGTACTAATCTTATGATTCAGCAGTTGTAACTCTTGGACATTTAATTCAGAGACATGAAAACATTTTTTTGTAGAAAAATATGTACATGAATGTTCATAGCAACTTTATTCATAATAAAAAAATCCTGGGAGCAACCAAAATGTTCTCAGTCAGTAAATGCTTAAACATAACCCTCATATCTTCATATAGTAGGGTCACACTACTCATCAGTACAGAGGAATGGACTGATCCATGCAACAGCTTGGATTGACCTCAAGGGTGTTGTGCTTAATGAAAAAAGAAAAAGTCAATCTTAAAAGGTTCCATAGACTTTATCATTCTATGTACAAGATATTCTTTAGATGATAAAATTCTCAAGATAGGAACAGGTTAGTGTTTGCTAGGGGACAGGAATGGGGAAAAAGGAAAAAGGCAGGGAATAGGGATTCCTATCAGGGAAAAGCCATATGGAGTCCACTGTGGTGGTGGAACAGTTCTTTGTCTTGGTGGTGGTGGTGGTGGTGGTGATTGCATGAGTCTACATATAGGATAAAATTGCAGAGTACTATAAACACAGAGAAGTGGAGGCAGGTTAAAAAATGGTGCAAACTGAGTAAGAGCCACTTAAGAGCAACTTAACAATGTCTAGTCCCTGGCTTTGACATTGTATTGGGCCTATATCAGATGTTATCATTGGACTAGCTGGGTTGAACAGTGCATGGGATTCTTGGTACTATCTTTACAACTTACTGTTAGTCTGTAGTTCAAAACAAAAAGTTAGTAATGAGATAAATTCATAATATAGATTTCTTAATTTTTCTCTTTCCCAAGGGTGACCTTACATGCATGCCAAGTTGCTTTTACCACACTTTGAAGGTCACTAATAGGAGTATGGTTTAAATCAGTGATTCCCAAAGCTGGCCGGTCATTAGAATGACTTGGGAAACATTTTTAAATGTGAAAAAAATAGAAAAACAAAAAGCCTACAGGTCCTTGGGTCGATATAAGTTCTACTAGAATCAGAATCTTTGGGCAGGGAATCCAGGAATCTGATACTCAACCAAAGTTTGGAAGCCGTTAGTTTATTTTAACAACTCCCAAAGCCCATGTTTTATTGCCCTTTGATTCTTGTGGGTGCACACTTTCTCCTTAGATAGTGACAATGTCTCCTTAGTTAATGACAGTGGCTCCTGAAGTCTTGAGCATCTTTTATTGTATGATTGTAGAGATTCAGGGATGCAGTCATCCTTAGGTTGCTGTGCTTTGCCCTCTGTGCCTTCATAGTAACACCAATTTTCTGCATTTTCTGTCCCAAGGAATTTTAATTTGGAACCAAAAACAGAAGAAGACTTAAAAAAAATATGGGTTCTTCTAGAGTGTCTCAGCAACTCCCAGGTTTCTGCATTATAGAACCCTTGCTATTGTGTTTCTTCAGGTTGTGCTGCCTGAAATCTCAGCTGGTTTTTGGGTCAGAGCAGGTCTATTAAATTATCTATCTATGGATTCATTATGGATATTATAAAAATAAATCTGACACCTGAGCCTTTGGGCAAATACACCATATAAAGAAATCATACCCTGGAACAATGATTGACCCTAGGAGCTGTAAAAAATAAAACTCCTACTATTATATTTTTATACTTTTTAAAATTTATTGTAGTCCTTCAGAGATCGGAGGACTAAGTACAGTAGCAGGGATGGAGGAGGACAGATCCCTGAGATATGATACCTCCTGGTACTTTGACCTGCCAACATTCCCCCTTATTATCCATTCTTACATTGTTCTGGATGTTGTTGTTTTCAAACAGAATAGACACTGAGTAGGCCCCATATACTCATAAAGTTGCATTCTGTAACTTCAGAGTCATAAGGGACATGTTGTGGGAGGATTGAGGACAGCTTTGCAGAAGAGGGGAGGTCTGAGTTAAGTCTTGGCGAATGAATTCGTGGTTAGCTAGGCAGTAAAGGGCAGTGGACAGCACGGCATGCCAAGCACAGAGAACGGCATGTGCAAATGCAGAGAAAAGTACCAATATGACCCGTGTAATTTTGGCAGCTCTTTGCTGATGTCCTCAGGCGATGCATCTGGGCTCCTGGAGTAGCTTTGCAATATGAGCAGAGGAACATCACAATAAGTAGACTCAAACATCTGAGACACCTCTAGGAATAGCTGCAGTAAGTTGGGCTACAACAGGGAGGAAGCACAGAGAAACAAGAGCAGCCCAATATTCTCACACCATGAGCAAGAACCACCTTCCCAGAGGGACTGGCCAGAAGGATCATTGTTATTTCTCTCCAACCATCTGTTGTGCATGAGAATGATCAGATACTAACACAAAAAGGAGGAAAGAAAACACTTTTCCCTCTTAATTCTCCTAAAACTGGGGCAGACCCATCATTTTACCTAGTTAAACACACACCCTGAAGAATGTGAGATGAAAGCCAACTTGAAATTTTTTGTTCTGCTTTGCTTTCTCACTTATCCCCATTTTGAGAAAACAGGAAGCAATGACAGAAGGATTTTTATTATGAAATATCTTTACAACTTGCAATTTTAAAGATGTGGGGGATGTGTGTGCAACTGTGTGTATGTGTATGAACAGATTTCAAAGTACGCTCCTACATATTATCTCATTCAATCATCAAAATATCCCATAGCATCAGTATGCTTTTTAAAAAGCATTATTATAGTTCCTAGAGATAAATGAAAAACCTGAGATTCAGAGGTCCCATGGTGAGGCTTATTAAGGTAGTAGCCACATTTGACCAAATTTTTGTATTTTCCTCTAAGTAAAATAGTAGTGCTATAGAGTAACTGCTATGTAATGATCACTGACTATTACTATTACTAAATTTCTCTGGTAGAACATTGTCATAAAGGGATAGAAATCTTTTTCGTGGATTTCTTAGACTATTTCATCTGAAATCTACTCTGCTTTACTGCTAATTAAACTTAGCAGCTACGTTGTAAAAGATAGGTATTAATCTCCATCATCAGAGAAAATAAAGAAAAGTGAGAAACCAGCCCCGGGCAATGCTGGGATTTGAAGCCTTGTCTCTTCACTTCCTTTCTAGAGCTTTTCCTCAGCACCATGCTACATGCCATGTTAATGCTTTCCTTATTTTTTATTAAAAGAGGTTTTTTTGCTGTTATTTTCCTCAATCGTTGCCATTCAGAGCTGTTTGAAAATTGGTTCACCCAAACAACATGTGAAAATTACTTAGAATCACCTGTGCAAGGGTGCATATGGGATGATGGGGTACAGAAGTATAAAACAGCCATAGTCATCTTGATAAGTCATTACCAAGAAGACATTATTTCAGAAAAGCCTCGAAATTTGCTATTTTTGTTATCTAGTGGTTCATATGTTTATGATGGTTAGGATTTTATGAAGTGCTTCCTTTGTAAAGAATAATTACTGAGAAGGAAATTTCAAGCTGTATGGCATATATTAAGGTGACCTTGAAGCTTCGTACATTTCCAATCAATGTGTTTCCCGTGGACAGATTTTACTTTTTTTTATCTCATCCTCATTATTTACTTCACTTCCTCATCTGGAACCAGTTTAGATAGATCTCATGACATTTTTGAATATGACTGTGTAACAGACAGGAAACAAGTATCATACAATATATGTAACCAATAATGTGTGAAATGTTATATATATTGTATGTACATCCAAAATGACTATATAAAGTCATAAATCTTTGTTTGTAAGGTGGCTCTGTGGTTAACTTCTCAAATAACTCAGAAAATTTTGCTTGGGACCAACCAGGATAGGATTGGAAGGCAAAAAGCAGGGACACTCCAGAGACAGTGGTTCAGCACTTGAAATCACATCCCATAGGTCTGAGTGAGTTTTTATATTTCACTTCTCTAGGAACTTGGGTGGGCTAAGGTTGGTTACATAACCACTTAAGTGCTCCCTAATTTCTTTTTACATTGAGATAAAAATATAGGTGTCTCAAAAGAGGTTTTATTTTTTTCAAAATTAGGCAAATTAATTGGCACAGTATTTGTTACAAAGTAATGAGTAAACTGATGAAAGATGCCATCATTATTCTGGCTAATATTATTAAAATTAAGGTGTGAATGTTGGCCCTGGGAGTCATAGTTCATAGCTTTTTCTCCATAGATTTTTAATCATAATTGTATGAATAAAACTCATGCTGGTCAATTTTGAAGTTTATTCTTTTTGGCGTTATGGTAATGGAGGCACTAATTGATGTTTCATGGCTACTTTGTCTTAAGTTTATCTCTGCTAGGGAATTACAATGTGTTGATATGTTGTTAACACCTTTTTCAGAGAGAGACTTTGTATGACTGTAGTTAATGTGAAATCAAGGGAGATTTATATTTACAATCTCTCTCAAAGAAGGAGCATATTTATTATTGAACTAATATACATAGTAATAATAATGTAAGTGAGTACTATCTAAAGTAAAATGTAAAAGCTTATTAATTTTTATTAATTTTTAAAATCTTTTTGTTCAGGATATCAAATGAAGCAGAGAGATTTAGAGATGCTATTATGTCATCATAGACAAAATAATGGATTAATTTCATTAGGAATTATATTGTGGATCCCGTTCATCTCTGGGATTCACTTTTGGGATTAAGCCAGTCTTCTGAAATTGTGTTTAAACTTGGTCCATGTGTATGTCTTTTTAGGGAAGGGATCCATGTATCATCAGACCCTCAAAGAGATACTTAACTCACTCAAGGAAAATGGCATCCCCTGGCTAAGAGGTCACCAGTCTCAAGATAGTTATATTGGAGCTGCTTAAATAAAAGTTAGCTTTTCATTTTCCTTTCACCAAATTTAGGAGGCAATATTTGATGAGAGAAGTGAATATTTGGTAGTGGTATTAGTTGTGGGGTTCTAATAATTATACTCAACAATATAATGTGAGCAATGTTATGTATATATTATATACACCTTTATGTCCTGATACAGGGCTTGGTCACAAGTTCTATATTTTCACATCTCCTTTGAGCAATGAAACTGTCAGCAAGGCAAGGATAGAGATGGATAAGGCATGGCTTCTCTCCTTTGAGAGGGAGGTCAGGCAGAGATACTTACCCCTTGTCATAAGGTTGTCATAAGAATACGCCTCTGGACAGTTGAGGAGCTGGAGGCTCAGTGACGAGATTATTTGTATCTGCTCCTGCAGGTCGAAAGTAGCCAACAGAAGATTGAAGCATGACTCCTCTGCACCAAAGTCAAGTTATTTATACGGAAACATGGTCTCTGTTGCTTAGTATATAACTATTACCCATATATTTTTACTTATTTCTCTTGTATGTAAATTTACAATGTCATATTTGTTCTGCTTCCATTATTGCAGTTTTGAATGATGATTCATCAGTGCAGTGGCCTATTTTAGTGAACCACAATAGCTTGGGTAGAAAGAAAAAAAAAAAAGATTCAACATACTCAGGAATGGAAAGCAGCCATCTTTTTATAGCTAAAATTGCAAACATCTGGCAATTACTCTATTCTACCTCCCTTCAAAAAAGAAGAATCATCCCTTCAACTGGAGCCTGCCACTGTGTTTAATCAAGGAAGCTATGCAAGCCTCAAGGAGCAATAGATTTTTGATTCAAGGAGGTCATTGCCTAACCCAGCTGGCCGGAGTCTCTGTGGAAAGTACACCATCTAATGCTCCCCATATGCTACTGTGTTATATAATGATAATAGTGGTAATATGTCAATTAATGGATGTAGAAAATCCCTTTTTACTTTTCTGCCCTGGCCCATTTGTGGTGGCTTTCATGGCAGCTTTTATATTTTGAAAATTAACTGGTCAGGTCAAGTTTGCCTCTTTTTATCCTATGAGGCTCTTAATCCTCAACAGAAGAGTCAGCTACAATCAATACCACCAATAATTGCCAACTTGACTTTATTATAAATTGATCTAGTAAAATGTTGAAGGGACAATTCCATTTCTTCTCATAGCCTGGCAGTGAATTATAATAAAAAAGCAGTGGTTATAATTCTTTGTACCCCACCCTTGTTTCTTATTGTGATAATTGTTTGTGAAACTAGTTCTTCCCTCACTGACAAAAGTCAACTCTGTTGGCAGGGGAAGTGAGAATGACTGGTGGTTTGAAATAAGGGCCGAGAGTCAGAACTTCTCCATTTTTCTCTTGGGGTCAGTGCCAGCTTTCACTCTGGCCTTGACCAATACATTTACCTTTCTGTTCTGCATTTACCTTTCTCTTTCTCTGGGCCATTGAAGGGTCAAGGTAGACCTCTGCCTTCCCAGCTTCTGCCAACCTTGTTACTGCTGCTCAATTTTGCTATAGTTTACCTTAGACCATAATCTTTATTAATTGTGAAGAAAGGGAAAAGATACAGTAGATTTAAAAAAAAATCAATGTTCTATGGCGATTTTCATAAACAACCTGAAATAATAAAAATAGGCCACTTTCTGGTGTTAGCACATTATGGTACTTGGAAGTCATCGACATTTATTGGGGGCCTTGAACTTATTTTATAGGCCTGCTTTTATTTTTATATCCTTGGAAGAACTGCTCAATACTCAAAACTACAGCTATTCCCTTGATGGGATACTTTTGTTAAGCTGTCACTTCTGCCAGTCTTCCCAGAATTTTGCAAACATCTCATTTACTTAAAAGCAGCTTTGGAATAGGTGAGATTTTCACTAAGGAATTTTCTGCTTAAAAAGAAATGAATGAATGGACAAATGAATGAATGGATGAACAAATGAGTGAAAGAAAAAAGAACAAGAATTCCTCCTAACAATCTAAAGTACGATATAGCTCTTCCACGTGCGTCTAGATACAGGAAGGATCTCCGGCATCTTAAAATGTGTGTGTTCCCTTTTCTTTATTTGCATCCAATGTAGAGTTGTCATCTCTGGCCTTTTTCCCTCATGAACCCACCTTAGAATGTGCACTCTTTATTTCAATCAGTGTTGTAGCCCATTTGCTTTTCCCCTGGAAGACCCTGCTAAAGAGGAGACCAGCTATGCCATTGTCCTTTACTGTGTTCTCCTTTACATTAGGGCTTAATATTTATAAATGTTTTAGATGACAGCCAGCACTTTGCTGCAAGGGCTTTACCTGTCTCTCAGTGGTTTTCTGCCTGTATAATATATAAGGACCAACTGGAGAATTTAAAAAATTACCAAGACTTGGCCTCATGCTCAGATATTCTAATATAATTGGTCTAGGATAGAGGCACCATTTTGTGAAAATCCTTCCCAAGTCCTCGAACTACTGAGGTAGGTCAGTTTCTCATTTGACACTTGAGTTCCTGCCATCTCTGAGATGGTGTTTTTTTTTTTTTGTTGTTGTTGTTTGTTTGTTTTGTTTTAGGCTTTTGTGAATGTTTCCAATGCAGGAAACTGAAACCACCCTTTCTGTCTTGGGATAGCTTTGACTTTTTGGAAAAGTTTGTCTTTATTTTGATTTGCAATCTCTCAGAAAAATGACTGTAAAATACGGGCCTGTATTTTAGTCTTTTAAATGTGTTCTCTCCAGCCACGGAGTCTAGATAGTACTTAAAATTTTAAGCACTTGCTTTCCACAAAAGAAAAAAGAGTTTTCATAATTTGATCTCACTAAATAATGTCCTCACTAAATGGGACATTTTACTCTCTCCACCTTTGAATAATAAATCTTTGAGAAAAGAACTGTGAAGAGTAAGTAAACAGTATTGTCACTTACTCCAGTGAGGCAACATCAGTGTTACCTTGTCAACTAGAAGATTCATTCAACTTTGAGAACTCTGTGTTGGTCATTATTAAATTTATGGTGCCTGACATGGATGAGACCCAGAGGATCCAGTCAATGAATATTTTTGCATAAACACTGATTGTGAAGTTTTTTAAGATGGCTCATGTCAAATTAAATACATAAAAACTGATAGTTTTAAATGTATCAATATTTCAGAACACAGAATGTGAGAAGTTCCATTTGGCAGAGGGAATAATACTTAAAATACATAGGCACACATTTAATATGAAATGTGAGGGTTTTATATCCAAACAACAAAACCAAAACCTACATAAATGTCCTTAAGGACTTTGGAAAGATAGACGATTTAATAGTAGCAATCCCTCTGGTGTAGATATATCCTCTCAGGCAATAGTGAGCTTGCTTTAGCTTGAATATTTGTAGGTAAGAGCATATGTTGTTTACAGGGTCACCCATGTTACTTTTATATTTAAAAGGTATTACCCCATATTATTATGTGAAACCTGGTGTTCCCCAATTCTACCTTTGGTCCTAGTACTGCCCTTACAGATTATAAAGAATAAGTCTTCTTCCTAACATAAGCCCTTCAAACCTTGTAACCTTAAGTCATCCCTCCTCCTGTCCTTCAAACTGAACAATTATGTTGCAAGGTTTCTAAAACTATTTTTTAAGTTATTACCACAGTAAGTTTAGTCAACATCCATCTCTACACATAATTATTTCTTTCTTGTAATGAGAACTTTTAAGGCCTACTCACTTAGAAATCTTCAAATATACCATATAGTATTGTTAGCTGTACTGCCTTGCTGTATATTACACCCTCAGAATTTATCTTATAGCTGGAAATCCTATTATAAAATACTTTATCCTGAAAAACCTCATTTGTTGGGACACAGCAGTGGGCCTAATCCCACAGATGGAGAATGGTGTAAAATTCCCTAAGAGATGCCCTTTTCCTAAAGTAAGGTGCAAATACTAAAAACTGATTTTATAATTTCAGGGCAGTGTGTCAGTCTCATTTAAAGGACTGTTCTGTGTGGTTATTAGGGTTGATTTTTTTTTTTTCTTTATCAGGTGCATAGTCTTGAGTATACTTTTTCCTTTATTTGAAGTGGTAAAGAATATGTCTTAGCAGGTACTAAGAACATGAATTTATACCTCTCCTGTGATTAGATTAAGTTGCTTGATCAATATAAATCAATTTTACAGTTAAAGAAATGAACTAGAATTCTTGGAATGTAAGTAAGTCTACATTTTGTGGAAATATTGGAAAGGCAGGGTTGTGAATGAGTAATAGTAAAGGCAAAGTACAGATCATTCAGAAAATTATCAGAATTACCTGTTTGGTATCTTCAAAAATAACCTAGCTTCTTTTGTCCATAGGTATAAGTTGTCTCATAGCTCTTTAATTTTTTTAAGAAAGTAGGATAATCTTTCCTTTCCCTCTTCCTCTGCCAGTCAGTGATTGTTTATTTGGGTGTTTGCTTATACACTGCCACTAACCTAGGGGTGTCCGCATAAAGCATAAGTTGATTGGAAAAGTGGGGGAAAAACATCTTCAAACTCAACCAAGATGATGAAATATCCAATAAAAACATACATTCCGCAATTGGACTTAACCGTTGTCACTTATTATTCTGCATGTTTATTTAGAATGCAAAGAATCTGTAATTAGAATAGATGTAGCTGGTCCAATATCCTGGACCGGGCATCTGGAACTTTAAAAAATCATTCTGGGCCAACCTGAGAAGACATAGGCATAATTTAAGACCCAATAAGGCCTAGTTCAATGAAAGTGAATAAAACTGATAGCACTTTTACACCATTATGTTGATTTTGATCCCTCTGATCTCTTCCTCAGTTTAGGCATTTTGGAAGGTATATGCATTTTATTTGCCACTGTGTTTACCTTTTGATTCATTGAACCATGTCATAATTAGATTATTTTTTCTCTGTGGTTTCTTGGATTCCAAGTAATTTTTGTTTCAGAGAGCTATATGCCTAGTTACCTTTGAAGATAGGGTTGTTTTATGCATCGTATTTTGCTAATGGTGTGTCTATAGCATGTTCAGTAGTTGATTCTATTTGCAGTTTGTTCTACACTGGATATAGGCCAGATAATAGCTAACTTTCATGAAACTAAGTGTTGGTTCTATGCTAAAATTGACATTGGGAATTTCACTTTTTATCCTGGAAAGCAGTGTTGTCCTAAAATTGAGAGGACAGCTTACAACCTGTATCCATTTGGGGACAACAAAGAAATTTTCCTTCTATAGAACAGCTGCCATGATACTTGGTGGTAAAGGGTCAATGTGTTAGCTGGGATTTCTACTGGAAGAGGAGGGCAAAGCTAAAGACACAGAGAAGCTTGGGCACCAGACGTGAAGTACACTTTAAGGATCCTGTTTTCCGAAATAAGCCCAACCTTAGTAGCACCTTCTATTTCTTCCTCAGAGTATAAAGATTCACAATTCCTAGTTAATAGCTAAGATCTATCACAGAGTTTGACTTTGTTCTGAATATAATCTCAGGATTGTGCATGAATACTCAATCGAAATGGGAGAACAGAAGTGTTTGCTGGAATCAGGATAATTTTACCATAGTCACGTGAAAAGGAGGTGGCAGCCGATCCAAATAGACTGTCACCGCACACAAGCAGAGCTAACAGAGGGGGAAGTGTGGTCCAAAAGAAAGGAAGCCTCCTTGCACAGTTAAAGCCGACGTGCTTCAGGTAACCACTATGGCTTGCTTTTTCCAAATGTCAAACAATGAGATTGAACAGTATTATCTTGTAACTTCCTTTCTGCTCTAAAATTGCCTGGAAGTATGAGTCAGCTACAGAAATTATATAAAATTGGTTACTCCTGAAAGGAATGGAGTGAAATAGTTCCCATGGAATATCATATATTCCTTAGGTTTTGAAATGGGCAATAGTCTCTGCAATCTGTATGCCCTCGGTGTGTTCTTCCGCCACCCCCAAGCTAACTCGTCCATTCCAGGCTACTGTCAAACACATTATTTGCCCTAACCAGATCAGAATATAAATTCATGTTCTTAAGTTGATATAGCTCCTAAGGCAACTGGAATGCTCTTATTCCTATCATCTGCCAGGTATCTGAAAAATTAGAGCATCACTTGAAATTTGGCACCAATATTTTCAGTGTTCATAAAAATAATAATAAACATGAGGCTCCATGAGTTAATAAATAAGTTGCTGTTGTCTTATGGCTAATAAATAGTAAATATTGTAATTTTTAAAATAATAAATAATGAATCTTTGATTTCAGTTCAGTTACCTCTAAACCAAAATTTCATGAACTTTTTATGGTATTTTGTATAGGATAAATACAAAATATTTGTTAAAAGTACATCTCTATATATCTACATATCTATATATTTCTTTTATCTATCTACCTATCTTATCTATCTGACTGTTGATTGATCTACCTACCTAGCTATCTAGAATCGTCAATCTAAGAGAAGTCTGTATCTTTGATAGTGTGCCAAAGTTGAACCTTGCAGAAGAAATTCTATTTTTAATAGAACTTAGAACTTCAAGCTCAAGGCATGAAGTGCTAATGATAAAAGTTTAGATATCAACTTGGAGAGGGGTTTGGAGGGCATGGATCAGTGTCTTTGGATATATGCTATAAATGATACATGAATTTGACCTTGTGGAAAGAAAAATGTTGAAAGGAAATCTGCAGTCACCCGTGTGATAGGGAGGACAATAAAATACACACATGAATGAATATTTGACTATCAGTTTCTTGCAGATATTATAAGAAAAATACAGACCATGCAAGATACAGTGAATAAGGAAACACATTCTTTGTTGCTTTCCTGTGTTTACTCTGTGTGTGTGTGTGTGTGTGTGTGTGTGTGTATTCATAGTCTGTTTTGAGGGCCTCAAAAACTTCAAATAGTAACCCATAACCTTCATTTTTCCTTTTACTGAAATGTATGGGTGGGAGGGATAGTTAGGAGCCTTAAGGGGTGGGAGGAATAGCTTAATCCTAGCAACTCTATTAATTCACTCAGCAAATATCCATTCAGCACCTAGGACGTTGAGAATGTTCTGCCAAGAGCTGTGTAGGACTTGAGATAAACAAGGTGTGAATTTATTTGAGCTGTGTACTCCAGAAAAAAAGAGGGGACACTGGAAGACTGGCCAAAAAGCTATTTATGAAGAATTCCCTGCAACCTGTCCTTATCCAGACTGGAGATTAACTCAGAACAGTTTTTGGTTTTACCTGCAGAAAAAATAAAATAAGGAGGCTCATGGCCCCTTTGGTTGGGCTTTATTTCAGTAGGCATACTGAGTGCTGTAACAGTGGATAGAGTTGATCCATGACAAGCCCTGTTTTCAAGGCAAATGGGGAAATGCTCACACCTTGGCAAATCTTGGTCTGATGGCTGCGAGAGGGTTAAAAAAGTCCATCATTTTGTACCCGTGCCCAGCAATCTCCTATGAGCCATGTCAGGATGTTGTCTGCACACCGTCTTTGCTGATCACAGTAATCGGGTCATAAGAGAAAGAGAAGTAATAGTGTCTCTTAGCAACCAACCCCAGGAGGAAAAGAAAAATTACTCAAACCCAGCCATCCAGCCAGGGTGGTAGAAAAAAATATTTTGAAAGTCTCCTG
This sequence comes from Scalopus aquaticus, assembly GCA_004024925.1. Taxonomy (NCBI): domain Eukaryota; kingdom Metazoa; phylum Chordata; class Mammalia; order Eulipotyphla; family Talpidae; genus Scalopus; species Scalopus aquaticus. The sequence goes on from PVIJ01001294.1 coordinate 104,536, forward strand.
AAAGTGCTCGGGAACAAAGCTCCTATGTTGCAGCTCCTGTAGACTGGCATGGGTATCCCTCAGGAAAAAAGGAAGGGAAAGAGGTATAGAGAAAGACAGAAATAAGTAAACAGCAACTGGGAATCTTCTACACTGAAACCTTTCTTTTCTGTCAGCTTTCCTCTCTCTTTGGGTAATTTTGTTTCGCTTACCCCAGAAAGATTCAGAAAGAGGCAAAAGGTGGACAGGGCCACAAGGACCCTTGGATCCTGAATCAGGAACTTGGTCTTCCAAAGCTGGACAGGAATAAGGGGCAAGGGTGATGGTGCCACTTCTTTGTGCCAGTGTTTCTGTTTGAGATCTGTGTTGCTCTGAAGACCAGGAATAAGAACTTTGCAGGTGGTATTAGTTGTTCAAGTCCTGCTTTTGCCAGTCCTGCTTGTCAACTACATACATTGACTGCAGTCAATTCTAAAGCTGCTAATATTTACACTACAGATTTTGGTGGAAGATGGTAGCTTTCAAACTTTTTTTTGACACAAATGTCAGTAAGAAATTGTATATTCATCACTGCATATCTACCAAGAAACGAAAGAAAATTTCACTTAGCAGTATATGTTCTTTCTTTAGATGCTGCATATTGATGTTTCTTATATTATTTTAGTTTTTCAAAATGCTTTTGGAGATCCAGAAATTGGATTTTATGACCCATGATGAGTTGCTTTCTACAGTTTAAAAACACTAATCTAAGGTGAGCATTTATGCTTCATGTGAATCTTATTAAAATGGGGCCAAGCAGCAAATTCAGTCTTAGTGAGGAGAACCTTGGCCAACATGGTGATGGTCACAGTCATTTTTATTGTCATTTGTCAAGTAGACCTGCACTAAGGTCCTGGTTTGAAATTTTGGAAGCTAAACCTGAAGCAATTCCTTTTGGAGTCAGCAGCTACAAAAGGTATCATTGTATGGCCAAGACGCTCTGGTCTGGACTCAGGAGTCTTGATTCTACCTGGACACATCGTTTTCTCTCTCAGAGTTCTTTGCTAAAGATGGCATTGAATTAGATAATGTGCAGTCTTGTATTTTGTAGCTAGGAGGGACCTTGGAAATCACCCAATCTCTCATCTCTTTATTTCTAAGGTTCAGTCCTAGGAAAAGAACATTGATAGACTCCCTATTTCCTGTAAGGAATGTACATAAAAGATCTAATCTCAGTCCCTCAGTTCATATATTTCAGTGCATTATGAGAGTAGAGACGTGTATAAAACCAAGCTCAAGAAAACAAGCAACTTGTAAAACACTAAGTTGCGATAGAGATAAAATATTAAAACTCACAGGAAAGGGTAATTTAATCTGACTGGGAAGAAAAGGCTGAAGGCTAGTTTAGTGTAGTTGAGGAAGCTTTGGATTGGGCATCAAGGGAAGGTAAAGGTTGGTACATGGTTGGGGGGGTGTTAATGATATGACACATTCCGGATTGACTTAACATTATAAATAATGGTCTTAATTGTCTCCTCTGAGATTTTGACCTCACTGAATTTACTAAATTTGATTACCCCTTCCAAATTTTCTATATTTTAAGATTTTTTGCCTTTCCAACATGATCCCTTAATAATAAACTGTTGCCCACTACCTAGTAATAAGTCAAAATTAGATTAAATAATATTTATTTATTAATAAATTGTGAGTTTAATTACAGGAGCACCATATAGTACTAGCTGCTGCTAGGAGACACATGATTATATAAATGCAAGGTGTTATTACAGATTTTTTCTCCCCAAGGGATGCAACAGTAAACAAGTGAATATAAATTAATGCCTATGATGTTATCAGAACAAATCATGCTTGAATAATTTTTTCTTTCTCTTTTTTTAGGCAAAATTTTAGTTTGATCTGATATTGCCATCATTTCATAAACTGTGGAAATATCCTTATTTTTTTGAAATACTGGAAATAATGTTCTCAGTGATGTCACTTTCTGAATAAGATGAATTTGGTTATTAAATTAGCTAATAAGAAAAAGAAGCACAAAAACAGTCAGAAGACTTTGTAATTTGCTCTCCTTTTTCAAGGAGAATGGAGGTACTAACATATCTCAATCATCTATCTAATTCTCTGAAACTTTCCTACTGGAATAACGAGATGGAAAGTTGTCTCTCTCTTTTGAAGTCATTAACTGCCCTGCTTCCTCTCCACAGATTGCTCTAGAGCAGTATCCCCAGACTGTACTTCCTGTACTTCCTCTTCCCCAAATGTAATAACAGTGCTGACAGGAGTCAATATCATTCCTTAATGTCAGATGGTGCTTTATATTCACACACATTCACAACCATTACTTTATTTGATCGCTTCAAGGGGGATAGGTGGATCATGGAAGGCCATGTATGACATACAAGTTCATTTCAAGTAATTAATTTGAATATTTCTCATTTGAGTTGAAGACATTGATATCAAGCGAAAATTCATAGAATCGGCGCTTCAGTACCCAATGTCACATGTATAACGTACTAACTTACAGATTTAACTTCCCAGATGTCCTTTTCTCATCATAGTGATGCATAGTATCCCTATTATGTGGAAAGTAGGCATGCATTTCATAAAGAACACTGTTTATTTTAATACCTTCTAATATTATTGGTGTTCTTTTAGGCACAGACTTTCTTAAGGACCAAGTATTTGTCCAGCCCTTTTAATTGCCTCAGGGGAAAAAAAAGCAAAAAAAAAAAAAAATTAAGACATGGGATTTATATTTGAAAGGTTCAGTGATGAGCCAAGTAGAAAATAATCCAGACTTCAAGGTCAGTAGGTATTTTGAGAAGCGGCATCTATCTTGAGGTCTGTATAGTCAAAAGCAGGTGGGTTTTAAAGGTGGATATGCGTAGATTGACTAGTGGTGATGGCTGGTGAGTGGATGGTAAACAGGAAGAGCTGGGTGGTGTGTGGGTTATTTGGCTGGAAGAGATTTGTGACTATGATGGGAGTATGAGATGAGGTGCGTAGATTAGAAGAGGTTCTAAGTCTCTTAGGTATGGAAGAGGTAAGCAAAGAAAGGTAGTTACACTCTACATGCTTTTCAGCCCAGAACTTTGAAGTATGGTGTGAGTTCCTGTAAGGGTACCAGCTCCTTGGAATTAGGGACCACACCTCATCTAGCCATTTATATAGCTGCTCATGTGATAAAAATTAGAATCTAAGATGATGCTCTTTGATGTAAGCACACTGCCTAAATAGCACTCAGTGCTGCTGATGAATGAGCCTTCTACACATGGCTTCTTCTGTGGACGTCAGTCCCAATTGGTTCTGGGAAGATATGAAACCTGCCATTTCAGAGTTCTTGCTTTTGAGCACTATGCTAAGTAATGCCTAGATGTGACCTAGGAGTGCTGGTGTATTCTTCAGGAGGAAGGAAAGTTCTTGTTAGGATAGCTTGTCACACACTTGAAGTTTTATAATATATTTCACTCATATAAATCCTTCTTGGGTATTTTTTTTTTTTTTTTGTAGATTCTAAGCAAGTTTGAATGTTTTTCATACATTTAAAAATTTGTACAAGCAATTTTATAAGAGCAAGTAAGCAAATTCTTAAAAAAAACAACAACAACATCAATTGTGTCTCCCTAATACAGCAAGTCCATTTTCTGTGTACCAATTTTGGCTTCCCCAGTGTGCATCTATAGTTTTTATAATGTGAAATCAGGGAGAGACATAATTTTGTATATTTTTCCTACAAATTTTATGTTATGGAGTAAAAATTTCATCATCATATTTAACAATAGCTCTATAGTTCTTGGAGTAGATATACCAGAATTTAACTATTGCCATATTGCTGGTCATATGTGTTGCTTCCAGTGTTTTTCAGTTAGAGAACATAATGGAATTCTTCATGGGTACAGCTTTTTTGAGGAGATAGCATGTTGAAGAATTGGGAGCACATTTATTACCGATTTATTATTGGTACTTGCCAAAATATCCTTTTAATTAAATTCCATTCTGTTGTAAGTGCAACAGCTGTGTGGAATTACTTGGGGGCCAGAAAGAATGTTGGGACTGGTTAGGTAAGAAGGTTTTTATGTATGTGAGGTGGGTGAGGGTGGGATGGTCAAGCTGTTTCCTTAGGAACACACATGGAATTTAAAGAGATGATGGAGGCAAACCAAACTATAGTAAGGGGGAGGTGGTTCAACGAGATTGGCTGGAAACAACATCCTTCTGGAAGGGATCATGGAGTTCATGCCGTCCAGGAGGGAGAGCATGGTGATAGGCCACAAGTGAGCAAGCTGTTGGTGATCAGTTGGCATATGTGATCGGAGTCACAGCTGTGCAACTGGGGACACTGATCCTTGTCTTGTGAAGAATAATGAGAAGTCACAATCTTGGAATAACTTGAGCAAAAGGAATAATGAGAATAGTAGTATAATTTTTTGAAGTGCTAACTATGACCTGATTTGAATTCAAACATCTTTCTGTATTTGTACACACATTTCGTTCTCACAGTAATCTTAAGACATAGTGATATTATTAATCATTTCCAACTGATGGATGAGGAAACTGAGTCACAGAGGAGTGAAATAACTTGCTTTAAGTCACATAGCTATTAAGCAGTCAGAGTAGGCTTTGAACGCATGCTGTCTGGTCTCAGAGCTGGATCACATAGTTTTCAGACTGTGCTGTCAGGTTGTGAAGCGACAACATGTTGGAGGCAGACGTGGCAGACTTCAGGGAATGACTGGAATTCCTTAGATTTTACACCCAATAGAATGACCTAAGGCTCCTTGCATTTTCTGTGGTTACAAAACAGAGCTAATTTCTGCCCTGATATAAGCATAATCTACAGAAAACTTGAAGTTTTAGCCATCCTGGTGAGCAGGGATCAAGACATTTATTACAATTATTACCTCTTTTACTTAGTTCTTTGCTTCTTAGGGCTATTAATCTGGAAAATAATACTAAGTGCCCATTAAATTCCTAGTAATTTGGACCTCCCTGTTGGCGCAGAGGTTAAGTCTCAGAGCTATCAAGCTATGACCAGCCACTCTGACATGAGTTGATCCCCCGCCAGGAAGCTAACCCACATGGGGCAGAGACCTCTCCTGCCTTGCCTACTGCTCCCCTCAGCAGTGTATTTCAGGAGATGTGCCTGTTCTGCTCCCCACTCTGTCTGTGGTGAATCCTCGCAGCCCTGCATCTCTGGCCTACATGCCAGTTCTTGTATGCATAAATAAATAAAAATTAATCTTTAAAATAATTCCTAATAACTTAACCTTTGAAAGAAGAAATGAGTGGATGACTAAATCACTCAATGTGTATTTCTTGGAGGTCTAATCTTGACCTTAGAATCCTGAGGTCACTGACATTTGCCCAGAGTCGGTATACCCATAGTGCTGGGGCAAAGTCTTAGTGTAGGATTAAAAGTACAAACTGTGAATGGATGCTGTTAACTAATTTTAAATGTATTAGTTTGATTTATTGTTATCTTTTGTGTGTGTGTGTGTGTGAATAAAGGAAAAGAGAGTAGACTCCCCTAAAGTTTAGTGATTAAGTCACCAACCACCTTTTCTATTTTGGTAGTTGTGGTAAATGAAGTTTCCTGGAAATTTTCCCCCCATTCTATTAATACTGTCAAAGGGGGTTACAGCCATGACTCACTCCAGGAAGTCAACCATCATTTGCTTCCTCAATCTCACCAAACAGTCCCCATGTACAAAATGGGGCTTCTGCAAATGAGTTACTTTATAGCTCTGAAGAAAGTTCTTGATAATACACCTATTGTGGTTCATTCTGTGCTTCCTGCTGTCTGTCATTGGTATTAAAACAAAAGTTCACTTTTGTCTTCTTGGTATTCTTGAAATCATTGCTTAGTTAGGTCACTAGTGTGATCTGTTGGTTTAAAGTACTACCACCTGCTGTCTAGCAAAAGTCCCTTGGTACTTGTCTTTGTACACCTGGTGACAAGGGCGTTACCAATCAGGAAACAGAAATTTATGGACTCCAGTATAGGCTTTACTCCTCAATGGTGTCCACCTGGCTTTATATTTTTGTGTTCATTTGTTTGCTTATTTTTACTTATTTAATGCGTAAATCCAACTGAGGCCTAATGGTGCACCTCCTGAGCATCGCTAGATGCCATCCTAGGCTCTGAGCATACACTATAGGCAGAGTACCGGCCATTAGGAAGTTTCCAATCTATTTTGGGAACTTCTTTACTGAATTATCCACCCAGAAAACAATTCAAATGATATATAGTCTATAGGCCATCCTAAAGGAATCAACCCTGGACTGACATATATAAAATTACGAAGAAAGAATTAAGTGATTTATGTTCGTTCTTATATTTTTTTTCTGACAGCTCATCTCACACCCACCTCCTCCCTCCTCACCCCCCCAACACATATACATAAACACTGAGATTGAACTTAACTGTGTGTTTCTTGTGTTACTTAACATTTTTTACCTTGGATTATAGTTATTTATGTTCATGGCTTAGACTCTGCAAATTCTTTGAGTAGAGCCAGAATATAACTCATTTCTGGATCAGGGATCTCTTCCTTTTGATGTTTTGCCTCCTGCACTTCTTCTTACCTCCCAGCATAATGCAGATAAATGGCCTTTGTTCAGAAAATTCAGGGAATGTTAACTTGAGCTTAAGCAAGTTCGTGAAACTGAGTCTTTGTGTTGTCCTCTGTAACAAAGAGTATAACTCCTACTTACTAGGTTATGAAGGTTAAGGTGTTGTACTGGAAATTATTTTAATAATGACTGGTACTTCGTACGTACATACTGAGCAGTATCATTAATAAGTGATTTTTCTGCTACTTATGAAGTGGTAACATTTCCTTCTAGTATTTTCTTGTAATTCTTTATGATTGATAGAGACGAGACACACAGTAATGGGTTTCACATTAGCCTTCTTTTTATAAGAAACTAGATGTAAATATGCCATTTATAGTACACATCTCATATTCTTATATGATTGCTGACAAAACATTAAGTAAAAATTATGTTACTTACCATTTCCCTCAGTGTCAAGTCATGATATTAAAGCCTCAGAAATTTTCTTGATACCCAATTGCTGTTTTTTTTTTTTTTTTTTAACCCAGAAGTTATGTTCATCAGTGCTATCATCAAGTGATGCAGCTTCAATTTTAGCATTTGACTCAGGTCCTTGTTTTCTTGTCCTTTCTTTATTCTTGCTGGGAGCAGAGGATTCAGGCAGAAAGACTTTGACATCCTTTCCCCTCCCTCTCCCATTTTCTTCTGGGTTGATTTATTTTTGTGCACAAACAATATGTGCTTTTTCAAAATATGTTTATACTCCACTGTCATTGAATCCTTATACATCAACCCCGTCTAGCTGCCACTGCAAAGATTATGGTCTTCATTTTGTAATAGGGAAGTTTGAGTCAACAGCTAGTGTGCTGTATCCTGAAGACTGGATCCAGGTTTTCCAAGTCCTAAGGCAGCTATAATCTTCCACTGTGACATTTAATTTAGAGGCATGGATATAGGTTAAAGATGCACATTCACTTCTTTTTTAATGTTGCTTAAGTTCCTAAGAAAAATAAAACTATAGCAAAGTTGCATTTAGGGGCCTTCATGTGCTTCCTAATCTTACTTGTTGTAGTTCTCTGATAACTGGTGCCCAGAAGTTGTAGTGTTAGACTTGAGTGGTTGTTCTCAAATCCTCCTAAATTTAGGCATCACAGAACTTATCATCAGTTCTGATTGTATATGTGTGTAATTATTTGATCGCTGCCTTCCTCCTAGAACTCTAACTGTAAGCTCTGGAGACCATGTTTCTGTCTTAGGAGCACAATGTGTGGCATCCAGTGGGTACTTAGAAACTATTAATAAATAAATGATCCAGTGAGGGGGCACACAGTGTTTTCAATCCAGAAAAGACATTCTGGATTGAGTGCTAGTAAAAGCCTTTGAAGTATCTGATATCAAATTAATGAAATATTATTAAACAGTACTGTGTTCTAACCACTAACATAAATGCTTTGAAGTTTATCAAGACAAATAAGACATGATTTCCATCCTCAAAAACTAATACTTTAATGGGGTGGGGCACATTTGAAATCTATGAAGTGAATAATAGCCATGGTTTAGGCAAGGCTGTTGGAGAACAGCAGAAAGAAAGATTAGATATTACTTTTAATCAGGGATGGGACTTTAGGCAACGCTTCATCCAGACCTTGGAAAGTCAATTTCTCACCAAATGGGAACAGTGTTAAGAAAGAACAATATACTCAATGAATAAATCATGGTGGTGACTGTGTTGGTGATCATGGAGATGATAGTGGGAGTTGTGAGCACTGCTGTTGGGCTTACAGTGACCCTATATTTTGTTTGTTTGTTTTTATGTAGTAGAACTGGGGTGTAGGCCAGAGGTGCAGGGAGTAGGAGGACTCACCAGACTCAGAGTGTGGAGCAGAACAGGTGGATCTGCTGAAATACACTGCTTAGGGCAGCAGCGGGCAAGGCAGGAGGAATCTGCTGCGCCAAATGTAGCTCCATGGCCCAGGATCGAACTCATGCTGTAGTGGTGATAGCACTGAGAGACTTAACCCCTGCATTACCAGGGAGGCCCTGTAATGTTAAATGTGTTTGTTGTTCTTCTCCTTCCCACCAATTATTGTGTGTCTGGAACCCCTCTCTCAACCACCCATGCTATCTGTCATTCTTTCTTACTCTTCTCTCTGTGTGTCTCTTACAGAACTATTCAGTATTTACTGAATAGTTTGTTGCAAAAAGGAGAGTGTTCATGTGTTAATATGGCAGATGGGCCTGGGTAGCAACATGCTTACTATAATTTGTAACAACAGGCAGAGGCGGTACTTCCAGAGGTAGGTTTCATGTTATTGAGTGGTTAGGACCTGACTTCATACTTTCACTCTGGAGAATTTTATCAAAGATGAGAATCAAGCTCTGCAGATGCTTTTTTTTTTTTTTTTAGCCCTTTTTAATGGGAGTTTTTCTGCCAGCATGCCTACTAGTTTTTACTGTTATAAGTCAGACTGGGTGTTTTGCCTGAGCATGTCCACTAACTTGATGAAGTCTAGTGAGTCCAAGGAGTAACCCATGGCTCCTAAGCCCACCTTTCCTAAGAACACGTGGAAGAGGTGCTTGTGTCTATTTGTAAAAAACTTTTTCAAGATGGCAGAAAGCACTCTATGGAATACACATTTCCTTCTTTTTCAAAGGTATTTGGGAAAGGCAATGAAGACATATTTGTGACCTATCTTCTCAGAATTGGTTTTCACTATTTGAACTTCATTTTTTATGTCTTTGTGACTGACACACTACACACAGGAAATATGATACTTGCTCAAAGCAGAAGCCATTTCCATACTTTGGGCTGCATTTAATAAAGTTCATTCATTTGCCATTATTTCAACAACATAATGTTCATATGTTTCACACAATCCCTGTTTGTTGAATATAATTTAAACACAGTGAAAGAACAACAGGTACTTTCTTGTCTATATGGCTGCAGTTGAAGCTGTGTGGCAGAGTGACAGAGTACTGAGCTGGTTGTGTGCTGTCTGCACTGTGTCAGACATAAGTGACATGAGGTCACTTATCCCATTGAATTCCACTTTTCTGTTTCTTCAATGGAAACAAACAGTATTGGCCTGCACTTATATCTGCTTCCAATAGTAGTTGTATGCAAAAAGTCAATGTAAATTGCAGGCATGGAACAAATGTGAAGGGCCATAATTATTTCATCCCTGGCTAAGGAGCAAAAGGTAGCCTGTGTCTTATGTACCTTGCTTTGCTATTTTGACTTCAGCAGCACAGTGTCAGAACTTCTTCTGCTGACGTTCCTAATTAGCAATGCCGAATCTCAGCGTTGTACCAATCCTCCCCAATCCTTAAGACGGAAACAAGCGTTCCTGTTATAGCTCTACCATGTGCATGACAGGAAAGAATCGTGTTGCCATCAGAACCTTAATTTATCAATCTTACTGACTTAAATTTTAAATTTGCAAGCTTAAGATGATTCATTAACAAAGTATTTTTTATGCCTTAGCTTTTCTCCAGGGAACAAAAGGAAATGGCTCACTCTAGCACTTCTAATAAGCTCCCATTCAGCAAAGGATGGTGTGCCCTTAATTTTGTCAGTGTGTGTATAAAGAATGTACTTTAAGTCGAGATGCTTCACTCTGCAAATACAGCACATAATTTTCAAATAGGCCTTTAAATCTGTTCAGAATCTGTGATTTTCCTCCCTTCATTAAAATGTTCCAACCTGAAAATTTCATCTCTGGAAATTCAGTCATTTTTCACTTCTTGTGAAGAAATGACTAACTGATTTTAATACTTTAAACTACAGAGATGAAATGTATTAGGCCTGCACAGCATTGATAAGGTTGAGCTGTCTTCTAACACTACAAATAAGATATTTGTGTCTCTGGATGTACGGGTTTGTATATGTACATGTATATTTAGAAAACATGAAAAGTATAAATCTGATTTTGTGAGATGACACAATTATGGGCAAAATAGCCTTGTAGCTATAGCTGTATGCCTAAATCCTAAACTTGAAATCAAAATGTGGTGTCTGCCTTTTTGAATACATATTAAATTTGAAAACATATTTGTGCTACCTGAACTAAATTTTGTGAAAGAATAGGTGGAAACATAAATTCATGATGGAAAAGAAGAGGGATACTAATTCCTTCAAGCAATGTTTGAGAGCTCATCATGTTCCAGACATAATTTTAGGACTGGGAATAAGCAATAACAAAAGTCATTGCCCTCTTGGATTTTATATTGTAAAACGGGAGGCAGAGAGACTACAAAGAAATATATTTTTAATGGCTCAAATGGTGAAAAAGCTGTCTCCCTCACTCAAACACATACTCTCTCTCACACACATTCAAGATATAAGGATAGACAATTCCTTAAATAGTTTTAATATAGAATAGATGTAATGATTTGTTGCCAGTGCTATCACCCTTTAAAGGCCCCTGTTCTTCTGATGAATGATTTAATTTGCTCCTTCTATGTCCCATATGCTGGGAAGTGGGAGTTGTCTGCCACTTTTGCACTTAATGTTTTTATTTTTCAGTAAAAACTGCTCAAATGTGGTGTGCGTGCACATGTGATTTGTGCTTAATAATCTCAGGAGAGTCTTATCCATGATACTTACCTTAAAAAGCCTTGTGGGACACCACTGAAATGACTAGACACATCTCTCTTTAGTAAGCACCCTGGAATTGTCTCATCATTTGAAGTGAGCCTGCAGGTTTATCTTGCTTTGGCCACTCAAATCTTGCATGGTCTTTATGAACCAGTGAAAGTAGCAGGTGGCTTTAGGCTTTTGGTTTTTCTTACATATCTCTCATCCAACTGCTCCCCAGACCCTGTGCCAGTGGGCTGTCAACATCAAAACATCATGAGATGGGTCATAGATGACCCCACTCTTTCTCCATGTTGTTGACTACAAGTGACATTTAACGGCTCTGGCTTTCCCTCCTGATCTGCTTTGACAATGCCAGCTAAAAGCTTCTGTGATTTCCTTTTTCTCATTCTTGTTGTTATTTTGTTTTTATTTATTATGAAATAATGTAGCCCTATCTACATTTCCCGGCGTTTCCTTCCCTTTTCACTAGCTCATTCAAATACGTGCCAGTGACCCCCAGTGCAAGTCTGTCCTTGCTCTGCTCCAAGCCCAACTCTTCTCCCAAACCCTTTGCTCACTAACAGTTATGTTTTCAAAATGGCAATGGAGTAGTTTTATCTCTGTGGGGTTGGCCGCTTTTTTAATTGCTTTATCTTTCCTTCATATCCTTTTCAGTCCTAGTTCTCATTTCTAAGCTTTCTAGAAATGTTACATTTACCACAGAACTGCTGTTTTTCATAGTTGTTTTCTGAGCTGCAGTTGCTGGTGACCACAAAGCTACGGGAAGAGGAGACAGTGTCTCTCCCTCAGTTGGTGTCAGTAAGGAGATTTTCTGAAGCGTGGAAGTTTCAGAAAGCTTGAAGTGGGGTTGTTCCCTGAGCCATCTAACTCTCTGATTCTTTTGAGTAGAGAACCATAGAAGGTCTCAAGTAAAATCTCAGTGATTACCTGTGCTATCAACCCTGATTATGCTGTAAAATCAAGAGTGGAGCTTTTATAAAACACAAATACCAGAGTTTCACCCTCCAGAGATTATTTAGTTATTCATATGATTCATATGCTCATATGATTCTATGAAACCAGGCTTGAGAGTCACTGACTTAATCTTGCCACCTGATGTTACAGGGAGAAAATAAATTCCAAAGCAAGCGAAAGCGACTTGCTCCGGCCCTCATAGCAGTATGGCCACAGAACAGAGACAAACACATTTGTCTTTTGGTTCATTATAGCCAGTGGTACTTCTGCTGTGCTTACTACCATGCACTCTCATTTGGTGGGTCATTTATATACTCTGGTCTTGGGTTAATGTTGTGAGTGGTTGACTTTGTAGACTATTGACCCAAGATGTAAGTGGAACCTGGATAACTGGAGGTATATAGATTCCACAGAGAGGGTCATAGGATTTACGTTTCGGGCTCAATACTTCAAAATTTGGGATGTATTCATGAGACATTTGTGGTTTGTTGTAAAAATATTGCATTTGTTGGTGTGTATCTTGGGTTCCAGTTATGATTCTGTCTTTAAGAGGTTGGGGAACTTGGATAAAATCTTTCCTTTTTGAGCTTTCTTTCCCTTACATTTATTACAGAGATAACACTGAAGATGCTTTATGTGAAAGTTGACATGTGATACTCAATGTGAATTAATTTTGAAGTAGATAACAATGGCCATAGTGAATAAGTCAAGACTAAATATATGGTGAAATCAAAAGGATGATTCTTATCATTTCAGTGGGACTTAGGTAGCAGACCATGGCCAGGTCTAACCTTGTGCAATTTATATGATTTATAGTAAAAAGAGGAGGAAACAGTTGAGCTTTTAAGACAAATGGTAGTCCTTTCCTCAAACATATGGATTAAAAAATGTGTTTTATTATTTTACCTTGTATACCTGAAGCATTTCATGTTCTTCAAGATCTTGGGGGGTCCTGGAATCATGCATTCCTGAAAAACCTTGTAAATTAGTTAGCTTCCCATGAAGAGCTTCTTTTTTTGCACATTCAGAGTGATCATATATAAGTGATAAGTCACCTATACTCCCTGGACCCTATTTATTTGTTGGATAAACCAAGTCTTGGAAACATTTTTCGTATACTCATTTCTGCCTTCTTAGAGCTTTTGCCACTTGAGTTAACACAGAGCAAGTCTGATCTTTTTCATGACTTAAGGGCCTCTTTTAGCCAAATACTACAAGGTGTCAGGGAACAGAAACTAGCTCACACTAACCAAGTGAAGGTTGTTTTGCTCTATGTTAAAAAACCGAAGAAGGGTAGGAAGTCATGAAGATGGGGACCGCAGTAGGTTTGGGGTCCTTGGGACTGAGAGGTTTCAAAACCCTCTCTCTATGGTGCTTCTATTGCAGACTCCATGAACATTTCTCCTCTTTATCCTTATGCCCGATGGATCCATTAGGCTGATTCCATTATGATGCCTCCAAGCATGGACCTTCTTACTATTGGTCCTTGAAGAGACTTTTCTTTCCTTGCCTCATCCTTATTCCTCATTCCATTTCCCTTTTGCCTCAAAGACTTCTGATCTACTGTTTGAAATAGTGCTTATATATGTGTGAACCTTTAGAAATATATAATATTTGATTTACATAATAATAATGCCTAACAGTCATCATCTACTTCTCACATGCTAAGCTCTATTCCAAGTCCTTTAAATGAATTAACTCAAATAATTGTCAAACAAAATCTACAAGGCAGTAACTATTATCTTACCTGTTTTATAGACTAGAAAACTGACCCATAGAGAAAGTAACTTTCCCAGGTCACCGAGCTGTTAAGTTACTAGCTGAGCCCAGACCCCAGGCAAAGCAGCCTGACTCTGCGCATCTCACTCTTGGTCACTTTATTCTTACACATCCAGATGATGGTATTGTGCTGTAGATCTGCTTCAGTTGTTATATTTTTGCTGTCATTTCAGCTTAGCATAGACTTTTTTTGGTCTTCAAATTAAGTAATATTTGTATTATCAATTATAATACTTAGATAACATTTATAGAGTGTGTTTAGCTTGTGTCAAACATTATCTATATGGATTAGATTATTTGATTTGAATAGCTTAAAGATAGTGGCATCTTTTTATAGTTAAGAAAAATTACATACATTTCAAAATTAGTCAAGCATGTGGGTGATGTATTTCATCACATACACAAATAATAATTAATGAGTATAAAATGGTTAGGAACCATGCAGTATCTCTAATACCCCCTCTGTCCACATTACTATTACAAACAATTATATTAATTTACATTTGTCCATGTGATCAGCATAGTCGTTTGAAGATCTTTTTAGACTGTAGCCTCTCTAGGAAATGTGACATTTCTGACACTGTCAAGTTTGGCAAAATGTATATCCAGTGCATTTCTCATTTTCCTAGTGATATACAGCAAAGATACCTCCTTATCCCTGCTCCCATAATCCTGCTTATGACCAACTTCTTTGCACAAGTATTCTGAATGATTGGGATTGGTTGAAGGTGGTTTAGGAATAGTGGCTTGCAGTAGAGTGCTTGGTCCTGGTGAATTTTCACAGAGGCCTCATTTCCCCCACCAAAATATTAGGGTTCTTGTTTTCTTGTTGTAGTACCCAACACATGGCATCATGTGACTTTACAATTTTTGCTAATATGCTGGTTGTAGAGTGGCAGCACCTTGTTTTTGCTTCTGTCCACAAATGATAAGCAGTCTCAAAATTACTGGTGAGAAAAGTAACTTATCTCAATTGTAATCTGTACATTTTTAGTCAAATAGATTTCTGGGATTGTGGTGAGAGAGAGGTATATTGTCTACTCAGCAAGGTTGGTGGGTAGAAACAGATTCCTTAAAAAAGCAATATTGGCAGTTCAGGTCATTCTATTGGATGTTACTAAAGGGGCCCTCTTTCATCCTCCATTTTTCAAAATTTATTGAGTGATGGCCATACCCTAGAAAACTTTGTATAACATGTCAACACAATTGTCAACAAAATAGACATGGATTTTGGTCTCTTGGAACCTCTATTCTAGTTGGAGAGATAGCTGTTTATCATGCACACGTGTACCCATGGAAAGGGATATGAAAGGGAAGCAGAAAGAACTATGATGTGCAATAATAGTGGGGGTAGCTTATCTGGTTAAGCTTATGTGATGCAAGCATGTCAGGATGCAACAGGCCAGGAAAGTTATAGGATAAGATAAAGTGGTAAGAAAGAAGATTCAGACAGAATCATCTATGCAGGTACCCAGAAGCCAGAGAGAATCTAGTATCTTCAAGAAATGGAAAGACCAGTGCTATTTTGAGGGCTTTTAGTCATTTATTGATCACAATTTTATTAATTGCCTACTGTGGTCCCAAATATGGTAGTGAATAAGAAAGGCACTAGGAGTTGTGCAGGCAGGCAAGGAATCCTATCATGCACTCACTCCTTTGAATTTCCTCTAAAACAAGCAATCCTCATGTTCTAGTGATCATTCATTTTATGATGCTCCCAGATTTCTCTTAACTTTCCATCTACCTTTATCAGAAGGTGGTAAACATATTGTCTGACCTCTTCATTAGGGGCCTATAGAACTACTCTTCACATTAGTTAAGTTACCTCGCTGTGAACAGCAAATACCACTCACTTTTCTTTTTTTGCCATTAGCCAAGCAATATATTATGTGTTATTCAAGGGCACATATTATATTTATGTGGAATTGCAATCAAAATAGACTGCCTTTGGCTCTACTAATGCTTAGCAGACCAGTCTCCACACGTCTTGCTTCTACTTTTCCCCAGGAAGATCACACTTCTACATGACCAAGTCAGGCTATTGTATGCTTATAAAATATTGTCAGGCAGAATGTTTAACAGTTCTTTGGGTTTAATTTTATTTATCTTTTGTTCAGGGATGAAAAAGTCTTTTTTTCCCTTGAGTTGGCATGATGGAAAGGGAAAACAACATATAAGAAGAGGACCTTGGACAAATTCCACCCACTCCTGACTTACCACCCTTATACTTAACATTTTACACCTACTATTTTGCCCCTTAACCTCGGAGTCTGTGATGGGAAAATGTCAGGTGATAAGGGGAAATTTGTTTTTGGTCTGTGTCATCTCTAAAGAATGAAGGAGGTATATTCTATAATGCAAGTGGTCCATATCACAGGATACAGGCTGACTGATTTTGCCTTGTGTCTATTTAAGGGAGTTAGTTTGTGCACTATGGAGGACCTTTTTGTTATCACACCTTATTCATTCTGTATATTTCCTTCACTCTCCTCTCCAAATAACCCTGCCACTTCTGATTCAGTTCCTGTTTTTGACCCTAGATCTTTAGCTTGAAACTCACCTCTAACACCAAGTCAGTTCATGTAGCCTCACAGGAACATGGTTCTCATTTGTGCCTGCTGCCCACAGGAAGTACAGTTAGTTATTTGAAATTCTTCCTTCAGTGGACCACCATTTCATATTCTTTGGTTTCATCTCTTTTAAATCTGCTCTTCCTCAGGCATGTTTCTGACCCTGCACAGTAGTGTCATTTCTCTTCTTCCTCCATGTTGAGACCCATATATTCTAATTCCCCATCATGTCTGCCACTTGCAGCATCACTACATTCCTTTCACTGGGGATACTTTGTGTGGCTACTTCACAAACACTAATTCCTGTCTCGTGGCCTTGGACCTCCAACCATACTGCACTTTGTGTTCAGTTCCTTCTAAAATTTTGCCCTGGTTCTGAAGTGACCTATTTCAACCTGTGCAATCTCCACAGGCCTGTGAGAATAAGGCCCCGTCCAGCCAAGAATCTGGGATACTTTGTTGATTGAATCTGCTTGTCTAATTTAAACTTCATTGCTTCCCAGCCCATGTGCTGCTTCTCTGAAGGCATGCCCAGCTTTCTTTTTGTTTGAATGATTCCCTCTGTGTAGAATATTCTTTTAAATGTTTTAGGCTTTCATGTATCATTCCTACCATCATTATCAAAACAGTGCCTTCTCTGTTAGGCCTCTACTGATTCCTTAGCTTAGTTATTTTGATTTCCACTGAGTTTCTGCTCTCTCTATGGATACTGCTGTTCTATTTCTCAGCATTCTACAGACCAGGAGACAGGACTCAGTTTAAATAGCTCCAAGACACACAGATAGCAAGTTGAGCTGTGGCAGTTCTAATGTTTTAACTAAAAATGCCAACTTCTTTCCACCATACTATATTCTTCCCATTCCAAATAGTTTGTCCTTATGTAGCAGAGGAGAAGACAGGCAACTGGAATAATCTATGTTTTGTATACTTAGTACATTCCAAGCACAGTTCTAACAATTTATGTTCATTTAATTTAATCATCATAAAATTCTTTAAGGCAAGTAATCTTACTATCTATAAAGACATATGAAGAAGTGAGGCACAGAAAGACTGAGTAACTTCTACATGGTTATGCAGTTATCAGCTGATAACCAGAATGACAATCCCAGCCATCCTTCCTCAGAGCTTGCTCTCTTAGCTGCCGTGTGGTACTGTAGGGAAGCAAGAACTTGACATGGAAGAAGTCTAAAGCCGCTGATATTCTCAGTTAGTGATATCTGAGAATTGTGGGGTATGATATTCCTCAGTAACTTTTCTCAATGGGAAACTACATATCCCGTTGATTAGCATTTTAAGAATTTAATATTTTCAAAGACTCCTTATTTGCAGATATTTCAAATTTGCAATTTTCGATGAATTAATTCCTAGAACTCTCCCAGCAAAATAGAGTTCAACTACAAAATACTTTTTTCCTATTATTTAAAAAAAAAATCCAGTTTTATGCATTATATACAAAATGAACTAAGTGCTTATCTTGTTTTCTAGAAAGCATTCACAATATGTAATTGGAAAGACATGTTCTCTTAGTTGAGAGCATCTGCAGAAGTAGTTTTCATACAAGAAAGATGATATAAATTGTTAACATCTTATTTTTATATTTTCATGTTTATCTTTGTAAGAACTGTGTTAGAATAGAATCACAGTTCTGGGACTAGGTCATTAAGGCAGAAGGCAGTTTACTATATAACATAGGTTCTACTTTGGATGTTTGGATGGTTTCAGGGAAGTTTATATAGACTAAATTTTTAGTTGAGAGCATGACAAAATCTCAAGACCATTATTAATGATAACATTGTGGGTAAACAAAACACTATCATGATAAACACCACAAAGGAGGGAAAAGGAGGTATTGAACTCTGAAGACTGCCTTCTATTGCCAGAAAGACATGCAAGCAGTTCATGTAATTTGGAATCTGTACACACTAAGGAGAATGTGATATTCATGAAGCTGAAGACTAGGTTTTACAAGTTCTTGAGTTAATGTTTAGAATGAATAAAACACACTCAGAGGAAGAATGGTCAAATCCTAGCTTCCTTTGATTGTCGAAGTTTTTGATGCTGTGTAGGAAATTTTAATTCAGAGGAATCCTATCACCTGTCCATTAAAGACAGAGGCTATGGTTGAAAAGACTATGTGTATTTGATTTAAAAGATGAGAATTAAAGTGAACGCTTCTTATACTAACTAGAGAGTGAGAAAGGAAATGTTGGTGTTATTTTAGGGTAAAAATTTAGTGTAACATACTCTGGATATGGTAAAATCGGCTCCCAGTGCCTCAGCTGTGTTAAGAGGGTGGTGGTTTTATCAAGGTCTGTCTCTGTCTCTCTCTCTCTTTTAGGGTATCTTTTTTAACAAGTGGACAAAGAACTACAGTTGATAAATGTGATTGTGAAAAAACAAATCTGTTTTTGTTAGCTGTCTTATCCTTTCTTCCAACAGCTATTGATGATATGTATGAAGTTCTGCTCTATGGACTGCTGGGAGTGTTACCAAAGTGGGTCATAACCTATTAGTAGGTCATGGATCAGATTAGCAGGTTGTGACATGACCAGCAAAAGAAACACTTCACTTGTAGATAGGGTGGGTATTATTTGAAAGAAGAATGTGTAAGTGCTTATGTATGCTTGTGCTTACACTTGTGCCTGGACCTCAGTTTAAAATGGGTTATTTATTCTGGGTCATGAACAAAAATATCTGAAAACTGCTACAGGAGATCTCAATCAATCGTAGTTTCCATTAACGGTAAGATTATAGGTAAGTAGATATAAACATAATAACAGAGTAGAAAATGATGATATTGTGAAGGAGACATGGGTATCTACTATGAGAATAAAAACAAAATATTTTGAACGAAGACATCAACAAAAGCTTAATAGTGGTGATGGCTTTTGAGCTGGACTAGAACCATTGGTTAATTCTACATGGGATTGGCAAATGGGAGTTAGGCTGGAGGTTGATATATGTGCATATACTTTAAGGTGTGAACACATTCCTTGATATTTCAAAAAAGCTTTGTGTTTCTTTTGGTTAGTGATGACAGAAACAACTTTGGCTTCTGAGTTTTAGAAGAATCTGAGCACATTGAACAGATATGTAAACTAAACAACTAGAGCTGGGGCACTAGGAAAATGCCTGTGATTTACGATGAAAGGAGCAAAGTACATGGAAGAAAAGTATATGGAGTGACATGATAATTGTCTATAATTACTTTTAAGATTGCTTAGATAGAGGATCCAGCAGTAACTTGGTTCTTGAATCTTTTTAAGAAAGGGCTGAAGGTGGGGCCTCCCTGGTGGCGCAGCGGTTGAGCCCTGCGCTGCGGAGCTGTCGGCAGCGGCGACGCAAGTTCGACGCCCATCTGGGGAGAATCCCACATGGTGTGGCAGACCTCTCCTGCCTCGCCCACTGCTCCCCTCAGCAGTGTATTTCTGTTGATCTGCCTGTTCTGCTCTCCACTCTGTCTCTGGTGAACCCTCTCTCCGCCCCACGCTTCTGGCCTGTACCCCAGCTTGTATGTATAAATAAATAAATCTTAAAAAAAAAAAAGGGCTAAAAATAACTAGCCAGAATTGATGTTGTTCTTTGGAGAAAATTACATATTTCCAATATTCACACTAATAATTTAGAAACTCTGGTACTAAATTTTCATTTCCAAAGCAGACATTTATTAAAGAGTTACTGAATTTTACATCTGGAAGAGGATCTTTGAGAACCACTAGAAAGAAGCATTCACTTTTCTCTATGAACATTCAGAAGTCACATGGGTGGTAGATTTGGAATAGTGGAATCTTCCCCAGAATTCGGTCCTGTTAAAAAATGAAACAGGATCCTCCGTAGTGGTCTAGGGGTTAAGTCTCAGTGCTATCACCATGGCCTGAGTTCATTTCCTGGCCAGAGAGCTAACCCATACATGGCGCAGCAGACCTCTCCTGTGCCTCCCAGTGCTTCCCTCAGCAGTGCATTTCAGTCAATCTGCTTGTTCTGCTCCCCACTTTATCTCTAGTGGATCCTCTCAGCCCCCACTCCCATACCTCTGGCCTATACTGTAGTTATTCTATGCAAAAATAATAAATAAATAAGTAAATAAGTAAATAAATAAATATTTTAAAATAAAGAAAGGAGGCAGGGTTCATTAGAAGGTACTGGCTTCTTTAAGTGTGAATAATTCCATTCCCTGAGAGAGCTAGGAGAGGAGCTATTACAGCAAGGTTAGTGGTAAGTGCCACGACATTAAGAACGTTTCCTAACCCACATCTTCTTTTCTAAACTTGCAATCTTGCTTGTACAATCAAATAATGACATTTTCAAGAATTCCTAGTACAAAGGAAAACTGGGAACTTTGGCATTTAGGTTACACTGTAATTCCAATTACATCTTGTTTTTTAAAGAGGAAATACTATTAAAATGCTATAGTATTCCCATTGGGAGTGAGATACTAACTTCACTGTGACACCTCTAAGCATGTGAAATGCTCCTGCATTTGGATTTATGATGTTTAAGTGTCAAGTCTCCCAAAACTTGCACTCCTCAGGGGGATGATTTCGAATTTCAATCTGGTAGTGATCCCCTATCCTTTGAGGTCATGAGATTTGGTGCTGCACACATAGTAGTCATATTATTAATGATAGTAGTGTGCAGCATATCCACATGAAGATGTGAGCTGATATATGGAGCAGTAGATTCTGTATTTTTAGTTCATTTCCTTAGGCAAATGCAAATATTGTACTTACACAGTTACCTCAGGCGTTCACAAGTTAGGTTTCCAGTGTAAGCAGTTTCCAGTAAATATGAACCAAGTAGTACTATTAGTTTTGCATCCACTAGATGCCTTTTTAATCTCCTGAAGAGATAATTGAAGGAGAACTAGGATGTGAAGTAAATTGTGTATATATGTAGAAGGTTCAGCATGAATTTAGGGCACTTTTGACCCACACAAGAATTTGAGCATACTGGAAGAGACTAGCTTGACAGTGGGCTTTATTTTTTGATTCTGAAGGTTGTCTCCATTTTGATTTTATGAAACAAGATGAGAACAGTAGATTTAACTAATAAATGGGGTGAATATAATTAAGCTGCTTTGCTTTGCTTAGTCTTGGGTTATTGAATATTGCTATCATAACTTTTAAAAATATACTTAAAATATACTTTTTGATTGTTAAAATGTCTTACTATGGAAACAATTAAAAATACCAAGTACCAAAATGCTATGGTAAACCTCCATGAATTTATTATTCAGCATCAGCAGCAGTTTGACTTCTCTACAGTCTTGTTTCATCTACATACCTGTCCCTTTTTTCACCCTAGATTATTTTTAAGCGAATCCCAGATATAAAATCATTTAATTATTATTATAAATTTTAATTTTTATTCTTTTTTTTTATAAGTTTTTTGAGAGGTCTGCCATTTTTTTTTAAGATTTTATTTATTTATGCATACAAGCTGGGGTACAGACCAGAGGTGTGGGGCGGTGAGAGGGTTCACCAGAGACAGAGTGGGGAGCAGCACACGCAGATCGAAGGAAATACACTGCTGAGGGGAGCAGCGGGCGAGGCAGGAGAGGTCTGCCACACCATGTGGGTATCTCCCTGGCCGGGCGTCGAACCTGCGTCGCCGCTGCCGACAGCTCCACAGCGCAACGCTTAACCGCTGCGCCACCAGGGGGGCCCTTAATTTTTATTCTTGAAGTGTGTTTGTTTAGGAAATTTCTCTCGTTTATGAAAAACATATCAGGTGAGCTTTTGAACGCTATTTATTTATCTTGCGGATTTTAGTTGAACATAGGACTGACTTCTGTTTTATGGAAAAAGGAGATTAGAAAATGCAGTCTTTTCTTGAATTCTCTATTTTCTGGGGTAGGCTTAGCTTTGGGATACCATGTATAACCATTATTGGATACGTGGCAAATTTGGTTGAGAGATAAATAAAGCAGTCTGTGTTTATTGCAATTATCCAGTGAGATAAACTACATTCAAATTAGTTACTCTTTGGCATTGAAGACCAAATATAAGAAATGTTCTTAAAATATCTAGATTATCATTTGGTATTCCATGTAAGCATAGGTGTGGTCTTAATTTAAAATGTACTATAATTAAAGATACTGAAATAATCCTAGTTGAGCATGCTGTCTTATACTTCATTATAGTGATTTTGCCCATTCCTCAAGTCAAAGAAGGGTCTTTGTGTAGCAAGGATAGTACCAAGTAGGTATTTGTCTTAGAATAGGTTACCTAGAGAAGCATATGCTGATTGATTGGAATGAGCAGACCCAAGGAGGCAGGACAGAGAAAAAAAAGAAGAGTGAGAAGGAAGAGAGAACAGGATAATGGGGTACAAGGCTAACTCTAGTAAGTGTAGACAATTGTTTGGTTTCATAGCGTATCTTCACATGAGCCTCATGCTCTAGCATATCTCAGACTAGTCCAATAGGAGGAAGTAGAAATTTTATGTACTGGTTTCTGATTCCCATGTCTCAAAATTATGTTTCCTTTTCAATAATAGCTTTACCAGGAAATCTGGTAAATAAACTCTGTTTTCCAAAACAGTTCTCTTAAGTATAACTTTGCCTTTAAAAAAAAAAAGATTATTTTATTTATTTATGCATACAAGAACTGGAGTGTAGGCTAGTGTTGTGGAGGATGAGAGGATTCACCAGAAACAGAGTGGGGAGTGAAACAGGCAGATCTACTGAAATACACTGCTGAGGGGAGCAGTGGGCGAGGCAGGAGAGGCCTGCTGTGCCATGTGGGTTAGCTCCCTGGCTGGGCATTGAACTAAGGATGCAGTGGCTGGTGATAGCTTGATGGCTCTGAGACATAACCCTTGCGCCACCAGGGAGCCCTAACTTTACCTTTTAAAATAAAACCACAGGAAAAAAAATTCTTGGACTCCATTGCCATGGAGTCTCTCTAGTCTAATCTGACCTTAAGGGAAAGATAGGGCGTTGTATTATTACATACCAAAATATTTAATATCTGATTATTATCAATAGAATCAGATTAAAAACATGCTATTTTCCTTTCAATAATATAAGTTGATTATTCATTTGGGATCCTTTATTTTGTGATCAAGAAAATATAACAGTTGCATGTCCATGTTTTCTTTGCATCAACAGTTTTTATCTTTCTTGTGTTCAGGAAACTTTTTCTTGAACCAAAATGACTACATTTAAAAAAGATTGCTGGAGAGATGGTTACAATTTCATGGCAACAGTTTGATGAAATCATTTCCTGCACATTCAGTAAATTAGTCAATTATGTAAAAATTCTAGCTTTGGTTTTTTCTGCCTTACAATGAAATTTTTTGGAAAATAAACAATTGCTTCATTAATTTGAAGACATCTTTCTATTCATCAATGCTAACACCAACTTTCTTGGATATGTCTGTCTTTCCTGTTTTTGAATCTGAACAAGACCCATAAACAAAGGACACATAGTTCTTAGACTTGGCTGGAGTTGGAGTACAGATAGCAAGGCTGTTCAGAGTTCTTCTCACAAATTATCCATGTACTCTTGAGAATGGCACCTCTACTTTAGATTCAGTTTCATTCCATCCTATACAAAGAAATTTAACAGTGTACTCCTTAAGTATTCTTTTTGCTTTAGCCTTTGAAGACTCTAAATGACTGATCTCTGGATTAAATGCCTTCTCCTGCAGAGAGTGGAACTTGAAAGCCAGGCTTTGTTCATTCAAGGAAACTTGTCTCGTTCTAGGCCGAGTTATGTTTGGAACAGCATTCTTCTTCATCCTTTCCCCTCATTCTCAGTACTGGTTTTATTCCTAGTGCACGAGAATAGACTATTCCAGTTCGTTCGTATATGTCTGAAAAAGCATGGTAACATTTCTGAAAATCATCTTAGTTTCTAAAACCATATTTATAGGTTTCACATCAAAGTTTTTATTTTGAAAGAACACAGATAAGGTGTTGAAAGCTAGGAACATTACTAAGATGATAAATGGCCAAGTTGGTAATTTCTGAAATTGTATGTTCTTTGGATAAACTTGATATAAATTAGCACTATAGAATGTCCACTGATGGAGTGGAACTTACTTTGTCTCTAAGTTTACTGTCTCAAGCAGGAACCTCAGCTGGGAGGCTTGCTACCATTCTGAGCACTCCACTGTGAAATCCATAGTGTCAGTCAGGATTTTGACTTGTTCTAAAAAATGATTTTTTCTAATTACTTTTCTCATTAATTTTGCAGTCTCTTTTGCTATACATTTATTGTGTATGTTTGTATTGTTTGTTCCATTAATCTCTATCATTGTGCAAGCACCTCCCCTTGTGCCTGAGAGTTTCACTTCAGATTTTCTCAGATTTTCACTTCAGATTTTGCAGTATCTTTAATAAGAAAGAGGACTTGCAGGAGTCCAATTCTGCATAACCTACTTTTATGAAATCCTCTCTGTGTTAGAGGGCAGGAGCGGCATGCTAATGCACCATGGGTAGGATAGGGCCTGGAGAGAAAATTTACCAGAGGTACAACCCTCTTGCTCACCTCCTTTTCCCAGAGATGAATAGTAGACTCTAACCAGCTTTGTTCATTGCCTGTTCTGTATTAGACTTTTCTAAGAAATTATTGCATCCTTTCTATTATTTGGTGATCACAACCTCCTTGTGAAGCCTGAGTACTGTCTTGTGTAGTGATTCATCCCAGGTTTACAATAAGCCCAGGCAGAGCCGGCCCTGACACCCGGGCTTTCCACACTGCTGCTTTTCCCTTGACATGATGCCAGTACTCACAGAGAAAACTGTTCCCACTCACAGCCTCTCGTCTGTAAGTGTGCTCCACACAGTGTCGGACTTGGAGTTTTGAGAGAAAATAAGGCAAATTCTTCCCAAAGTTATTATTTTGTTTAAATAGGTAGACTTGCAGGTGTGTGTTCATGTTCTAATTCTTAATATAAAATCTTTACTGTTATTTGTTACTGAAATCTAGAGTCAGAGAAAAATATTGGATTTTTTTTTTTATTTTTGCTTTATAGCAGAATTTTGAGGAGTAAAACCATTTTAAGTATAATAAAGTTAAACCTGTGACGTTCAATGTGGGACCTACAAATTTGAATCTAAATTAAAGTTAAATAATATTTTAAAATTTAATTTCAGCTAGTAACCACATTTCAAGCACTCAATAATCAAACGGTGAGTACTCTCACAATACGGAAATTCTCTAAAATTGTAGAAAGTCCTATTGTACAGTATTGTTAAAGAAAGAGCAAGTATTGAAGTATACCTAATTGGTTTCTATAAATTTTAGTGCAAAGATTACTTTGCACTAAATTTAAAATATTTTTGATCACTTTGAACTAAATTTAAAAGATTGATGGTGGGTATCATGATTTCCTAATGATAATGGTAATCAACAGAGCAGCAAAATAAATAAATCATTGACTGCAAGAATAAATCATTATTTGCTGTAACTATTCTATAGGAGAGGATTAAGAGGTAATTCACAGTCCAATACTTTAAATATCAGAGAAATAAAGATTGAAGATGCTTCAATGAAATGTTGGAAGTCCTTCTGTTTCTAGAAATCCATGGTCTTTCCATACTTATATCTCTCTTGGTTTGGGATGCACTGCCATTTGGTAGCCTTTAAAAAGACCTTAAAATGAAACTCTTTGAATTTCACACACACTAGTCTAATTTCAGACCTAACTGGAAACTCAAAAAGTTTTACCATTAAAACAAGCACAGACAGAGTAGAACCTATGTGAATGCTATGGTCTTTGATCCTATTAGGAAAATATAGACTCAGAACATGTGGGGTGATACACTCTGAGAAGTAATTTAGCATTTTAAGAATGGCCTAGGCTGAAATTTAGATAAAAATAAAACTATGAATCTATATTTCCCTTTAGAGTGGGATAGATTGAAATGAAACCTAGTACAATTCCATTTCTGGAGTACTCTGCTTTCATTTTCATCCATGGGCATTTGGAATTTGGTGTTTGGTTTGTGACTAAGATGAGTGGGTGGGGGTTAACATGAGAAATTCCACAACGAATGGGCTGGAGCTGTTTGGTGTTATGTCCAAGAAAGCTCACATGTCCTAGTTAAGGCTGTGTGAAGTGAATTGGACCCTTCTAATGTGGTGGCCCTAAAGATTGTGTTTAATCCTCTGGTGTGAGGGCTTTCACAAGTCTTTTCAAGAGTCTAAGTACCATAAAATACTCTCACAAAAGCCTTCATTCCAAAGAATGTGTGTGTCGGCTCATGTCAAGAGCTCTTAGTGAAGAACAATGTGCCTAAAGCCATAATCTAATAAACAAACAAATAATCTAGTTCAGTTTTGTCTAAGTAGTATAATGTCTCTATCAAGCTATTTCCTGCACCTTTAGCTCTATTCACAAGGAAAGGGTTCTGCGTGGGAATGTGTATATATTTTCTCTAACAGGAGGGTATTTAGCTCCTGTGACTGGATGTCTTGTTTTTCTCTTCTGGATAGCTCTAGTTGTTTACAGTGGGAATTTTCCGTCTTGGTAATTTGGTATTTTACTTGGTTTTTATTGTAAAGTGTGGAAATGTGTACACCTCAATTTAAGAAATGTTGTTGCATCACCTCCATCTCAGTTAACAAAGGCCAGGTCACAAAAGTCTCACATGTTTTGAAGCCTTTCTGTCAGAAGAAGCTGTTTCCATGAAGCAAATTTATGTATTCCTGGTGGGTAGGACCTGGGAGGATTGACAGTGTATGTATGTTCCTTTAGACCTCGCGGTATCTTTCATATTTCCTTCAAAGAATTATGGCCTGATAGGGATGGGATGTAGTTTTAGGAGAAATTCTGAATATAAAAGGTTTCATTTTCAATGGGGCAGTGGGACCTGGGAGGTAGGGTCAGATATTGGTATTGTCCACATCACAAGTTGGTTTTTGCCAGGCCTTCTATAGAGAATTATTTCTATGCACCCGTCTTGGGAAGTGCCTGCTTGCAGTTAGGATATGCTCCCCATCACAGCATCAAGGAACTTTTTCTGACTCTATGCATTAAATAAAAGAAGCCTGAGTCTCTTATTGTCATTAGCTGGCCCTGTACTTTGAGTCATGGGATCATAAACTATCACTGTTTAAAAGGCCCTTTGAAGGTCATTTACTGGGTTCCTTGGTTGTATAAAACTCAAATCTCCTTTATAATATTCATGTTAAGTAGACTTCGTGCCTCTGCTTGAATACCTCCAGTTATTTGGCACTCATATGTTCTCAAGCCAGGTAATTTCTTTAGTTTTCACTGTTATGACTCAGGATCTATAAATGCAATTAAATTCCATGAGCATACCTTGTTAGTGGTTCTGTGAGACTCTTTATGCATTCTCTAAACAAACTACACTTTTTCTTTCTGCTTCATGAGAACAGTAAAGACTCATATATTTTTGTCTTTTAGTCTGTTATAGTCTTGTCTTCAGAGGTAAATATGCCTCTGAATATAAAACGTTCCATTGTTTCAGGTTTATATTTAGATAGTACCCCCTTTTTACTAAATTATAACATACATTTTTCTTAGTTTAATATGTTTTATCACATCCTCTTTTTAAGGCTTTGTCATGTACATCATAAAATCACTAATATTTTTTATTCTATTTATGAAGTTCAGTGATACGGAGTAACTTTCTCTATGACTTAACTGTAGTCTTTGTAGACAGGTCACTAATCTTTCTGAGATTCCTAACCCACAGAAAGGACCAAAGGGAAAAAATTTCACAGAGAATATTAAACTAGTTTTACTGAAATTCTAACTTAAAATTCCTCCTAAAATTCTTCAACTTCCTATCTAATAGTTTTTTTATTTTAGTCTAAAATGTGGTGTTAAGATGATAGTTGAAAAAAGAAAGGAACAATGTGTGTGAAACACATTGGAACTATTTTAAATAATATATTTACATTCAAAAATATGCTGAAATGTGACCAATTTTTAGGAAATTATGGGAAACTCTGGAAAGTTTGTAACATGAAAGAGCTTTTGTTCCTATTTAAGCTCAGCCCCGGTGCTGATGAATTGCCTTTTGAGGCTATAGCCCTGTGTGCATACCTGCCCTTGGTACTTTGTGGTTCGCACAGTAATGTCTTCCCAAAGATGTCCATGTCCTAATCTGTGGACCTTGTAAATATTAAGATTGCAGATGGAATTAAAGTTGCTAAGCAGCTGACTGTAAGCTTTTGCAATTCTCCTGGAGTAAGTACCTGGGTAGGCTCAATGCTATCTTCATGCTACTAAGAAAGGGAGGCTGCCTTCAGAAGAGATCTGTGGAGAGAGATGATAGGAGAAAGAACTCAATAAGGTTTGCTGGCTTTGAAGATGTAAGAAGGTGGCCACAAACCTAGGGGTGAGAACAGCCTCTGGAAGATGGGAGAGTAAGGGTATATGTTCTCCCCAGAGAATCCAGCAAGGAATGCAATTCTGGGCCACTTTGATTCTAACCTGGTGATGCCCAGGACAGCTTTTGCATTAACAGAACTGTAAGGGAATCAATATATGTTTTAAACAATTATTTGTGGAAATTTATTGCAACAATTGCAAACTAATGTAATGTTATGTTGAAATTATCCGTTTATATGTCCATTCTTTCCTCTAGACAATGAATTTCTCCAGGGAATCAATGCTGTCTTAAAAAAAAAAAAAAAGCACTGTTCCACATTAAAGGAGCATAAAACTTCCTGTCAAACACTGGAAAGAACTAGTATTACTGAGCATGTATGCAACATATGCTCAGCATTGCCCTAGTTATTGTGCTTTGAATGCTTTATTCTCTTCCTAGGAACATTGTTTAACCTTTCTGAATCTTAATCTTCTCATCTACAAAATGAGTTCAAGAACTAGATCAGAGCTGGCAAACTTTTCTGTAAGTCTATATAAAAAAAAAAAATTAGGATTTACTGGTCATAAGGTCAACTATTCCATTCTGCTGACAGAACAGAAAAGCAGCTATAGATAATAATTAATGACTATTTGTGCCAAGTTCCAATACAACTTTACTTAAAAAAAAAATCAGTAGATGACCTGGATTTGGCCATTTGACCATTATTTGCTGCTCCATAAGTTAGTAGACATCACTCTTCTAATTTCCTTCTAATCTGATGATTTTGTGGGTTTATACGTTGGTACCGTTAGTGCCAGTTAAGCCATGTAGGTGCCAGTAGGACTTGGAGAGGTAACTACAGTGATAAAATGGGTCTGTTTATGAGAAAAAGCATAATATTGCAGACTCAAGTGCCAGGAAGGGAACTGCCACCATGTCCTTGGCAAATGGACCTGGGACAAATGCTCTTAAGGATGAGACATGAGGGGATCCTTGAATGCCAAGGCTGAGCTCACTAAACTTGAAACTCAGCGAACTGGAACTACTGTTGGAGAAATAAAAGGGAGCAATAAATCCATTGCCCTCCGGAATGAAAGACCTTATGAGGCAGCTGGCCAAAGGAAGCAGGAGGAGGGAATGCGTTCCTCACTCAGCTAAATTACATTTTTAAGCAGCCAGACCAGGTCTGTTCAAATAACAAGGTGCCTGAACTTCTGCCCAGAATACGTCACCAAAATTTGCATTTGGGGACTGTCTTCCATCACATGTCTTCCTAATCTGAGGGGGTGAAGAAAGCACAATGAATGAAATACAAGGAATGAGGTTTTTCTTGGATGCCTCACTAGACACAAAACATGATTTTTTAAAGAGAACTTCTTGCTTTTTGAATTCTGTTTTATTTCAAAAAACTTAAGTTCATGAATGATAAGTAGCCAATAGATTTTGGAGGTCTTTTGAATTTTGCAATTGATGTAGAACTTGCCCATTGTATATGAGTGGGTGTGGATTTAATAAGTCAATGTAGGCAAAGAAGAGCCTATCCGGAATTAAACAAAGGGCGTTGAGATTTTGGGATGTTCTTGTTTGTCTGAATGCCTGGTGTGGTGGTAACTGTTGTTGTGACTTGGCTGTTTCACTGGATTTTGAGGACAAAACTGGCCTCCTGGATTAATTAATCAAAATAGCTTGTTTATGTCTTGCAAATTGTTCAAGAACAGTTTGTTCATTAAAAGAAGTGACCTAGTAATAGTTCCAGACCCAAGGAAATGTTGGGTTAATCAGCTGCAGAAGCACTTGATGTGCCAAGTTAGTGCCACCTCAGGGTTCCTTACGCAGTTCTTTTCCAAGATTTTTAAACATTCTGCAGAGAGCATAGTATTTATTTATTTGGCTGCTAGGACTTCATTTTGTTATTATTTTAGGTATGCTATTTTTTGCTCTCTTTTTGCTTTTCTCATAACTCTTTGGCCACATGTAAAGAGTCATATTGGAAGTTAACATATATTCAGTAAATACTTACCCTGTATATTTATATTTCTAAATGTGAATAAAGGGCTTATAGTTAAGTTTCAATAAAAATAGTTTAAAACTGTAACTATTTCATTTGTATTTCTAAATCATCTGAGTAACTGATTAAGTCAAGAGCATAGTCTCTTTGTGGAAACCTGCCAGATGGGAATGGATATTCAGTGGAATTTCTTTCAAATTTTCACTCTTGCTCTTTCATTCCAGTTCCCCCTTTCCCTTATACATACACATATGTTACACTTGATAACCACTCAGTTTCTCAGGTTCTTCCCTTTAAAGAATGATTTATTTGACTGGAATCCAACTTTTATTTGTCAAGAAATCATGCATATGCCTACGTGCAACTATTTCTTAGCTCTTGTCTATCTGAACTCTATGAGGCATTGAAAAAGGTGTATGGGCAAGAGTGATGGATCCTTCATGATGTGTACACCTTCAACAAGATACATGTGAGAGTGCTTGAGGATGTCACAGAGGCTGAGATGTGGGAAGATGCCTTTGCTCAGAGACAATCAAGGAAGGTTGTGAGTTTTTGCATTTCACCTGGCCTTTAAGAATAGTTTTGGTTTTCATAGGAAGAAATGATGAGAAGGAAATCAAGATGGAGAGAAAGGCACTAGCAAATTCATGGAGTCAAGGAAGCAAGGAGATGCGATTGGACAAATTTTTGAGTATGCTACTTAGCCAGAGTGAACAATCTAAACTGCCAGACTCTAAGGGCTGTGGTGGACAGCAGTAATCTCAAAGAATGCACATTTACCTGGCATTGCAATATTTCTCTCTATAAACTCATAGGAGGACCAGACTGTTTCAGGATTCTGCCTGTTCAGAATTAGCTTCTGTCAAATCTTGGGACACCTAAGCAGGGGCTTTATTAAGCATGCGGTACCCCCAAACACCCTTTATATCTCTAATATAGTTGTAGTAGAACTAATTGGCCATGTATATCAGGGTTTATTTCTACACTCTCTTTTCTATTTTATGTTGGTCTGTCCTTATGCCAGTACCACACTGTTTTGATTACTGTAGCTTTGTGGTGAGTTTTGAAGTCAGGTGAGTCCACAAACTTTTTCCTAATTAAAATTATTTTGGATGGGTGTAGGTCAATGGAAGTTTTCAGACTGGCAATGGTATGTAATGTTAGCTGGAGAAGGTAGTACTGAGTTACAAAGAATGGAAACAACTTAGGCTGTTTCTGAAGTACACATCTAAGGTAACTACACAGTATTTTGGTAGCAATGTAGCTAGAAGTTAGCAATGATAAATGCATTTCTTTCAGATAACTTAGTATTTCTTGTTATATTCAGTATGGTTTGTTGGGGAAAGAAATGAGAAAGGATTTTCTCCCAAACTTTATGATTGAAAGAATCATAATGAAATAAAAAAATTGGGGAATGCAAAAGAAGGTAAGCAGTTCCCAAGGGTATCTATCTGAATCCAATTTTGAGCATTGAGCTAGAGATTTGGATGGAGAGGCCCAGCCATCAATTAGAGATGCACACATGGAATAAATGAGTGCCATGATTATTCTGAGTTTTATGTTGCTTGTGAGTGGTAAATTCATTTAGAATTGCTTTTTTTAATGTAATACATTTACAGTTACCATGGTGTCAAGTGCCTAAGAGAAGGAAGTGATTTGGGACAAAGGTAAAGATGGAGATTTGGTTAAAGGTAATTTCATGAAGCTTAGGAGCCTTGCCTTAGCTAAGAGAAAACAGAACACTAGATGTTGTTGACATGTGTTTTATTTTGAAGTGACTGTTATTATGACGGCCTGAAATCCTTAGCCTTGATCTCTTGGAGCCTGATGTTCCTGTTCTCCAGCTGAGAGAGACTAATTCACCATCTTGTGTTGTAAACACTCACTCATTTTAACTGATTACACCTCCAATGATTCTCAAATCACTAAAATTACTAATTGCTATTCCTTACACATCAAAGAGTGAATCCTGAATAATTAACCCCAAATAAAATTAGATGAATTGGCCCTTTTAATTAGAGTCCCTGCTGCTGTTTGTTCTGAGCTTCCTTTTCTTACTGTTAAGAGACTTTTAGAATGATTAAAACTGTTTAAGACTTAAACAGCCAGTGACCTTTTAATACAATATAAATCCATGAAAGCAATATTTCAGCTAGCAGGTGGTGAAGTAAATTTTTAGAGCAAGTACCTGTCAGCTCCAGTATTCCTTTGGAAAAAAAAAAAAATACATGCCAAAAAACAACCACCTTGAAATGAAGTGAGTGTCTCTGTTTGATTATTTTTAAAACATTTGTGCATTTGCTAAACCTCAGACTGGATGAAATGGCTGGGTTAAAGGAGAGTGAGTAATGGTTGGCATCATTTTATATAAATAGTAACAAGAATTCTTAGTGAGAAGAATTTGAAGTTATTTGTGCATAAAAAAGAAGACTGGGAAAAATCACAGTAGGCCCCTGGTCACATACAGCCATTCTTATCCTCAAGGAGTCTTCTGAGGCAGACAAATGGGCTCCTGTTGTGGGGAAAAGGAAACTTGGTGGGATTTCATTGCTGCTGATCATCAAGCCGGGATGACTGGCCTATCCATGCTCCATTAGGCCTGTACTTTGTGGAAGATATTTCTCATGTTCCTGATCATCTTTCCATATCTCCTCATCTGCATAGCCTTCTAAAGTTATAGGGGTAGAGTAAGTTCTTCCATATTCCCAGTAGGTCTCATTGTTGCTCTCAGAATCTGCCATGTATTGTGGTCAAGTGTCCTCAGATAGATGTTAAAAGGTTTGGGATCACAGTGCTTTTTGGCTATGTTTCTGTACATTTTGACTCTTCGTCTTTACCACACAGATAAAAAAAATTCTCTAATAATTAAAGAAAATATTAGGTCAAAATTTAAAAATAAAAATTTAACTTTTCATCCTGAAATAACAGACTTTAAACATTGAAAAATAGAATAGGGCCTCCCTTGTGGTACAATGGGTTAAGCACAGTGCTGTGGAGCTGTCAGCAGCTGTGGCGCAAGTTTGATGCCCAGCCAGGGATTCCTACATGGCGCAGCAGACCTCTCCTGCCTCGCCCGCTGCTCCCCTCAGCAATGCATTTAGTCCATCTGCCTGTCCTGCTCCCCACTCTGTCTGTGGTAAACCTCTCACAGTCCCACACCTCTGGCCTGCTCCCCAGCTTGTATGCAAAAATAAATAAATCTTATTAAAAAAAGAAAAATAGAATTAAAGGAATCTCATTTAGCCTTTATCTAATTTTCATAAATGTTAGCATCTTTCATAATCTCATTACAGTTACCAATACTAGGTAATTAACACTGATATAGTACTACCTGATGATCTGTCAACTGTACTCATATTTCATTGTTTTGCTAATATCCCTGTTCTTGTCTAGGAGCCTATCTGGAACCACACCTTGTTGTTAGTTGCTGTGTCTCCTTAGATGTTTCTAATCTGGAATAGTTCTTCAGTTTTACTTTGTGCTTCTATGGAAGTCAATGACTCAATTAGCGTTGTACATCTAATGATGTCTGCAGCCCCACCCCAAAGATTCTGATTTCAGAATCTAGAATGGGACTTGAATATATGTAATAGAATAAAGTGTCCCATGAGATTATGATGTACACATTTGGTTAAAAGTCATATCTGTTTCAAGTCCTCAATCACTAACATTTTGAGATTCCATCCATCCATCCATCCATCCATCCATCCATCCATCCATCCATCCATCCATCATCTGTCTGTCTGTCTGTATCTTCTTCCCCTTTCTTCATTCCTCTGCCTCATCATCCCCATCTCTCCTTTATGGGGAGAGATTTGACTCTCTAAAATTCCTGGAGGTTTCAAAGGAATATCTAGACACCTTGTGTAATATAGTTGCTGTTAAGACAAGTACAGTACACATGGTTTCAAAATTTCTGGAGATTAAGGTGACTTTAGGGGTGAAAACTCTGTGCCTTTATGTTGAAGACACGTTCTGAGTAAGATAGTATGTAAAAATGATCACAACAATGACAGCATCAACAATAAATATAGGTGGCCATTTTAAGACCAGTGTTATTAACTGTTCATATATTAGCATCCTGCAAGATCTGTGTATGACCCACCAGTACCACACTGTATTTTCCTTACACCAGGGATTGGTTTAATATAATACAGATTTATAATAATTTATAGTAATATTATTATTACTATTTATTAAGCATTAGTTAAACAAAAATTGTCCTCAAGGGGCCTATAGTCTAGTAGACATGCAATTAAACTAACAAAGCAGATTGTATGCTCCAATAAAGCTAAATCAAGTAAGAACAATGGGGTGTCATTGAGTGAGGATGGCTCACTCTGTCCAGATATAGTACAGGTAGCATTGGTGACTCGCGGCAAAGAACATGTCTTGAAGCTTCATCGCCCTCTTTGGAGGGAAGACAAGTCTCTTGTCTCAATGGGATCCACAGGTTGATGTCCCATTTCTAAGAAAACTGGGCATTTTGGGAATATTCTCTCCATATGCTGTTATTTGTTTGCCAATTTCTTTTTTCAATTGTAAATTAACAATTTTTTCCCCCTGGATTGTTCCCTCATTCTCTGTCCACAACATGAATTTTTAATTTTATTTCATTTTTGAATGGAGAGAATTTCACTTTTTGTTACTGGGAACAATGATATTTCAATAGCCGATAGAAGGTTGATGCTTAGGCTTAACACAGTGCCCTGTTTTTTTGACTGCCCATCTTTGGAAATCAAAATATATGGTGTGCGTTATTGTTTGGATTGCAATTACTGTGCTTTTCTAAGACAAATGATTTAGTGGATTTAAAAGTGCAGTTTGGTTCTAGTCCATTTGCAGAACTAGATTGTCCTAATTTCATATTATTTGAAGATCATTCAGTGTTTTTGAATAAAAATTGACTTTTTTCAGCAAATAACAACCACTGTGTGATAGAGAAATACAGCATACTTATATGCCATACGCTAAAGTATTTCCGCTTCATGCATATTGTATTTCCCATTAAACAAGAGGACTGTTGAATTCAGTGAAGATCCAAGGAATCTGTATTAGCTAAATGTGCAGTGAAACTCTAGTTGAAAATCAGAGAGATTTCATCTACTTTAGGATAATAATTCTTCTTGCTTTTAATTTGACAACCTTAAAGAACATTTCAAGTTAAGTTATTTAGAAAGATGACGAAGACATTACATTTTGGCTTGGGTAAATATAGTGGTGTATTAAAATTAAACATTGGTTTTGAGTAGATTCTGCAATTCATTTCAAAGTAAGTTCCCTGTGATTTTTTTAAAAGTGCATGCCTATAAATTCACATTTATTGTGTAACAAGCCAAACAGAGAAAGAAAAAGAAATAACACTGTCATTCCATGAGCTATAGACTATCACTGTTAATGCACAGG
This sequence comes from Scalopus aquaticus, assembly GCA_004024925.1. Classification (NCBI taxonomy): domain Eukaryota; kingdom Metazoa; phylum Chordata; class Mammalia; order Eulipotyphla; family Talpidae; genus Scalopus; species Scalopus aquaticus. The sequence goes on from PVIJ01001294.1 coordinate 140,673, forward strand.
TATATACAAAAAAAGACCATGCAATAAAACTGTTCAGTATCCCACTTTTTTTCTGACATGATAGTTTCTCAAAAACTGTTTGTCATGTTCTTCTAGATTCTCCATGACTCATTCCTTCACTAGATAGAAGACTTTGTTCAATTACCGTCTCAATGAGGCATTTCTCAACATTTCTCTTTAAAATTTCAACATTTCACCAACTCTAGCAGTTTGTACCCTGTCCTTGCTCTATATTTCTGTGTAGTACTTGTGACTATTTTGTATTCAGTATGCTTTATTTAATTCATTTATAAATCATTCTTCTCTGGATAAAGTGTAAATTCTATGTAATATTTTTTGCTTGTTTTTATTTGATTTTTTCCCCTTCTAGTCTATCCCATAGAGTCTAAAATAATATCTGACATATAAAAGGCACTCAATGAAGGAATAAATAGATATAAGGTCTAGATAAATAACATCATTTTAATATCGGCACAATTTTCCAGTGTGTGACTGACTGAAATTAAAATTTTTACCAGTATCTCATTGATGTTATTTTAATTATATTTTATTGTGAATATTCTTTAACTTGCCTCTATGTCTTTTCTAGTTACTTCTTTAGTGGGATAATTTATTGAAAGTGGTATTGCTGAATCAAAGTGCATAAATACTTTAATTAAAATTTTTAATTATATTCTTTTTGTTGAGGTAATGCTGTTTTACAACACTTTATGATTTAGAGGTGTAGTCTTATACCTCCTCAGATATACGATACCACACCACACACACCACTCAGGCACGTATAATCCTCCACCATAGTCATTTGGACCCTTTTCCCCTTTACTCTCTTTCCTCCCTATCTGGCAGCTTCAGTTCCATAGTCAGATTTCTAGGCCTTGCTTTGGTTTAGTTTTTTTCTATTGCTTTGTTTTTGTTTCTTTATATTCTACACATGAATGAAATCATACAGTGTTTATCTTTCTTCTTCTGACTTATTTCACTTAGCATACTCCCTTCCAGTTCCATATCTGCAAAGGACAATATTTCATCTCTCCTCTGTTTTTCAATAGCTGGATTGAATTCCATCATGTATCTATACCACATCTTCCTAATCCTGTCATTGGGCACTTAGGTTATTTATTGATTTGATTTTTATTGCCACATTTCTTGAGATGAGTTTCTTTTAACAATCTTTTAGCAATCTTATTCATACATGAGTAATATCCAACAGCGTTGATTTTCCTATAATATCATCATTATTATGTTTTATCACCATTTTTAATTAGTCATTCCTTTTAAATGATATTGTTTACTTAGAAAATTAAGTACTATCAAAATCAACATTTTTTTTCTTAAGCAACAGAAAATAAAAGTGACAGGAAAATAGAGAGGTTAATTTTCTAATGTATAATTATGCAGAATAAAAACCTGTACTCTAACAATGTGTAGCATGAGAAATAAAGAATTGAAGTTACTTGGTCAAGGTCATCTATCTTCTCATTCACAGATTAAGATGTGTCACTTAATGGCGGAGGTGTGGGTGTTGTTGCTATTTTGGTGACAATGAGGACAGGGAACCAGGAATGACCAGCTTGCCCTGGTAATTATCACATTTTCCATAGAGTTCTCAATGGTGCTTGCCCACTGAAGGAGCAAGAGCAGAACAGGCATCCCGGGGCTGCTTTATTAACAGCTCCCTGCCTCTCTCTGTAGGAGAAAGGGCTGTGTCTCAGTGACATGGTGCCTAGGCTGTAGCTCCAGGAATAAGCAGACATTTCATCCTATCCCTCCTAGGGATAGCATGTTAAGTCAAGTTGGCCAAGCTCATTTAAATTTGTGGTTCTCATTTCATGCATCACCTTCTGTCTTCTCCTAAGTTACCAGATTCAGGTAGATTCATACTTGCCCAACCTTAGGAGGGGAACCACAGTGGGTGACCACTGTACTACTCCTATGCCTGCTTCTCAGTGCACTGTCCTTTTGTCACTAGACTGGAAAGGGGAGCTTGAGAAAATATGCCTCACTGACATATTAGGAGTCCTCACCCTCTTTTTAAGTGAATGTTATGCATCATAGACTATTTTCTGAAGTAAACTGGCATAAAATAGTGTTTGGGAATCAGGGATGTATTTTATTTACTCGGTGTTCCCTTTAACTATCCCTTGGTGCTACATCGGAGAAAAGCAAAAACGTCTGAATATTGGCTGAATGATTTTGGTTAATATGGAACAACTTCACTGAGATCCTTCTTCACTTCTCTCCAAGACAGAGTGAGGATCCATTTTCAAGCTCTATGTTTCATCTCCTATATAACTTTAAGGTAGCCATTTTACCTGGTAATTGAAAGAAGAATTCATTTGCAAGTGGGTGAGCCTTAGATGGTGATGGTAAGGGCGAGCAGGGAATGTTTGTGGGCATGTGCCAGTGGTCACTTTACTCTTTCTAAAACCAAATATTTGTCTTAGATTTTATATATCAGTGTGCTTCCCTGACTGCATGAGGGCATGCTATTTTTTGGATTTACTACTTGATTTATTCAGTGTCCCTGTACTTTACATGGTCTGGGGAGTTCCATTTGGACTTTCCAGGTGGGTGGAGGACAGGGTATTTGCTAATATGAAGGTCCAGAGCTGAGCATTGCCAGGAGGAAAGTATTGCTGCTAATTTTCCATTCAGATGCTTTCCTTCTTCCCTCCTTTTCTCCCACCCACTCCCCCTCCCTTCCTTCCTTTCTCTATTTTGATTTTAACTGAGGTAATATTGGTTTACATCAACATTTATGCTTTAAAGGTATAAGATCTCCCCCTTCAGGTGTTTTTATTACACCAAACCCACCACCACAGTACTCACAGTCCTGCAAAGTTCGATGTGCTTCTTCCCATCTTTGTTCTAGCCCCTCACCCTCCACTGATTGCTTTTCTTGCTTAGGCTCAACACCTAAGCCTCTAAGTGAGATGCTCTCTCTACTAAAATGGAGAGGATCTCCCTGCTGCAGCATGCACGTGCACACGTATACACACACACACACACACACACACACACACATCCTTATACTCTTCTTCTTTCTATTTCGCCATCTTCTTTAGCATGGAAATTCAATTTTGGCTTCCCACTTAGCTGGCTTCCAACTTTTGGCTTCCAACTTAGAAGAGTTTCCCTTTGTTTACTTCCCCACGAAAATGAAATAAAAGTCAGAATTCTCTTAGTAGTTCTTTGTCTGATTTTAAATAGCTATTTTTTCCTATTTTCGTCCTTTTGTCTTTTGTGTATGTGTTTTCTAGACCCTTATCCCTCACCTACATTGTTTAAAAATGTGAACCTCTCACTAAAGAATGCAGTAAGAAGGCAATGGTGGTTGAGCTTGAAGAACTGAACACTTTAGTTGAACTTAAAATAAAGCAGATAATTATTATGAAGTTATTGCTATGGATTTTAAAAACTTACTAATCTTGCCTGGAAGTTATATAGTCTAGATTTATGATTCTTTCAAGTTATTTCTTCAAAATAATATTTTCCATTTTCCTTTCCTGCTCCTTTTCACCCTTAAGGAGTGTCATCAACCTGTATCTCACTATATTTAATTTCCACTACAGAAATTGAGTCAAGAAGAATAGAGCTGGAAGTGACCTTAGACACAGGCAGTATGACTTTTTATTCTGACACTAATTTGCAGTGAGGATTTGGTCTGCTCATGTGGCTTTTGTGGGCATTTGTTTTTGCCTTTATATGATCTCCAAGCTTTAGTTCAGTTGTGATAGCGTTTAATATTCTGACAATTCTTTATGACAGGATGATCTGTTGAATTACACAAAGGTGCTCAGAAATCCTCTTATAAAGTGGGTATGAAAAAGGCAGATGTTCAGACAGAACATTTGAACCTGAAAGTCAGACTGTGAGATACTGTTAGGTGGTCAGGTCTCCATTAATGTATGTCTCCTTTGTGGGTCATTTAAGGTCTCTGTGAGAGCACTGTCCTCATCCATTAGGATATTTAAAGACTGAAAAGAACTTGGTGATGTTTCTTTTTACATGATAATTGTGAAGTATGTTTTAGTGCATTCTTTCGCCAAGTGAAGGTCATGTGAGTTTCTCAATCTTGACTATACATTGGTCATTTGAGTTTTAAAAGAATACTGATGACTGATAGCACATCCTCCCATACGTAAGATCCTGACTTGATTGGTGTGAGATGAAGTTTGGACATCAGCATTTTTATTTAAGTTTTCTTGGGATTTCCAGTGTATGACCAATGTTTAGGAGCCCTGGGTGAAGTTAATAGAGGCTTTTGAGACTTATAACATCAACGAGGATACAAAACGCATGTCTGCAGATGTGCACACCCAGAATTTTGTGAGAAGTAGACATGTTTACTTATAGTGTAATTCATGGAACATTTCTAATCCTGTGAGTTCTAAAATAGCAATAATATGGCACTTTGCTTAATGCAATGGTTCTCAAAGTGTTTTTCAGGACCAATAGCATTGGCAACATCTGGGGTGTTATTAGAAATGCATTTTATCAGGCTCCACCCAAGGCTTGCTGAATCAGAATTTCTGGGGATGAGATTGGGCAATCTGTGGTTTAACAAGACCTTCCAGATATCCTGAAGAACCCAAAGCCTGAGATTGTGTTTAGATTTCCAGATCATATCTTTCTTATTCCAGTTTCTCCTTATCTTTCCTGCATATACCTTTATGTTGGTCTTTAGTAAATCATAGTATGAACAAGTCTTCCCTTCTCAGGAATCCTTGATGGATCCTCACTGCACTTAGCTGGCTTCAAATGCTTTGCTACATGGGCAACACATACGTCAAAGCTTGTTTTTATCTTTGCTTTAATTTTTATAACCTACTTGTATTATTTTTATTCCTGTATTTATGCTATATTGTAACTTGCCCTTTATTTTCTATACCCTGAATTTTTTGATCTATGCCTTTATCCTCCTGTTTTTTTTTTGTCAAGATGAACTCTCTCTCTTATCACAATGTTCAGGGCCCACTGAAATGATTCTGAAAGTTTTCCTTGTTTTTCTACCTGGGCATACACTTTCTTTTATCCTAACTTCTAGAAGACTTTGACATGTTAAATTGCATTTTGTAGTATCCTTAGTTGTTGCACAGTTTTGGTTGTTTTTTTTTTTCCCTTCTACTTGATTGAAAATTTACTGAGGACAAGCATCATGCCTTATGCATGCCAGTATTCCACCACTCCAACAGCCTTCTCTGTTCTTGCTAAGTTTACGAGACTCCACTAGACCAGCTTTTATGCCACTTCTAAGTGTCAAATCTGGTCCTCATTTTTCTGATGGTTAAAGCTACTAATGAAGTTGCAGAGAATGAAAATAGGGAATAATTGTTCTACAGTGCAAAAACTTACGTGTCAAAGCAGTAAAGTTATAAAGCAATAAAATGCCAGCTAATACAGGTTTAGGAGTATTGTAATACTGCATCCACATTAATTGTATGTGTGTTTTACTTTCTTTAGGTGATTTTCTGCCACCCCCACCTCCACCTCTTGATGATCCCTGTGTTATTCCACCTGGTTCTGGAAACTTTCCTCCTCCACCACCCCTGGATGAAGGTGCTTTCAGGACACAGGTATGATCTTTGGTTGAAGTCACCTTAGAAACCATGCTATATAAATTATGTTTATAATAAATTCAGTGATTTTTTTCTGTAGTGGATATACATTTATCTAGAACCTAAAGAGAGTGTTATAATTCACAAAGAACTAAGTTGCTTAATGCAAAATGCCCAACTCAAGCTTTTCAGAGTTCCTGTGGGCTTGTACTCTGAAGCCCTGAAAATCCTTTTACCTATAAATATTGTTTCAAAACTAAAAGCCATATTTTTGAGCATGCCATTTGAGAAGTCTACATTTTCTTGTTCTTTTGGGGATGCAGAACTATGCTATTTATTGCTTTTTTTCTTGAACCACATATGTCGTGTTCTAAATGAGTAAGGTTTTTGTTGGTAACTATTGGTCCTAATTTTTTCAGCAGTGTCTTTCTAGCAAAAACAGCTCGAGAGCCTTAAGGTTTTCTTTTCTGAGTAAAGTCAATGGTGCATATTATAATCCATATTGACTATATAGAAGTATTATGCTCCAGAGTTTTTGATTGCAAAGTAACTCAGGGCTGAAGTTCAGAAGTAGTTATTAGAAGTCACTGTCAGCCTTTGTAGAGACATTTGTTGAACTAATCTCCTACATAGTCTCCTACTGGTCTCCTAAATAGGCAATAAATGTTATTTATGTCAGAAAGGGAAACTAAATATCAAAGTCCTAGAATTGCTCTTACTTTAGGGGGCTGATGATGTTACTGTAGATATGTTGAAGAAAAATAGAACAGTCCTTATCTTTTGGAGAAATATCAGAAATATGTGTGAATGAAATGGAATTTGTGATATTTACTTCAAAATAAGAAAAGTAAAGAGTCACTGAGTGAGAATATAGGTGAAACAAGATTCATTTTGAGTTGATGGTTACTGGTTGCACATTTATGCTACTATTTGGTCTATTTTTTACATCTAGGCCTTTTCTCATACTAAGTTCTAAAGAGGAATAGCCATAGGAAATACCTGCTTAAATGATTCAGTCATTGTCCACTTTTCTTCCTCCTATCACTGCATTGCGTGACACTTAGAAAACAATGATTTGGCTCATTCAACAAATAATCTGTGCTTTCGTGTGAGTACCCTGATAGCACTAGTAATTCTATAGGAAAATGACAGGTAGGGTTGACCCTATGAAACTTACATGTTGATGAAACTAATAGAAGTCAGCAAAATATGTACATTACAATCATCAGTGCTGTGGGTCATGGGGAACGGAAAGGAATGTGGCTAACTTTGGGTGGGCAAGGCCCAGGTCTCCCTGAGAAAGTGACCTGGACAAAGACTTAGAGGAGGAGAGGAGTGAAGAGGCCATATGGATTTCTTGGGGAGTGTTTTCACAGAGTAGATCTCAAGGAATAGTGGAAGGTTTGGCTTTCCCCTTCCCCCGCACTGATCAGTTTAAAATTAGTAAGTTCCAGTTATAATCAGTAAGCTCCAATTGAGACTAGATCTTTTAATAGCTCTTAAAAGTTGTATGTCTTAGATATATATGTCACACATTTCCAACATTTTGCCTTGCTATAAGGTTCTAAATTCAAAGATTCAATGTCAGCCCTACACAACTTATGTTTTTTTTAGGCAACAAAGAAATCCCTTGGTAAATAAAAGTAATATGATTTGTTTTAATTATTTTTAGACTTTCCTGTTAACAACAACAAAAAAAGACATGTACTGCTTGCCTTTTATATACTTTTGCTCTTATTTTGTTGGTGAGAGTTCTTTGCATATTGTCTAACTTAATAACTGTCTATTTTCTTTTTTACATTAGCCGGGAGCTATTTTATTTTATTTAAAACCTTTAATTCTACAAGATTTCCCTTGTGACAGAAGACTTGTATTTGAATACTAGTTGAACAGGATACTCTAGTTATGTGATCTTGACCAGGTCACACTAAGTCCCAGACTCTCATAATTAAAAATAACTGTCTACTGCTACTAATTTGGTGAAATACAGATGAATTTGAAATTGCTAACCTTAATGGCTACAGAGATATTGTGACGTTGTGATTATTTCTATATAAAAATAGCAATGGCAGGAATAATAACAAGGCTTTGACAAAGGGGTTCATTAAGAAAAATTCTTATATGGAGCTTTGACAAAATTACAAAAAAAAGCACTTTCTGTATGGACCATGCCCTGATAACTATACTCAAATCATGACTTTGTTTTTGAAAAGGAAGGAAATAAACAAAAAGCCTGTTGCCATGTTGGCTTATGTTCTCTGCAAAACAGAAGGAAGTATGATAAAAAATAAAATAGCGTCCAAATGGAAAAGGACAAATCTGGTAGGAAAGGCGTGTTATTTCTTGACTATGTGGAAGACTGTTGGCAAGTTCAAAAGAAATCAGGCATGCCCTTCCCTTGTGTGGAGTGACTTGAGTGAGATAGTGGCTTGGCCCCACTCTCGCCATATCTGCACCACCTTTAGATATGAGTTATAGTGGAGCCCAAATTAGTATAATCACTGGAGAAAATTTTGCACTTTTTCCTCTCAACTATGGTGAAAGCTCATGTTGCCAAGTTCAAATTATAGCCACGATACATGTGTTTTTATATAGAAGTTTATGTTTCCACCCAAATTTTCAGGTTTGTGCCAAAAGAATGTCTACTAAGTGTAACTATATGAATTAGAAGATTGTTAGAGCTGAAAAGGACCTTAAAGATTACACTGGTCAAGAATGAGATCATTACTGACTTAAAAAGGCCCTAATCTGTAGTATCTTGGTGTGGTAAACATGAATATAACCTTGAAAATGTTTTATTATCTCTCGTTTTCAAGATATTTCATGTAATTCATTTTATATGTTTCACCATGTAAACTTATCCGGTAGGACTGCAACAACATCCTAAATCAGCCTAGAATGATGTAGTATTGCATCACATTGCATAGTACTATCATGCACACATCATCCAGAGTTGATTGCATCATTTTCTGATGCAATGCAATACTACTGCCAGGCGGCTGCTGAAGTAAGCTGACATCAGCAGTGCACTAGATAAAGGCCTGTGGAAAAGGTTGAGCATTGAAAATATTTCAAACTCTGTGTGAGACAGTTTAAGCTACTGTTCCATAGAACTGTTACTAATTTATCCATTTAGGCACAATACAGAACAGTAATGCCTCGAAAGTGTGTTAATAGCATGGACAATTTCTGCTCTATTTGTGGGGAAATGACATTTGCCATCCAGAAGAAAAGTATCACTTCTCAAGTGAAGAAGACTAATCATCTTTACTGTGGACGCAAGGCTGGTGACCAAGACAAGCCTTGGGCCCCACATATATGTTGTGCTACATGTACAATGCTGCTTTCACAGTGGTTAAATGGCAAAAGACCATCAATGGTGTTTGCAGTCCCCATAGTGTGGAGAGAGCCAAGCAACCACATAAAAGACTGCTACTTCTGCTGGATTCCTCCTCTTTCTGGCAGAATAACGAAGCAAAAGAAGTCAAGAATAGTCTGTCCAAACATTCTGTCTGTATTGAGACCAGTTGCACATGTTGAGGGACTTCCTATTCCAGAAGCTCCAGCAGAATATTCTCTTGATTCATCTGATGAGGACAAGGGTGAGCAGACCTGTTCTTCTCCTGTTCCATCAACATCCAGATTTTCACTGTGGTGCATCATCAACCCCACACAGACTAACACAGGTAGAACTAAATGACCTAGTTCTTGATTTGGACTTATACAAAACAAGGCAGAATTGCTAGGATCAAGACTCCAACAATGGACTCTTCTAGAAGAATGTGTCACAATTACTTTATATCAAAAGCGCCATCAGCAGTTGGATCCTTTCTTCAGAAAGGAAAGTACTTTGGTGTTCTATTTCAATATTGGGGGCCTAGTGAATGCCTTCGAAATCAGTCATCACCCACAAGAATGGAGACTATTTCTAGACTCAAAACCGAGTCTTAAGGCTATGCTTTTGCACAGTGGAAACCATCTTCCATCTATTCTACTCCTGAACAGCTGTATGGGAGACAAGAGAAGAAATCTAAGAAGTAGTCTATGACTTGATTTTTTACAGGTATTAACTGTAGGCCTATTACTATTGGCATGCATTTCATGATGTAAAGATCAATTTATTGCAGATTACAACAAAACTAGAGCCAAAATTCAAATTTGACTGTCATATTCATGTTTAGCACAGAGAAATTGATAGGAAATGACTAATTTTATTTCAGTAACATAACTTTTGTAAAAATTTGTTGACCAGTGTTATTTAATTTACGTGCTTTTATTTGGAAGGACCAGATGTTGCTGGAGTTTTGTTTAACCCCATGATATAAGATATGCTATAAGCCTTTTTTTTCCCCAATAGATGGATATGTACTGTCAAAAGTTTGTTTTGAGAATTTTATTTTTTATTGTAAGAGATGAATCTTAGAAAACAAATCAGATACTTTCTTTTCTGTCAGGATCACTTTGACCTCAGTGTCTGTAATTTTGGAGTAACCATTTTGTGGTCATTTCATACATTTATTTGGTCATCATCCATTGACTACAAATTGAATTCCTTCTATAAACCAAGCACATATGCTAGGGATTATAGCTTTTCGAAATTGGTGTCAGAGATCTTTACATTGGTGTCCAGCATCTTCACATTGGTACTGTTAGCTTTGTTCCTATAAGATGCCAAGTTGTTTTTTTTCCCTATTTCAGCCAACCGACAGGGTAGCTGAAATGTAGGCTTATGACACCTACTGCCTAGATACCATCTCACCATTGCCTAAAGGGGAAAATGTTTCAGAGAATTTCACGTTTATAAAGAAAGAATCTGTGATTGAATATCCTAGTTCCACCATCGTTCAGTTGAACGATGGTGAAACCTCATGTTGCCCAGTTCAAATTATAGCCATGATAATGTGTTTGTATGTAGAAGTCTGTTTATTTTTCCACCCAAATTTTCAGGTTTGGCCAATAGAATGTCTACTAAGTGTGACTATAAGAATTGTAAGTTCTAGTGTCTAACATTTTTACATTAACAAAATGTGTACCAGTGACTTATAGATAAAGCAAATTGAAGGATAAGGAGTTGGAGCAGATGTAGTAGCTCAAAGTCAAGTTTGGGAGAGGCAGTTACATACAACTTTTAAATTAAGGTGTTTTATTGTAAATTTTGCTTGAGTCATCATGCCTTGATCGACCAGAAGCATAATCTAAGTCATATGTTGTGGTTAAGGATGGGAGAAATACATTAACTGTGACTGGAGAGTTAAAAGTAGTATTCTAGGAAACAGTTTTAATTGAACTTAATGTTGATGTCTGGATAGGACCTTAGTTTCAGATGGGGGAATGGATTTTTTTCAGTAATATTGGAAAAAGAATAAGAATACAAAGGAAGAAAATCCCAAAGTAGGTATGATAAGCCAGCATTTCCGACTGTGAAATTTGCCTTTTTTTCCTTAAACCATTGACAATGTATTGCAGGTGTTTGTTATTATTTCAAATATAAGGCTGCTAGCTCCAGATTTGTTGTTGATGTTTTATTCACTCGAGAAGGTAAAATACATGAGAGACCCCATGTAAACAGCTCTGAATTATTTGGTGGAGTTGCCTAAGTCCTCTGGGACTTAACTGTTGACACCTGATGGCTTTGTGCTTCCTCTTTTTGTAGTTTTCTTTGCTTGACTTTTCCTCATGACCTCCAGCTGACAACTCCTACTTATTTTTTAAAGCTTTATTTATTTATGCATACAAGCTGTGGTGTAGGCCAGAGGTGTGGGGTGGTGAGAGGGTTCACCAGAGACAGAGTGGGGAGCAGAACAGGCAGATCTACTGAAGTACACTGCTGAGGGGAGCAGCAGGTGAGGCAGGCGAGGTCTTCTGCACCATGTGGGAATCTCCCTGGCTGCTACAGTGGCTCTGGATAGCTTTATATTGCTGCGCTTAACCCGTTGCGCCACCAGGGAGGCCAGACAACTCCTACTTTTGCCTTCCTCATAGTGACCCCCTGTGGCTTGAGCTTATTGGTCTGTTATCTGGTGTTTGTATACTTCTGGTTTTCATCTCTCCATTTCCATTTATACAAAAAGGGTGTCTGTGTTTGGGAGTGCAACTCCCTTCCTTCCACCTCAGAAAACAGACTTCTTTTGTCCATTGCAGGTTACTCCAAAAGTTAAAGACTGTGATCTGCCCCTTAATGAGTTCCTCACACTGATTTTCACCTACCCTCTTAGAAAATAACAGATAGTCAAAGGAACTGCCAGGCAAGCACAGAGAGAGGTGATGTTTGCCCAAAGGAGTTGATCAATAAAGCTATTCAAGTGGTGATTTTCCTGAGGAGAGAGTGAGAAGAGTATATAACATGAACTATGCCCTGGACATGAGGATATGGTCAGAATTAGTTAAAAAGTGTAGGAAGACGTGAAAGCTCAGAAATAATTTCAGGTCTTATCATTAACTCTCCAAAAGCTTGTGAACATTTTCAAGCTCTTCTATGTGTGTGGTGAGGGGTGGATTGTATTCATTACCAACTTGCTCATTTTATACATCTCATTCATCAATTAAAATTTTAAAATCTATTGTAGTTTTAGCAGAAGAGGCACTGGCCTCTGACTCTCAATCTAGCTTTGTGATGGTCACAGGTACAGAACTTCAGAATTTCAGGATTTTGCTTCTCGGCATTGAGAACTTAGGCCCACAGTCCTGGCTACATTCATTCCTGATCTTACAGAAATAAGCTGCAGGACTTGCTTTAAATGGTTTGTACATAACTTTTCATAGAAGGCATCCACTCTGATACCTTGTGGTGAGGTGAGAAAGGAGGAGGCTGGGTGAAAAAGAAGACTATCAAGTTAAGATTAGAGGCTGTGGGCCATGTTGCCAGACAAAAATCCCAATCATCATCTAAATCTCAAGTCCATTTTGAAGTGCTGTTCATTCTATGCTGTGAGAATTCAAGTATATCTTTAACCGTGAAAACATACCAAAGGAGTGATTGAGAATTGAGATCCTTATTTCTTTTCTTTTCTTTCTTTTTTTTTTTTTTTTTAATGTAGGAAAGCAATTTATTCCATTGTAAGCACTTCACAGTTAGTCATGGAGAATAACTGGCCTGTTGGTAAAACAGGTCACCCAAATAGAGATGGTATCAAACAAGTGGTAAAGGACTAACTCCTAAATTAAAAACAAAAAAACAAACAAACAAACAAAAAACCCACAACTCTTATCCAGGAGATCCTTATTTCTGGCCCTTTGCCTTGTTCTTTTTGACCTTAAGTCCGCAAACGAGAAGTTGATCTGTCAGGTTGTCTGTGACCTTAGCAACAGCTGTAGCAGCAGCAGCTTCTTTGAAGATGATCCCCTCCTTGGCAGTCCACACATATAGGTCAGTACATGTTTAGCAGAGTTGGTGGGTTCTTTGGCATTTCTCTCACTTGGGTCACTCTGACTTTCTAGAAGCAAATGACAGTGTTTCTATGTGATTTTTGCTCTGAACGGTCCTCTTATTGGATATTTAGATGAAAAGGGAGAGGTAGCTATAAAAACTTGGAAAGCAGGAAACTTAAAGCTAGTAGGGAATAGCATTCTAATTTAGCAGTTTGAGCTTTTTTCATAGAATGTCACAGTTTATATTCCTTCTTTTAAAAGATTTTTTAAAAATATGTTTTTAAAGAACATGTTTAAAGAGGTGAACCTTGGTGGAAATGCAGACTAGTCCAGGACTTATGGAAACATCTCATGGAAGTTTCTCAAAACATTGATAATAGACTGCCATATGATGCAGCAATTCCACTCTTGGGTATCTACCCAAAGAATGTAAAAACACTAACTGGAAGGGACGTATGCACACTATGTTCATTTCAGTGCTATTTATAATAACCAAGTTATGGAAATAATCTAAGTGCCAAGCAATTGAGGAGTGAATTAAGAAGATGATACACACACACACACACACACACACACACACACATATATGTATATACACACAATGGAATATTACTCAGTGATTAAAAATATATGAACCCTTGCTGTTTACGACAACTTGGATAGAAATGTACAGGATTATGTTAAAGCAAAATAAGTCAGAGGGAGAAAGACAAATACAAAATGACTTCACCAATATGTGGAATATAGAGAAACAAGACAAAAGAACAGACCAAAACAAAACAAAACAAGTCCTAGAAACTCAGACTGTAGAATTTAGGCTATCAGAGTGGAGGTAGGGTGGGAAGCACTAGGTGTAGATGCCCAATGTACTGTGGTGGAGGACAGTGGGTGCTTTTTTGGTCATGTGGTATGGTGACATCCATCTGATGAGGTGTTAATCTACACCTCTGACTCATGTACAGTATTGTCTAACATTACTGCTTAAAAAAATACAATAGAAAAAGATAGCAGAGAATGTATACACTCACACACACACCCCCATTCATCCTTGTCAAACCCAGTTACCATTATTCTCTCTACACAGAAATAAGCTTGGACATATTCATGCTCTGTGTAGTGAAAGACTGATTAGTTGCTCAATAAGCAAAGTCTTATAGGGGAATTGATTGTGATCAGTTCTGCTGTATATAGGGGTAACCACTGAGGTTAGCTTTACTTTAGTTCCCAATTTTCCTTATAGGAGATAATTTATAATATTTAATATTTTAGAAAATTTCCTTTGCCCAAAGTTAAGCAAAGCTTCTGATAGTGGAAGTTTTTATCCCATTTTGTCTCTCCCATCAAATATCTTTGTGATTCTTCAAATAGGAAATACATATTTTCCTATGTCTAATACATGTTTTTATAGTAATGTAAATAAATCAATTAATATAGGTTAAATGTTTTCAGACATGTTTTACTATCAAGCAAACACTATGATATGCATATATATCTTCACATCCAATATATATCCTCCATATGATGCTTGAATATTCTCCTCCTGACTGCTAGATCTAAAGTGTTGTTAAAACAATTTGGAGGATGTGTTGTAATATTTTAAAAATCATAGCACTTCTTTTTTAAGAACCACTTCTCACATTAAATTGTACCACCACATTATTAATAAACTGTAACTTTTGTTTATAGTTTTGTCTTTCTTATTTGCTTCTCCTTTTCTTGAATTTATCATTCTGATTTTTAATTTTGTTCTTTTTTATTTTCTTGCTATATAGTATGCTAGTATTTTTTTTTTGAATAGTTTATATGGATGATATAGTTCCTGAGTTCTTTTTTTTTTTTTTAAAGATTTATGCATACAAGAACTGGGTTGTAGGTCAGAGGTGTGGGATGGTGAGAGGATTCACCAGAGACAGAGTAGGGAGCAGAACAGGCAGACTAACCAAAATCCACTGCTGAGGGGAACAGCAGGCAAGACAGAAAAGGTCTGCCACGCCATGTGAGAATCTCCCTGGTCCAGGATTGAACTTGTGCTGCAGTGGCTGCCGATAGCATCATAGGCTGAGACTTAACCCGTTGCACCACCAGGGAGGCCCGTGAGTTCTTGTATATCTGAAAATGACTATTTGTGCCTTAATATTTAAATAAAAGTTTGGCCATCAAGTAGAATTTTGTAGTCAATTTTTCTTTACCTCAATATACTAAAAAAAAAAAAATGTGTACTCTCAGATAATACCATTTAGTATTTAGTGTTGCAGATGAGAAATCTGATGTCAGTCTGGTGCTTTTTCCAATTTTTTAAACTTTTCTTGTTTCTGCAAGTTTTACTTAAGGATTTCAGCACTTTTACTCTCCTTACTCTCACCTGAGGATTCTGTGAATCTTTTTGATCTGAAGAGTTAGGTTTTTTTTTTCTTTTTTTCTTTAGTTAAGGGGAATTTATTTGGAAAAAGCATTTTGATCTTTCATTTGCCTGTTTTTTCCTTATGGAACACCTATTCATGGTTTTGAATTTCTTCTCTAGCCTTTATATTGGAATATTTTCCCAATAGTCCTAGCACATGGAAGAAACACAATTGCTTGCTTTCTTTTTATTTTAATTTATGTGATGTTGATGAGCTCTTGACTTATAAATGCTATTACCACCTGATTTGTGGGAGAAAATGTGGTTGGGAATGGCTTTGGATATGGTGCTCTGGTAGACCTAACTGGCTTACTTTAAAAAGTTATATGTATTAGGACTAAATAGTCCTTTAAGTGGCAGGATGATTGTAGCATATCAGCATTCAGGCCTCACTGTATGTGTATAACTCAGAAAGGCAGCCAGCGAAAGGGTTTCTCTTAGATGTGCATGCTAAGAGCAGACAGGCAAAATTTACCTTTGAAGTGCTTCATTAGTTGTGAGCCTCCATAGTAGGTAGCAAATCCCTGTTCTATATGACACACATATATGCCAAAAGAATGTCAGGGCAGGAGCAGACTCTGGCCAGCCATTCTGTGGGTTGATCTCCTGTGTTCTTAAATACCTTTCCAGTTTCTTCCCTCATGATTTCCCCATCCAAACTTCTCAATGACTATGCCATCAGGAGAATCAAGATATGTGATAAAGTTCCTTTTATTAGAAAGGATAAAATCATTCAGTGATTTCACTGATATTTTGGTGTTGTATATCCTAAACATACTTTCCCAAGAGTCTCCCCAAGTCCCTAACACTTTTTATTGTGGCAACTTGAAGTCAGCTTAAATATTGCTCCTATTGCCAATTCATTTTAAGCTTCACTCGTCTTCCCTTGAGGGCTTCTCCACAGAAAAGCCCTCTCATCTAAGATGAGTAAAACTCATGGGACAACATATTGGCAATTAATATTGTAAGTGCTGTATCCAGACTGCCTGGGTTCATAGCTGGCTTCCCGCTCAGTGGCTGTTTGATAATGCCATGCTATTTAACCTTTCCATGGCCCATGGAAAGGTTTACTCACTGGC
Organism: Scalopus aquaticus; assembly: GCA_004024925.1. Taxonomy (NCBI): domain Eukaryota; kingdom Metazoa; phylum Chordata; class Mammalia; order Eulipotyphla; family Talpidae; genus Scalopus; species Scalopus aquaticus. The sequence goes on from PVIJ01001294.1 coordinate 157,079, forward strand.
AAAATGGGCATATTGATTGCATTTGCCTCTTTGGATTGTGACGTTTGAAAGAGATAATGCACATGGAGAATATTGTGTGTGTATACATGTGCTAAGTCTTAGTAAATGTTTCCTGTTGATGCTATATTGTTGGGTTATCTTGGGCTAGCTGGTCTCTGCAAACTTCTGGCATAATTGTCACTGTAATTTGGTTTGCACCACACCTCCCCAAGGTTAATCAATGATTCCCACCCCTGCTCTTATATGCTAGAGGACAGTATTTTTTTTTTTTTTTTTTTGGCCAAAGAAACACTATTGCAGTCTTCCTCTGCAAAATGAAAAATTGACTTAAATAATCTTTTATATCTCTTAGTTGTAAAATTCAATGCTCAAAAGGTGATAAAATAGCACCTTTTTATAACTTCAGAGTGATTTACAAAGTGCAAAATATTTCATATTCTCTTCTTTGAGCTTCACAAATAAGAACAACTTAATTATAATTTAATAACAACCAAAAAAAAAAAAAAAAGAAGGCCCAAGTTGTTGAGGCAACTTGTCTGGATCTCACAGGTGTCATGGAAGCAGTGATTTATTTTTAAACAGATAAAAAAAACGAAATGCACTTGGAGACTTTTAAACCGCTTGGCTTAATATCAATTCCTTTCTACAGGAGAGAAGGCAGATCATTTTAAATTGTCAAAAAGCAGCCAAAGTCATCAACAATATGTGATCATGGCTAGTGGCCAGGGGCCACCTAGATAGCTTTCTCTGTCATTCTTTAATGGAAATAATCACTTCTTCCACTGCAGCCTAGGGCATATTCTTTGACAATCCCCTCACAGATTATACCATGTATTTCTTATCCGTGATTTTGTAAGGAAGCCCATTGGGCTCACAAATCCTTCAGTTTCTTTGTAATTTGCACAATCCCCTCCCTGTAGGCACAGAACTACTTGATCAGAAAGAAGGGATAAAAGCAGGGGCAGAGGATGCCAAGACTGAAAACTTAGGGTATTAGCTCATATTTTATTTTTGAAACCGTAATGCTTTGGGGAGTTTGTCCTTAGCTGATTTTGCTCAATGCATTTAAAAGTAAAGTATTTATGCACCCCTCATAAATAATATATATTACTATGTATAATGCTTATAATAGTTCTGGGGGAGGGTAAGCTTTCATTTTTATTAATTTGTCACCGACTTGTGAGTTTGGCTAAACAGAGGCCCTTCAAATTCCATAAATTCCAAAATTGACTATCAAGTTTTTCTTTTTAAGTAAAAGACCTTCATATACTTAATCTCACTTGAGTCATTAAATAACTTATGAGATGGAAAGGATAGGAATAAGTTTCCATCTTGTGCCAGTGGAGGGACTGAGGCTCTGTGAGGTTAAGTGATATTCTAGGTTTCCATGGTATTAAGTGCCCCAGACAGGGATCAAACCATACCATTTCCTGAGTCATGTCAGTCCATTTCTTCGTTGCCATCAATGTTTTATTGTTATTCTTCCATTATACTCTTTTTCAGTGAAGGACACAAAACACCAGTTGTCACTTTTCAAGTATTTTCATTATTTGGAACTTTTGCTTTTATGACTTCTATTGTAGAATTCTCTATTACAGCATTGTCTTCTGTCATTTTCCTTTAATGTCTTCATAGATAGGAAGAATGTACTTTGGCATTAAAATATAGGAAAGCAATTACAGACCTTTAAGCTGGGCTTGTTTCCATCATTTTTGCTTGTTTTTGATGTTTATTTTACCAATGCCCTTTATTAAAGACGTCAATTTTTATTTCTGTCAGGAAAAGTAAAATTGGTGGTACTTGATGAAAAATGTTTCTTGGGCAGTTTTTTTTTTTTTTTTTTAAACAGCGTGGAGGTGATACAAAACAGAGGATTCATGTTACAAGAAATGCAATTGTTCAGTCACTTTGGGAAATGAAGGAGAGAGAGAGGGAGACCGGAGAGACTCAACAATTCTCTCCTTTCACAATGGTTTGTCTGTTTCATTCTCTTTAGTCTTTTTTTTTTCCCAAATATTTATTTATTCATACAGGATCTGGAGTGTAAGCCAGAGACATGGGGGTTGTGAGAGGATGCACCAGAGACAGAGTGGTGAGCAGAACAGGTAGATCCATTGAAATCCACTATGAGGGGAGCAGCCTGCGAGGCAGGAAAGGTCTGCTGCACCATGTGGGAAGCTCACTAGCCAGGATCAGACTTGTGCTGTAGTTGGTGCTGTAGTGGCTGCAATAGCTTCATAGTCTGAGACATAACCCCTTGGGCTACCAGGGAGACCCTCATTCTCTTTAACCTTTAAGGACTCCGTGTCTATGCTAAAACTACCCTGTACTCTGAACTATAGAGAATGCAGAACAATGCTGTGCAAATTGGGGCAGATCATTCCTCAGAACCAAATCCCTTCAGTCATAGAATTAGTATGATAATCTCATCCTTCCTCTTCTGTGCTTTTTTTTTTTTATTTTTAAAGTCAGATAAAAATAGCATATTTGGTAGCATTCTCAAAATTGGTAAGGAAAGGATTTACCTGAAAAAAATTACATTGTATCATTTCCATATATTTGAATTTTAAATATTTCCATTAGAAATTATGTCACCCTCATATTCAGGACAAGGGGTAATTACATATTCTTTAAATGGTGTATTTGTTGGCACAGTTTATATATTGCAAAGAGAATGACAAAATTTCCGCTGAACAGATTTGTTGATTCAAGACAGAGTTTAGTGTAGTGTGTGCAGTGCAGAGTCAGGGGTCTAACTTTGGAAAACCTCTCTCACAAGTTCACAGAGTATCTGGAGGCCTCAGAGCTAGGACTTTCATGAGAAGATGATCAAACAATTGAATCAAAAACATGGCAATCAGACACATTTTACTGTGCTCATTTAAGAGACTTCATCATTTATATTATCATTTGGCATCAAACCATTTTGTAGGTTGAAATGTGCCTAGAGTGTTGTTTTCATTTCCTTTTAGCTCATGGAGAGTCATATAATGTCATTTTAGTAATTTTCTTCTCACCCAGTGGGGATAGAAACAGTTGGCAACTACAGAGAAGAATTTTTATGGAGTTGCAGATTTACTGAATGACTCTTTACCCCCTCTCCTTATGCCATTTTTTTTTTTCTGTAAACTGAGATAAGTTATAGTCCTAACATGAACTTTACTCATCTCAACGTTATGGAAGTTGTTCTTGTATGTGGTTGTCACTCCTTTGATTCTCTAATGACTGTTATTTTTCTGGCATCTTCTACCTCTTTTAGGCAAATGACAATTTGTGATTTAAATCTCCTTGCTTCCTCCTTCGATTTATACTACACAGAACTTCCCAGATTCTTCTATGATATTCTTCTTTTTTTTTTTTTTTAAACAGACCCCCCTTCCTTTTCTGGTCCCTACAATTAGGTCCCCTCTCATGTTATTCCCTGTGACCTTCTGTTTTCTCTCAGTAGAAGTCACAACTGTAATAGAGCCAACAGTGATCTCTGTTAACTCAATGACTTGACCTCATTATGACACTTGGCACTGTGTTTCCTTTTGACAACTGTTGTATCATTTACTCATAGACTCTTTCCACAGGGAAAAACCTTCTGACTCTTTTTTTTTTTTTTTAAGATTTATTTATTTATGCATACAAGAGCTGGGTGTTGGGGGGGTGAGAGACAGAGTGTGATACCGGGAAAATGTGGCCTTTTTAAACTTAGAGAAAGGCAGTTCCTCAGTTGTTACCGGTCACTATCTTGGTTCTGCACCTGCATGCACATTTATAAAACTACTCAGGTTTAGGGAAAAACAACATTGGGATTTATTTAACAAACAGGGAAAGGCAAAACATTACTAAAATTAACATAGGTAAAACAAAAATTACTAAAGTTAACATATGGCCGTTTACCTTACTTAAAATAATGTCCAGTCCCTTAAGTTCCAAAAAGGTAATAAAGATGGAGTCTTCCCGCCACTGCTAAAATAGAACTTGTCTTCCAGACGATAGGCCACAGTTTCAACTCAGCTTCTTCTTTCTTATGTTGATGAAGGTTTCCCGCCACAATGGCGTCTTCTTTCCGACTTGTACCGATCAGACTGCAGGCCAGGTTCCAACTTGCAAGGACGACACAGGACACAACTAAAAATGCTTTTAAAACCACCTTGATGCTCCAGTACATCATTAGACCAAGAAGACTGTAAACAGCAGCTACAGCGGCCAGACGACCCATCAGACTGCACTCACACATTTTAGAAGGGGCCCACTTTGGGCGTCTGCCTTCTTTCTTTGGCTACTTGCAAAGCCTCCAAAGTCCCTGGCCCTAAATCCTCATTTTCAACTCGTGGCAAGCTATCAACTCCTACTTTTCTTCTACATAATGACATCTCCTTCTTTTAGTTTTACATAATGGTGTCTGTCTGTTTCTCTTCCTTTCGCTCCTTTTTAAAATCTCCTAGGCCCCACCTTCCTGTCCCAGGTAAGCAAAATCCCGCAAATTCTCGCAAAGCCTACCTGGCAGGGCTTCAGATCACCTGACTTCAATTCACCTTTAACAGTAAACCCCTATACAGGGCGCCAGTTTACCGGACTTTGACTCAGCCTGCTTACAAGTGGGGAGAAGAACAGGTGAATTTACTGAAATACACTGCTGAGGGGAGCAGCAGGTGAGGCAGGAGAAGTCTGCTGCGCCATGTGCGAAGTTCCCTGGCCAGGAATTGAACTCGTGCTGCACTGGTTTCAGATAGCTTCATAGTGCTGAGACAACCCCTTGTGCCACCAGGGAGGCCCCTTTCTGACTCTTTACATTATACATGTCCCAAGTTCCATGCCTCACCTTCCTTCAAGGTTTCCCGTCTGTTAGAGATACCAGCATATTATCTAGTCTCCCAATCTCTCTCTAAATTGTGGTTGCTGTTGCTATCCCTTGTTCTTTCAATATACCTGTCACCTGATACACTTTTTTTTTTTTTTTTTTTTGGTTCAGAGGTGATTTTCAGGTCTTCTCTAGTCTCTTCATTGTTTTACCTCTCCATATTACAATGGATGCATGGTCTGGGTTCTGTTTATTCCTCCTTGTGGCTGCATGTCTCTAATGAAATAGTATTTTAAAACATTCTTTTATTACTATGCTTATTTCTTGGCTACCACATTAAATTCCTTTCAGTTTGACTTTCGGAGCGCTCCATGACCTACCTCACCTGTTAAAGGACACCGCCTCCCACTGCCTTTGTTCTTGGACAGCTAATGTCATCACATCAACTTCCCATGCAGTTAATTTTCCTTGTGTTTTTCTTACTACCTGAAGTATCCTCTTCTCTTAACTGATCAAAATTTTCCCTTTATTTTTTAATGGTATTATTTTTTAATGAGTAACATTGGTTTATAACACTGGATATGATTCAGAGGTATGTATGTTCCACACCACACCCACAACCAAGGCACCAATAATTTTCTCACATAGTCTGTTGGGATTCCTTCTTGTTTTTCTCCCCAACACCCACCGGTGTCCCTCTGGTAACCTCATTTCTGAAGTCATATCTTAGGTTGCTTTGGTTACTTTTGTCTGTACCTTTGTTTTGTTTCTCATATTTCATATATATATGTATATATATAATATATATGAATATATGTATCTATATATCTACACACACACACACATATATATATATATATATCTACATACATATATAAGTGAAATCATCCAAATACTAAATCAAATTCTACTTTGTTTCCCCCTTATAGCTTCTGACACCACCAGCTCATCCCAGTCTCTCCCTTCTGTGCATACTGGCTCTCCTGACTGGGTTGTATGACTTAGTGATATAAGCCCAGGGTTTAGTGCCATGAAGCCCATCTCCACTGCTTATCATTGCATTGCCCATCTTCATATGCAAAATGGTAATTGTAGTTTCTTAGAAACATTTTTTGAGGATGAATTAAGATAAAGAGTATAGAGTATCTAGAAAATTCTGCTTCATGGACCAATTAATGATGTTTTATATTTTTGCCACTTCATATATATACCGTTTTGTGTCCTGATGAGATAACATCATAGGCTTTAATATTGCCTTTAAACTATAGATCATGAAGTCAGAATCAAAATGTGCTATGAAGGGACTTGTAGAAATTATTTACCATCAAAAGTCATATCTCAGATTTGAGGGGGTTCAAATCCAGCCTGTCTTTCTTGTGATGAGGAAATGGGGGGTTTTGTGTATGCAGATCACTTAAGTGAATTTTCCAAGGTGACACAGTGAGTAGGAGAACTACATCAACCCCAACTGAAGGTTTCTGTTCTCACAGGCCTAAATTCCTTCTATTTCCATAGTTTATTCCCCTTGTGGAAGCAGTCTGAAGGTTCATCACAGCTCTCATTTTTTCTCTCATAGTCTCACTGAGGGGTATTTTGTTGAAACTTGTAGATGAACTGACTCAGTCATACTTTGATTTGGCAATAGGAATCCTCTGGAAATGTCTGTGGGGTACATACTAACGTACTATACTGGGTCTGTCACCCTTTTGCTGCTTGAGATCTGTTGTAAGCATGCGAAGGGATCCACATGCTCCGCCTTTGTGCACTGGCTCAGGGTGGCGGGGCAAGGAAACAGGAGAGGAAGTTATATACATCTTGAGCAAATCAAGCATTTCTATTTTTAGTCCTTGCTACTGTTTGGAAAGTACTGGCCCTGTTCATGGCAGTCTGGCATGTGTTTCCTTAGTGCCATTTCAAAAAAAAAGAGAGAGAAAAGTAAATATAGGAATTTTTTGTAGTGAAAATAGTTACTTAGTGAAATCACATAAGTTCCTTCTTTTTTGCTTGATGAAACCTCAAACCCACTAGGCACATATTCCTCAACCTCAACTATGCATGTCAAAAGCTCATGCAGAGTAGGAGACTGGTGTCAGCAAAACCTAGTTCAGCAAGATCTGTTCTGGTGCCCAGAGACAGGACAAAGGAGTCTGGGGAGGGAACAGTGACTCTCCTTTATCAGTAGCCAGCTTAGCCAGCTACCAGATTGTCACCCCTTGGAAAAAGCTGAACCCTGAACCACATAGATAGACACATAGTGTTATAGATCTTTGCTTAAGTTGTTCTTCTACCTGAGTGTTTTTCTCTTCTGTACACACACACACACACACACACACACACACACACACACACACACACACACACACATTTATATATATGTTAAAATATATATAATTAAAAATATTAAATAATATATAATTAAAAAATATATATAATATTAAATATATATATATATATATATATATATATATATATATATATATATATATATATTTTGGCAAAATTTTCCCTGTGTGTCCTATAACCACTCTCAATTCAAATAACTGAATAATTTCTTTTTTATGACAGCTTTGGGATTTTCCCAATTTGTGTCTGTGTTAGATATCATTACAGAATAACAAAGAACCTCATGGACATGAATGAAATTATCCGATTTCTATTTAGATGAATCACTGTAGCAAGACACTGACTGCTAGACATAGCAATGAGTGGTAGAATGGCGTGGAGTTGACTGCAGCTGAGGACCTAAACTGGGGCTGCAATAGCCATGGACATGATAAAGGGGCCTAGAGTCCAGAGCAATTTGCAAAGGGGGTTTATGGGACATGGAGAAGTCCAGGGTGAATAGCAGGATGCTGACTTTCTTTAGGAGATAGGTATTTGCTTCCCAACTACGAAGAGAGTGAAAAATCAGAACTGAGGCAAGTGTGATGGGGACTTTCCTACAGGAAATGTTGATGCCAATGAGCCAAGATTACCCCTCATTAATGAGAGGGACTTTACAATCTCCAGACTTCAACAGCTCTGCCTAGATAATATTGTGGCAGGACAGTGAGAATAATACATTGCTATAATTAATGCTAATTTGTGGATATTGCTACATTGTTGTCACTGTTTTTTAATTGAATATGTATTAAGTTTCAACAGGGTGCTATGAATAATGCCAACTTATATTTGATTTATCAGAACACTCAGAAGACTTTATAAACACCAATAAATGGAAACTCACAGCACCCCTACGAGGTGGTAAACGTCCTTGCCATTTCCACAGATGAGAAGTGAAGTAGATTGTGTTTGCTCTGTTGGCACTGTGGGTGAGAACACAGGACTGTCGAATGAGAGAAAAGTATTTTCCCTGTCTCCGGGAATTGGGTTAGAATACATTAGTAAAAATTTCTCCTTAAATGTGTTCAGTTGTGGGATCTTAATTAAATTGTTCCAGTTATTGCTAGCAATTGCATTAGCACCAGATATTCAAATTCTAGACCAGCAAATTTCTAATTTACTGAGGGAAAGAACTGGGGAGGAAGTAGGCATTTGCTAAATGCAGATTGCTAGGTTCTGCCTGAAGATTTAGATTTGGTCAGTCTGGGAGGAGACCTATGAAGTTTCTTTTTTAATGGGCATCTGTGATGCTTCAGGCTTCCCATCAAAATCCCAGCCTTTTCCTTCTTAACTGTCCTATCTTTAATCTCTACAACCAGTCCTCCCCGGAGACTTTTTATTTTATAGCTTTAGGGTCTCTTAGCATTGACCTGGATTAATCTGTAATCCTTTTATAGCAATATTATTTATAATAACCAAGATATGAAAACAACATATGAGTGGATAAAGAAGAACAGATGAGTGGATAAAGAAGATGTGGTACATATTCACAGTGGAATACTACTTAGTGATCAAAAAACATGAAGTCATACCACGTGCGGCAACATGGATGGAAGTGGAAGGGATAATTCTAAGTGAAGTGAGCTGAAGGTGAAAGGAAAATACCAGATGATTTCACTTATCTGTGGAATCTAGAGAAACCAAACAAAGGATCACACAAAGACAAACTGTAAGGTTGACCCTTGAAAGCAGATCTTAGATCTGAGACATTTAGGAGGGGGAGAGTATGGAGGAGTGGGTGGGGACTGTGGGCCCTTTGGTAGGAAAACTATGGTGACCGCACCCAAGGGTAGAAATCTTATATTGTGAAAAAATAAGCAAGGGTGTTTAAAAAAATAAAAGAATGAATTTTTTTTAAAGGAACAATTTAAAGTGTAAAAAATAAAAGTAAATGCAGATGGGGGCCTTGATTCTACTTTAAGTTTGAACCATAGGTAGGACAGAGCCTCTAGACTTGATTTTAGTAGAATATATATAAAGAAAAAATTTCACACCAGAGTGGGGAAGAGCTGTAAGGGAAAGGTAGAAACAACCCTTCAGTTTTCATTATTCCCTCGCTATTTGTTCTTTACGGTAGATACTGAGCTATTGCTAAGTCAACAGTATGCATTTGATCATCACTGACTCTGAATAGTCTATGAGAAAGGAAACATTTCTCGTGGAAGCTTGAAATGAGGTCTGAGCAGAATTCAAGAGTAGAGAAAGGATTTTTAAGTTCAGATAAGAATAGTGAGGCTTGAGCCAGCAGTATTCCTTGTCTGCTTTAGATGTTCTTTAGTCTCTACCAAGGGAAATAATAGTCTTTTCATAGCAGTCTGTTTACTTTATATCTGAGATCAAAGGCGGGAATGGTTGTTGTCTTCTGGATTCACACCCATCCCTGATTATATCCAGATCGATAGCTTCCTGATAGGGTCCCATACTCACTTTTTATCAATGGCAACTTTTTAAATAAAAATAGGAATTCCTGCTGGGAGTGCTGTTAATGTAAATTGTCTGTGCACTGCCTAAAATATATGTGATTCATACCATGTGTTTGTTCCCACATCAACACTAAGTCCCAAGATACAATTACCCCTGCCCACTCTCTCCTTCGTCATGGGGACTGTGTTTATGCTTTAGATATTTGTACCCTGGAAACCAGCCAGGCTCCTTCCAAGCCTACGGTTTGCACACCTGCATAATCTGACCAGAACTGACCCTCTGTGCCTGATCTTCCTCTATTTTTACCTAAAAGAACACTTGTACTTGCCAAATGTTAGTGCGCATTGCTGTGTTCCTCCTATATCTCTATGCTCATGAGGTAAATATCTTAAATATATTTCCCCCATCCAAGATCTCGTTCTCACTGCATCCATGCAGCATTCTGATTTCTCTATTAAGCTGCTTTCTCTCTGCTCTCTTATGTGTTGTTTCTGGCTTTTTTTTTTTTTTTCTCTAGTATTTTGAATTTCATATACTTGAATATTCACCTGCCGAGATTCGGCCCTATAAGATGGTTACTTGTAAATAAACTAACCTCTCTTATGCAATTGTAAGTACTTAGATGACAGAGAACTACTGATTGCAGTTGTCTGTTTTTTTATGGTTACTATCTTTATTGATGCATCCCAAACTTTTCTTATGTGTGAGCAATAAAAGAAATCTGTGGTAAATAAGGAGACAGAGGCAAAGAGGATTGAAACGTGCCTTTTAATTGCAGTTGCAGCCCTGACCTAATTCATGGTAACTGAATAGGCTTGTTTTATCTCAGCTTATTCCTGAAGGCAAGACCTTTCCACTCTCACATTTCCAGACTAGTGGCAGGGGACAAGCAAGAGCTAGAGCTTTAAAGCAAAACACTGAAGTCCCAAATTCCATTTCTTGCATTTCCTACCTTAGTGACTTGAAAAAGTCTTTTCATCCGACCCCTCCCTTTTTTTTTATAAAATAGGCAGAATATTCTTTTCTATAAAATAGACAGAATAATATCTACTAATCTCTAGGTATGCTGGGAGAATCCAATGAGCTAATATTTACAAAGGCATTTTTCTAAACATAGATACTTACTTCTGTGTTGATAATGTCAGTGCAAAGGGAGCTATGCTTTTCCTTTTCAGTGTTCACAGAAGTAATTGTGAACAGTAGATTGGGTATCTGGCTAGTAATGCTGCTGGCTCAGGATATTTCCCACAACTATTAGAACCTCACGTTCGACCAAGAGAAAATGATGAACAGATTTAGGATGGTTATTAGGGAGCTAATGCATCTTTCATTGTTCAGAAATATGATTCCTGTCATTTCAGATAATTCCCCCATTGCTTTTATATTCTTAGTCCTTGAGATAAGACATAATGTGTGTTTTGCCTTTTCACCTTCTGCCTGCCTGTTAAAATGTTGTCACTATCACTATCTTTTTCTATTTCCATTAATCAGCTAGTGGCTCTCAAAACGATATAACTGAGTACAGTTTCCTCTATAAAATTGTTACCAGTGACCCTTTTTTTTTTGAAATGGGTGTTTTTCACATTGTATCTTGTTAGTATTTGCTCTCCTTTCTCTATTTCCAACTATCATAGTAACACTTAAACGAAATAGAACCCAAGTAATTTGGTTCCAGTAAATGGCTACAAGTGGAAAAAACAAAAAAACAAAAAACAAAAAACTTTAAACCCCTAATAATGCGAGGTTACATTTATGAGACTGCATTAGTATAATAGAACTTTTAAACTATAAGAAAACTTAAAGATCAAGTCTAAAACCCTCATTTTATTGTAGAGAAAATACAAGTTTAGAAAGGGAAGATGGATTGCCCAGAGCCACCCTACTGAATTATAGTAGAACCAGGAGAAAATACTTATTTTATTGCTTCTCTTATCCACCTCCCTGTTCACTGATGAGAGTTCTGCGGTTGCACTGGATGTTATAACTATCACTTTTCAGCATCAACGTTTCTAAATTTTCAGAGTCACCTTCTAACATTAACATACTTAGCAGTTTCTTTGGAGAATATTGCAATACCATCTTTTCTTACGTGACAGGAGGTTTTGAGTGGGAGAACTGACACTACTAGAAAGCACTGACCCAGGTATCCCTTTCCCATCCTGATCATGTGACTGTGTGACCATTAATTGATCTCTTAAGCTTGTCGACCCCTTGTTTTCTCTTTGGTGCAATCATGGGATCTTATGAAATACTAGCTAAGATTCATCCAACATGATGAATTGAAGTGTCTCCACTCAATCTAACATTTCTGTAGCACGTGTTTGCATCTGTGTGCCAAAATACTGTATTCTGGCCTGACTTTTAGGATGGACTCTTCTCTTATTTTATTCTGTCACACCAGTGAGACTGGAAATTCTTGGATAGTGTCTGCTCCTTTCTGGGGCAAGACTACTTTCTGCTTACTTCATGGATTCTTAAGAATAACGGTTGAAATAATGTCTATTGCTTTGGAGAAAATGTTCCATAGTACAAGGTGGTGAGGTTTTAGTTCTGTTTTAGTTCCTTCACTAAATCATTAACCCATGCAAGCTGAATCACTTTTTTGGGGGGAAATTTTATTATCTTCATGTAAAACTGTTGGAACAAGTCCTTAAATTGCTATTTTAGTTCTAATAGTTCATGAACCTGAGTTCCCTTTTCTCTGCTAATCAGTTATCAACGATTCTCCCTTGCCCAAACATGTGTTATCTGCCTGCCCTGGCTCACGGTGTTGAGCACCTATCAAGAACCATGAAGTTTAAAGGAGTTCACCTTGTCCACATTAAGTGTTGCTCCCCTGTTTACACCTCTGACTACCTGACACCGGTACTGCACAATTTTTCTTTGTTTTCAGTTTTGTAATGTTTTGAGAAGCCATGAAAGAATTCAAAAGAAAAAGATTTTAGTTTGGTGAAGCCCCCTAAAATAAACATCAGATTTCAAAGAACTTGAGTATTTGCTTTTTTTTTCTTTCTATTCCGTTGCTGGGTAATGTGAGAAAATGGCTTCTGAAATTTATCATGCCCCAACTCAAGGGCCCTGAATTATCAAAATGGAAAATAACTGAAACTGTCTTCACTGAAGTTTTAAAAACAAAATCAATAGCAAAAGTACCTGTCATGGTGTATTTTCTACTGCATGCTACAGTGGGGATCAAAAAGATTTTAGACAGTCTATTTAATTCAAAGATCCAAATGATTTTTATCCTTCCCTTTCCTCTTAAAGTAATGTTTTCTTAATGGGAAATAAGATTTTTTTTCTTTTTACCTTTTAAAATTTCTATTAGTCATATTATGTCATGTTGATTGTTTATGCAAAGCATTACTGGGAAAGTTTCCATGATCCCAGATGATTTTATGGCTATCATTATAGACATTTCAACTGGATGTACCTCTATACACACACATTGCCAAAAGGAAACCTAGGTATAGGGTTTGCTGATGTTAAATTTCTGTTTCTTCACCTATAGCTTGCCTAGAGAAAATGCAGTGGTGATTTTCAGCCCCCCCCCCCTTTACAGAAGTGCTTTAGAGACATTCCCAGAGCCTGTGGGGAACACTTGTGAGTGAGACCCTCCACTTGCCCCTCTTGTTCTTGAATCAGAGTAGCTCTGTTTTTATCTTTTTTAAATAATTGGGTTTCGTATATGACTTCATTGTCAACAGAAGGTTCTGCTGCCTAAAAGGGGGTGCCAAATATGTCTTTTACTATCAAATGATGGTCTTTTCATGATTATCCTTATGGTTCATATTTTATTGCTGGGTAGATATTATTATATAGCTATTCCCATGCAAATTGACCTTTGTTCTAATTGTAAGGCTTCCTTCAAGTAAACACTGTCAACATTATTTTTATTTTGCAAGGATTAGAATTCAGTAGAAATAATTCAATGAGTAGCTAAATATGGTGAAAATTGAAGGTTTTTTTTCTTTGCTTTTTTTGTTTTAGCCTTTTGCTTTCATCTCTGAGTAGAATAGAGAACAGGAAGGCTACTGTGTACACTCAGGAACAGCCCCTTTGACCATGTCTCTGTCCTTCCCTACAACCATGTTGACTTCAGTTCTGACTTGCCCTAACCCTGGTGGGATTGGGGCTGGTTGCCAGTGGACAGCAAATAGTGGTAGGCAAGTGGTGGATGTTGTTATAGATTCATACAATAGGAGAGCTTAAAAATGTAAAACGGGACTTGGAAACTTTACATTCCTCATTTCAGAGAGGTGAAGTTGAGTTTTGGATAGGAAAAGTGACTGCCCTCTGGTGATGTGTGTTGACCCTGCTTCTTGCTAGAGTCCCTGAAGGTGAATGGGTCTTATGCTGGCCACTTTGGAAAGACTCCCAGTGAGGGCTTGTATTGCCCCTCAGGGCTTCTCCACAGAAAGGATCTTACAGATCTACATGGATGATGTATGTACCAGAAGGTTGAGGGATGGAGGTGTCTCATTGCCTTTCCATTCCTTTTTCCCCTTCCCCCTCCTCTCTTCCCTTTCTGACCCAATTATTTGAATGTTTGCTATTTGCCTTTTTCCAGTAATTAGATTCTTATTTCCTTCTATGTTGTTATTATTAATAATTAGCCATGAACATGAACATGAACTGACCACAGTTCATCCTCATGGCAATTTTGTCATGTTTCTTAGTTCAGATTTGTAAGAGAAGGATATTTATTTGTGTTGCTTATCTTTTAGTCACAGACCAAAGGTGAGGTTCACCAGTCTGTTTATGGACCTTTGGTCAAGCCCCAGCCTTGCTCCTGTGGGTCACATTAAATGGAACCACTAGTCTAAAACATGTTCTTTTGCAACAAGGTGTGGTGACAAGACTGTTTCCTTTATTGAGACGTGGGTAGGCCAAACATTCTCAACTTTTGGTGGGAACTGCAAGGGTTGAGATGATACGAAAGCTATGGAAAAAAAAAAATTGAAACACGTCTCAAACCTAAGTCTTTAAGTTTTATCCTCCTGTTGTTTGCTTCACGTAACTTGAAACATGAAAAAACACTCTTTGTCTCCTGTTGTTGCTTCACTTTCTATTTATTCAATGTCATGTTCCCAGTTTCCAAGCTATTATTCTGCTTTGAATTGTGAAAATGTTTTCTCTATTTTGAATGCAGCAGTGTTTGCTCAAAGATGACTTTTTGAGGCACCTTCCCTGTTGTCCTTAACCTGTGAGGTAACCTCTGAGTCTTCTTGGATAATAATGAGACTTGAGTTTCAGCCTGGTTTTGCACATTTGAAAAGTTGAATTGTGTTTCTGTCAGCTGTTAGATAATAAACTTCTTAGGAAAAGGAATTATTTTTGTTTTTGAATCTCTGTCTTTTCCACATGGTTTCACTAGCGACTCAAAGAATTTAGTGTGAAATAATATAGTCCAGTAGACTGGAAACTCCTTGAGGTAGAGGACCAGATCTTCTTCAGACTGTGTGCTTCTTAGCACAGAGTGTTTCACAGAGTAATAGCAAGAAGAGCCTTTACCACAGACCAGCATGGGGAGTGCCCTTACAGACATTGTTATCAGAAAGAATTAGACAAGGAAGAGTCAGTCATCAAACCAGTAAGGTTGTCATTAATATCTTCACAGAGGGAGTGTATTTGGTGAGAGAGACATATAGATTTATGGAACAGTAAGCCCTTCAGTTAAATGAATGGGAAGGTAAGCACACATGCCAAAATGAACTAAAGCCTTTTTCTTTTTGGCTGCCAACATTTTCATTGTTATTCAATGAAGTGGCATTTCTATTGGATGTAATAGGTTCTTTTTGTTTTAAGTCTCACTACTGATTGCTGCCTGTTTCACTCAACATCGTATGTATACTCGTATTATTATATACATGGGATCATATTATATTATGTCTATATAATCTTGACAGTATTACTGTTTCCATGTTTATTTTTGTCCAGATCTCTCTTACTCTTTATTTGGATTGTCCAAATATAAATACCAAATACCATGGTTTTTCATGGTATCATTATGAACATAATGTAACATAGGTTGTTTTTAAGATAAAAATTTATACACACACACACTCACACACACACTCACTCACTCTTTTAATTGTTAGACATGTACTGTAGTTTTCAAAATGTGATCCTTAGACCAGCATTTTTAGCATCATCTTTGAACTTGTAGGAAATACAAGTTGTTAGGACTTAACCAGGGTCTACATATTCAGAAACTCTGGGGATGAGGTCCAGTGGTCTGTATTTAACAAGTACTTTTGGTAATTCTACAGAGACTAAAGTTTGAGAACAAGTGACCTAGGGTTATGTTCTTCACAGTTAATTCTCAGTTCTAGTATATGTGTTCAAAAAATATAGCACCCCACCTAAAGCAACTCCCAGCAGGTGATTTTTACTTTTAAAAGTTATGCACTTTATTGACTGACTGTATCAACAAGAACATTCAAGTCTGTAGTCAAGGTACTAATTAGCCAACACTTATCAGATACTTACTGTTGACATGTATGGCCTCATATAATCCTAGCAACTGCATGATGAACTGAGACCTAGGGAGCTTATGTCAGTTCCTTAAGATCACAAAACTGGTAAATGACAGATCTACATTTTGATGTCCTGTTGTGTGACTCCAGTCTTTACCACTACCCTTTGTGTTAGGTGTGAATTTGGGGGAAATTTTATAAAAATCATCATAAACACATTCATTGATAATATTCTGAGAGAGAATGGATATAAAAATCAGAGATGAAAGATGATAAATGATAGCTAAATACTTCATTTAGTTATTTAAAGTTAATGCAACATTTTTGGTATCCCTTTTGTTATCATCAATTTGCTTTTATTGATATTAAAAGTAAGGGAATACTGAGTTTTACTGAGCATAAAAATGAAGTGAAAATCATGCTGTATTATAATGCTTTTGTAATAACACTGAAAAGGTAATCAAGCTGATATGTAGAAATAATGCATTGTTTGTATTAGCAGCCTCTGCAGTTTTCTAAGATGACATAATTTTGTATGCCTAAATGATCAGGGAAGTTTTTTCCTAGTGAATTTCAAAAGGAAAGCTAAATTTGTGTAGGGCTGGGGTGTCCCTTGGTTTTACACATGAAGAGTTTTGTGTTTTACACATTTTTGAACTTTGTGAAGCACAATATAAAAGCCCCAAATTTAGAACTTCTAGCATCAAATTTTCTAATTATTTGGCTTCTTTCTCAGGTGTGTGTTTGAACCTTCCCATATAAATCTTGACCCTTCAAACCCCCCTTCAAATCACCTGAGTATTTGGCTGTCAGTCCTATTGCTTGATCACATCAAAGAATCTTGTGGTTGTTGATGTTTAGGTCAGACTCTTGCATATTCTAAGTGAGAGGCTGGCAGTTGACTCTAATTCTAGGATGTTAACTTCCAAGCACAGGGATTGATTCCTAATGAGCTAGTCCACTCCCTTGATCATTTGTTTCTTTTAATAATCTGAACAAGGACTCCCTTTTTTAAAATGATGATTTGATCATTAGGTCTCTGATGAATTTTCATAGCAGAGGACTTTGCAGCTAGTCCTCTTTTGGATCTCAAAACAGAAAAGAATACTTAACAAACACATAGTTATGCTAAGCAGGATCCATTTATTTCTGTTCATTAATAATGCAGACTGTCACCATCTTGCAACCACTAATGCGATAATCAGTTTAGGCAAGGATCATCAATGGATGCTAAAGCCATTGGGTAAAAGTTTCCTGATAAAAAGGCTATTAACACAGTCTCAAAGTGTCTCCTCACATATGATTTATGGCTGTAAAAGGGAAGAAGACACATTTCCAATGGAGAAATCAGGTGGACAATGCCTTAATCGAGTCATCAAACTTGATATCTCCAAAAGAAGCCAAACTGATATCACGAGCTTCTTGATGTTATGCTTTGGAAAGAACACAGCATCCTGTATGTAAAATTCCTGCCAAGTTTGTTTAATCTGAATCCAATCAACAGAACAAGCCAGAAAGTTATATTTTTTTCTGAAACCTGAACTGAATTCTTTTTTAAAAAGTCAGTTTCATGAAAGACAAAAATAGTGTGAGGAACTAGTCTAAGGTAAAAAAGGATTAAATGACACATCATGCCAATGTATGACCATTGATTGGATTCTGGATGGAAATTAATCTTGATGAAAGGATATTACTGGAACTGCTGGTAAAATTTCAATGTGTGTGCATTAGCTAATTCCACTCTCATGTTAAATTTCTTGGGTTTCAAAATGATATTGAGCAATTAGAAACTCAAAGGAATTGCAGCTGAAGTATATGCAGGGGAGGTATCTGGAACTCAAAAAAAAAAAATGATTTAACTGTGATGACAAATAGACAGATAGAAAGACAGACTGTGGGTATGTCTGGCAAAACATTGACCCCTGATTAATCTGGGTGAAGGATGTGCAGTGGAGTTTAATTTACTAATTGTTCATTGTAAAATGTTTGGATACAAAGGGTCAGTGAATAAAGTGGATATTCTTTCAAAATTCACCATTAGATTCCTTGCCTAGCCCCTGTGATGAGTACACTAGACATGGGCTAAAACATAACCCCTCTCTAGTGAGACTCCTGGAAATGACCTCACATGCTATACATTTTGGTTTGGGGTTGTGATTTTAAGTCTACTCCGATGTAGTGATGTGGAGTTATCACCCTGTAAATTCTTCTAGTGACACAGAATTATGATTTTTCAAGGTACAGTTGTGATTTGGTGAGCTTTTAGCATGAACCTATTTATTAAACAAATTAAAGTACCTCATCAAA
Source organism: Scalopus aquaticus (assembly GCA_004024925.1). NCBI lineage: Eukaryota > Metazoa > Chordata > Mammalia > Eulipotyphla > Talpidae > Scalopus > Scalopus aquaticus. The sequence goes on from PVIJ01001294.1 coordinate 175,460, forward strand.
AATTATATAAATGGTCTATTCATGAGGGTTTTGCAGCTGTTAGGGAATGGACACACTTCTGCCTTCCACCTCTTATCCACCTTCATACACCAGCCTGGGCTGCAGTGGCCATCTCTGCTGATATGAGCAGTATCACCTGGCTTCAGCTGCCATATATTTCCCTCACATTCTGTCCTGGGGCTTCTCAGCTACCAGTCTGAGAACAAGTATGAGGAACTTAAGCCTTCAGGAGCCTGAAGATAGATATTCTGTTCTTTCATCTTTGAGGTGTGAAGATGTGAGACACATATCACAGGACTCCTCAGATGTAATAGAGCCCTCAGGAGAATGGAGCCCTAGTTACCCACATGCTGAGAAGCTCAAAACAGCATTTTTGCATTGGCTCCCCCTGTTTCCTTGTTTGTCTCTTCTCAGGCCTTTAAAACTATTTCCTGGGACTGAGTCCTAAGAATATGACCTGTGTATAAGTCTTTATGTTGGGCTTTGGATTTTGGCAGAACCTGGACTAAGACAAGGAAGCCTCTCGTTATGATTGAAGCATGTGAGAGTTGTTATTATAATAACCATTTTTTAAGGGCTTGTGTGGTATCTATAAAAAACATTAGCAAACAGTCAGGAGAATCTTGCTGCTTTTTGGCCTGGGGCAAGTCATTTAAGTATCAGGTGGTTGGCAAAGCTATAGTGATGATGGGGAGTTACTAAGGAGTCTTGGTGGTAAGTGTCAAGGAGCCTGTTATCTGGTTATAGATCGCTGGCAATTTTATCTGGTAAAATGTGTTGAACAAAGCAAATTCCCTGAATATAACGATGTAGAGAGAGTAGGTGTGAGCACCAAGAAAATGGTTGTTGGTGGTGGGACTTTCAAACTGAGACATAAGAAATAAATATTTGAGGATGACAAAGAGTCTAATGAATCCATAATGGGGATTGCAGTGGCGGAGCAAAGCTCTTATCAGAAGGTCAGGAAAGTCTGCAAGAAGGGACTTGGTGCAAAATCCCACAGAATTAGGCAAGGACTTGTTAAGCTTAAATTGTATCAACTTACTAAAAATGAGGACTAAATCAGCTCAGAAGGAGGGGAGAATAAGGAGCCCGAATGGCAATTGAAGTCTTGCATGCACAGGCTGGTTACACACTCTAATTACTTGTTGCCTTGTCTAGCTCAGGGTAATACTGTGACTTGTGAGTCACTATGGTTAGATACTCTAATACTTAAGGCATGGCCAGTTGATGTGTTTTCTGCCACGGTGAAGTACAGATGCTTAAGGCTTGATTAAATCATGTCTCCTTGCAGTTACCCCAAGGGAACCCCTACAAACGATGGTCCCCTTAAGAAGAAGAAGAATCAACAATAGCTATATTATTCCTATTAATCTATAGTTACTGGTTACTATAATTAATACTATTTATGAAAATCATTATAATTATAGTATTTTACAATGCACAAAGTATTTTTCCCATCCATTTGGTATCAGTATCTTTCAACATCCCTGTGATTTATGTTGAACACTTGACGTTCTCTTTGTTTTATAAGTGAGGAAACTATGATCCAGGGAAGAATTTAACCAGATTCCAACTCAGAATTTTTTCCAACATTGTACATGCCCATGAGTATAGTAAATACACTTATCAAATTCATACTTACTAAGATGTTTCATATCTGTAATAAGAGAATTGGGTTTGCATAGTTCTCGTGACTTCCATAACAATAGGTCCTACCTTTTCTTGTTGTACCAGGACCTACTGCCCAGAATGTTCACATGAATTTTAAAGTTAAAATGTTTTTTCTTAATGATACCAAAATAGTTCATAGTTATTAATACTTTGTAGAATAAAAGATGAGGTCACCTCTGACAGTTGGATTAACACTTTGAAAGCATCTATTTTAAGACAAAGACCTACTGACTTTATACGATGTGATAAAGTATACATTTAGAATCTGAGAAAACATAGCTAACATGTCATTTCACTGTCATTATTACATCTTTGGCTGTGACAAAGAAACTGAGGAAAATTTCTTAATTTTCATAAGGCAGTCTTCAAATCTGAACCACACAGTATAAAATTCAGACATGCAGGAAAACTGAGCTTCGGATCCGTTGGTATACCAGACTGTATATGCAATACGGCACAACATCCTCTGTCCCTGCTGGGTACTTCTAGCTGCTTTTATCTAAAAAAAAAAAAAAAAAAAAGGATCTGGAAAAGGTTAGCAGAGGCTGTCATTATTCAATCATTTATTGACTCAAAAATACTTACTGGATACTTCCATGGATTAGTCCCTAAACAAGACTCTGGAGAATATGCCAATCAGACAAAGTCCTTACCTTCATGAAATGTACATTCTCCTGAGGTAGACTGACAATAGACAACCAACACACATGAAAGTACTATTAGATGGTGTAGATACTGTGAGAAAAATAAACAAAACAGAGTGAAGAGACAGGATGCCATCAGTTATCACACAAATCTACCAAGAAAGAGAAAATGATGAGAAGGCTGCTTTAGGTAATGTGATTTGAAGAGAATTCACAAAGTATGCCACTGCCTCTGTGGCTGGTGGCAATCTTGTGGTTTGGCTCCAGAGAACTGGATCACAGTTTCAGGAATTGGTAGCAGTGTGCCAGTGATCAGGTCCAGAGAGATGAAGTTGCACTTGTGAAAGTCACAAGAGATGCATTGGTTGTCTAGATCCCATTAGGGTTGCTTTACGCAAAGACTTAAATTATTTCCAGGACTCATAAGAGGGGTTTGGTGAGCAACCTACTAGGAGCAAAAGAACTTCTGGGTTTATGTTATCATTGCCTGATGTAGCATATTCACTAAAAGGATAAATTAGAACATTATAAAATTTAGTACTAGGTTGTCCATATAACCTATTTTTTGTTGTTGCTGGGATATTCTGTTTGCTTGACAAATAAATGCTTTTTCTAAACTCTTCCAGATACTATCCTGATGTTCAACTTCCTTAGACAAGTTCAATAGAGTTGATTAAATTACACTAACTGCCCATTATTTCCTTCCTATTGGGTCTGCCTGCAGATGCACTTTGGTTTCTTGATGGAATCGTAAGAGACTCTCCCGTCACACATGCATGGCAATTATCACCATGTCACCATAAAAGATTATTTTGCTCACCCCACTCCCAATCTTAGGGCCACTTCACTTTATTTTTGCTTGCCTTATGTTCTAAACAAACTGTTTTTCCCAACCCTGTTCCCAATTCCGAGGAATGTCCTGGTGGCAGTGATATTGCCCCTTACTTGCCACTGTGATTCTGTGTGCAGTCAGAAGTGGGTGCTTTTGAGAACATGAAACAATGCATGTAAAATAAACAGATCCCCAGTTTCATGGTCAATTAGTGCTGCCACACGTTTTGTGTTCCCTTGACCAGAACACTAAGCAGTCTTATTCTAGTTCACTTTTGAGGCACATCACTTGGGACTCTTCACCTCTCTCACACACAAGCACTTCTCATATCCATTGATCACCATCTGATTTCACTTCTGCTCCCTTGTCTCTTTCTACTCCAGTTAAAGTGTCGTCATTCTACACAGTGGTTTCTAAGCACAATGAACTTACATTATCTCCCAGGTTGTATCTGTGCTTTGAGTGCAGGGCACTCATTTCCTTTTACTTCTAGACACATACATTTTTTTTTTAAATAAGTCTGTATAAAATAATCACCTCCTGTTTCCTTATTGTCAGAAAAGGATAATTCTATTGTTTCCAACCTCACAAAGGTTTTATAAAAGCTAGAAAAATGAGGTGTGGGAAAGCTAGCAAAAAGCCATACTAATACTTGAAAACTTTGAACTCATAATGATATCAATGGAAACTGGAAATCTCCTTTTGTGACATGTCTGTGTTGTTTCTGGCAGGGAAATCCTGGAGGCAAGACCCTTGAGGAGAGACGCTCCAGCCTGGATGCAGAGATTGACTCATTGACTAGCATCCTGGCTGACCTTGAATGCAGCTCCCCTTATAAGCCTCGCCCTCCACAGGTAAGAGCTCTCCATCAGTCACCCATTGCCTCTACTGTGATCTGAATCAACACTCTGCTTCTTGAACCCTTTCATTCTGTATTCATCTTCTCAGTCATTTGTCAAAGTTGTCCTTTTATTTAATGTCAACTAGTGTTAATTGACAGAATCATATTGATGTTATTGCATTTTCTTGAAAATAGCGAGCATCATTATATAACAATGCTTGAAAAATTAAATGTGTCTTTTCCATTGCCTTGCTCTTTTTTCTGGCTGTGACTATGTGGTTTCATTACATGCTGACAATCTGAGCTTGAACTTGTTGAAGGTGAAGACTATGTCTTTTATAAACACATTTCTTATGTTGGATATTGAGGTGACTTCCATTTTTTTGTTGTAAGTAATGCTACAAGACATGCTAGTGTATATTTTCCAGCTCATATTCCCTCAACAGTGGAATGTCTACCTCAAGTTTATGCCTACTTTATTTTCTTTCCAAAGATTGTGAATAACTTATACTGGCATCAACTGTTTGAATATATCGCTTTCTCCACAAACTTTTACCAGATCCTGGTGATAACCACTATTTTTTTTAAATGCAAATGGTGCCTTGTTATCATTTCTTCTTTGAATCCTTCCTTACAATGGAGCTTGACTAATTTTCTGCTTCTTAATGTAATGTCTGCCTTTCAGAAACTGATATTTCCCTGTGAGTGGTCAATCCCTACCCCACTGAGTTCTTGAAACATTGATGGCAAATCCATCTCAGTGCTTCTTTGTCCTCAGAAGACAGCCAGTAGTTTTAGATGCAGCCCTTCGGCCAGCACTCTAATCACTGTGTTGTGTGACTCTCCATGATGCTTGCTTGACTAAGTGATAGTGCATATGCCATTTTTGCATCTCGCTCCACTTCTTGAACAGCAGCTCCTGAATTAACAGTGGTTCCATTCATAAATTTAAGCCAGTCCTGCTTCTCTGCTGTGACATCTGAACACCTTACTGCACATAAGTCCTCTTTAGACATGTTCCCATTATGTCTCCCAGACATATAATGGGACTGTCAGCTATCAGGAGCACATGGCAAAACACACGAGAGCTTAGCCATTCAATAGCTCTCTTTGCTCTTGGTTGCCCTGGGCCTGCAATAGTAAAAGTCCTCTTCATTTCAATAAACATGTGCTGAGCACAGCTATGTAGCAGGCATGGTGGTCTTTTGGGGAAACTGTTAGGACAAGGGAAGTAGATGGCTGAAAAGAGAAAAATAAAACCCACATGTCATCTCTCAGGAAAACTTACTATTAGTCTACAATGACTAATTTTTGTAAAAGCACAAGGAGAGAGTGATAGCTTGTTTTGAAGGTGACAGAATCTGAGATGCTTACATAAGGGCTTACCTGTTCAGCTGGAAAGGATGTGTAGAAGTGTGCTTGTTGGAGACAAGAGGGGAGAATAACCTGAACTGCAGAACAGAAAGGTACAGGCTGTATTCAGCAAGCTGGAGCAGCTGGGTATTAGCAGACAGGCCCCTGAAGGCCCTGGGTGGACTCTAGGACCAGAAAGATTTCCTCCTGAGAGCCTGTGGACAAATTTGCAAGTCTGATTAAAATTTTAGTCACATATATAATGGGCCAATTGTTGAACTTTCTCAAGCAGGGGGAAGCTAAACTCATTCTGAAAATGGAGCATAGGAAACAATACCAACTCTGGTAGGAAGCAGGAGGATTTACCTGAGGCTGAGAAGTATTCTTTAGCGGGCAGTGACTACTTCATGATTTTTGACCACTGCTCATCTTCAAACTTTGTTTCTATTCCCTCTGAGTATGTGCCTCAAGCCTAGTTTCGTTTTACAGCAAAGCCACTGAATTTGCCACTGAGCTTAGCTCTCAGATGCTTGAATACTTCTATTCCCTTCTCCCCCCACCACACATTATTTTACACAGGGTTTTTGTTTATTTTTTTTTCTGTAAAATTATTATACTCTAACATACACTGATGAGAATTGGCTTAGAGGTTTTTGTCTTCATTCTTGCAAACTGTCTATACATGCCTCCCATAAACCACTGCATTTTAATGGGTGTATTCACCAGCTATGTTTTTATTTGAGCAATCTTACTATGTACACAAACTCACTGATATTTGCACAGTACTTTCCTGGGTCTGAAGCACTTTCACATATAGTCTCACTTGAAAAAGAGGCAGATACCTCCAATCTGAGATGTAGATTGTGTGCTCGTTTTGTCCATAAGGAAACTCTATCTTAGCAGATAACTGACTTGTCTTAGGACATATGATGGCAATGTGGATACAAGTGGACCTGGAATTTAGACTGTTTTGATTTTTAAAAAATAGTTTTGGTTTGTAACATTAAATAGATTTCAGACACACCTCATTATAAATCGGTATCTGTATATACCACATTAAATTCACTACTAAAACTCTAATTCTGTCCCTCACCATACAGTTAACCCCTTATACATTACTGACTTAGCCCCTCCCACCTTCCCTTCTGTTAACCACTAATTTGGACCTATAATCTAAAAGATTATTTTTGTCATTTTTCAGTTCATTCATTTGTTGTATTTCTCTGTGTAGCACATGTAAATGAACCACATATAAATGAAATCATACAATGTTTGTCTTTATCCCTCTGTCTTGTTTCATTAAGCATAATACCCTTTAACTTCCTCCATATTGTTGCAAATGTCAGATTTCATCTTTATTTTTTATAGCTAAGTAGCAATCCATTGTGCAAATCTGTATATCCTTTTTTTTAATTCTAGAACCATGCTAAAGTATGTCAGAATTTTCAAAAATTATTTTAGCAATGACAAAAGTAATGAGATCAGTCATATGACTAAGAGTAGGTTTTGCACATAGCTCTTTCATAAAATAGAATATATCCAGAAGATTAAAAAATTGTAATGATAACTCTTAAGTAGAATAAGTTAAAAATAGAGTGAAATCTAATTTCAATATGCTTATTCCATTGAGAACTTAAAGAGTGGCCATTACAATTTTCATTGTTTAAATTTAGAAAAGCAAGGGTTAATTGGGAGATAGAGCTCACTCTTCTGAATTATCTTCACTCTGGTGAAACTGAGTTAGACATGTTACTCTTTACTAGTTAGCATAATTATATGCTGTGAGAATAATAATCACACACTTAAAATATTAAAAATATGTGCCAAAAGAAGACGTCTTCAGTAGGCTATGTTGTATTATAATTAAAAGGAGCTTGGAAAGTCCTGGAAGTGTAGACTGTTAATGCCCAATTTTGATGTTTCCATTTTTGATCCAAAGAAAATTGCAAAATCCATTGAGTCACCTGACTATTTAAAGTAGACTAGTAGGTTTGTGATTTCTCACTCTTCAAGTATGTTTTGAGTGTTATCCCCAGTCCCCCTCTGAATCACCTTTGTTAGACTGCTTTGACTCATTAATCTCAGGGAAAATGGACTTATTTGTGGAATGTTGCACATTATGTGGTCCAAAGGACATCCACTCATATAAAACTTTGAAATCTGTTCAAATTCTTGGAATGATATTTTAATGGGGCATTTTTCTCCTTTTTGCAATGAAAAATATTCTTTAACATTAGTTTTGTTCACTTTTTTATTCATGTTTTTATTTGGGAAATGTGTTTAATTCCACAAATTTAATCATTCACTTAACATTTATTGAGATGTCACTATGGACCAGGCATAGAGATACAAAGATTAGTGCCAACATGTCCTTGCTCTAGAGTAATTGTTAATCTCACAGGAGAGACAATTAAGTAATTCAAAAGTATACAAAAGAAAGTCTGCAGTGTGCTATTTTATCATGTGACTCACCAGATGTTGAAATTGTTGGGAAATTAAGAATAAAATATCAACATTGTTCTTTATATCTTTCTAGGGAAGTGTTAGGGAAGATTTCACAAGCAGATAACATTTGAGTTCACTTGCCTTTGTGTATAATGAAGAGGCCCTGGGCTTCTCATTGCAAAGATGAGAAGAATGAGAAAGTCAAGGAATGGTTAAAGTGAAGACCTTGTTTGATGAATATTAGTACAATTGCAATATGGGGAATATGGAATGCAAAATGGGTGACAAATGAAAGAATCACATATACTGAGAACCTTAGTAGCTCTTTTGTTACCCGACAACTCTGACAGTAAAAAGAGTTTGGGAATGTAGAGGGGATAACGATAGTGATTCTGGCTGTAGTGGGATCAGGGTAAATCCTTTTATATAATATATAAAAATATACATCCATGACACTTTACAGAGTTAGGCAATTAAATTGTCTTAGTGTTTGAAATAAAATTTCTAATAACTGTAACTTGTAATTGGTGAGTAGTTTTACAGAACATATGTGAGATGTTTGGAGGTGGTTATGTGGTTCATTGCAGACCCAAGATACTCTTAGAGTGTCTGAGCTCAGGTGGGCCATCGAAGCCAAGGAGCCAAACTCTCATGTTACAGAAGGAACTGTTCTGTCTGTAGAGGGAAAGGACTTGTTCAGAGAGGCTTGGTTAGAAGCAAGATGACTGATTCTTTTCATTTTCCCTGAACCATTACTTAATGTTCCTATGAGGATAATCACAGCTACCAAGGGATGGTGAGGTATTTTTCAGCTGTTCTGTTTATCCCAAATATCCCTACACTTTCTATAGTTATGTATCTTGGAAACACAATAAAGGAGTAGATAAATGAATATCTTATCTGAAAGGTAGACAGCATTTGTGACAGTGTAGCAACTTGAAGTCAGTGTGTGTGTAAAGCTTACCAATTAGGCATCATTTATTAGTACACACAAATATAGCTAGGGGAGCAATTGAAATAGTATCCATTTCTTAGATGACAAAAGAGAAATTATGGATTTATGATTTTTTTATTTCTTTTACATTGCCAAGTCTAATGTAGCCTTCTTTTAATTGCTGGTGTAAAACTGGCTTTTCTTCTCACAATGAGTTCAGTAGGGTTCCAGCTAGTTCTTAGGTGACTTGGAAGGACTTTCATATCTATTCTTGATGAATAGTTTATGGTAATCGGGATTTTATACCAAGTTGTTTATGAATTGGATGAAGTGGATTTTCATTATCCTCATTTAGACTAGTATGAACAAATGTGGAGAGATTTTGAGGATCTCAATAGAGTTGAAGATAATTTGATAGTGTAGACTACAGTTATACCACTGAGATGCTGTCTCCTTAGTTCCATACAGTCATCTCTCTAGAAACAGCTTTATTGTGTGGATTTGTCCACAAACCCAGTGTGAGATTCCTTTTCCTTGTTTCGAAAATGTACATGGTGACCATAATTCTTCCCCTGTTGCATAGATGAGGGGGAGCAATGAGATGTAAGACTGACTTGATGCAAAGGTCCAGTTTCCCTTCCTACTTTGTTTTGGGATCTTTCATTTATGCCTGGAGCTTGCTTTCAAACTTTAGGTTCCTGCAGATTTGGGACTGATCCTTTCTGAATGCTTGTTAGCCTATAAATGATATCTTTGCTTTCTTCATTTAGAGTACTTCAAAAATTTTGAAACTTCTAGTCTACGAGGAAACTGAGTACATAAATGCTGTTTGGTCACAAGGAAACATCTTTAATTGCAACTCCAGTGTTCCCGCACTGAGTTCTTTTCATAAAGCAATAATCTACGAGGCTGCCTGAGAAATTATTTCAGATGTTGTGTGTGTTGTAGAGAACGTTTTATTAGGAATGATGTGGCCTGAGGGTTTGGAGGCTTCTCCACCTAATCAGGGTGGAGTCTTGTGGTGCTATGTATCTTTAATTCTTGTGTGCTCCCTGTTCTAGCTCGCAAAAGTCATGAGCAGCTGCAGGGGAGATTAATTAGTAATTATATTTTTAATATTTCATATTTTTCAGTGCAACCCAAACATGCAGGCTATTGGGAAATGAAAGGTACAACATGTGTTACTGTGTGATGAGATGAGATACCATCTCAGCAGACAGGGATCTTGCTGTTTTTTTGTTTGTCCTCTTGGGAATTGGAATAAGAACTGGGTCTTACTTTGCTGGAAACAGAATAGGTCTGGGTAGTGCCATTTTTCTCCTCCTATATTTTACTGGGAAAAATTTAGGAGCATACTGTATTGTCTACTCATAACTTTCTTTGGGAAATATGATAAAAGTTAAAACATTGTAGGAATCTCATATATAAGATGCTAACTAGAACAGAGTAAAATACAATGTGCAAAATACCATTTTAGAAGAAAAACACATCTAATTATTTGCAGTGTCCATGTTTGGAAGATCTGGGTTATTTTGAATTAGTCTGTACCTGCCGGAGGACTTCAGTTAAATAACAATGAGATGGGGGTGGAGGAGTGGTTAGCTGACTCAGAGCTGTATGGCATGGGTTTGATGATGGGCAATTAATTTTTAGATTGTATATAATTGTGCCTCAATAACATTTATACCTCCTCTTTTTTTTAGAAGATGATGTTTGTATTTGTGTCATGTATGACAAGCACAATAAAGTTAGCCATCAAAATATAATATTTTCAGGTGGAAATTTAGACTGAAAATCTATCTTGGATTATACCTCTACAAAACTTTTGCACAAAGATGTGCATTTTACATACCCCATTGTAAGAGTGTCCTCTGGGATATGGTATAGGTTGGTTCCATCACCATTAGCAGATAAAGCTGAGCCAGTAGCTGCTGCTGAGTACCATGCAGAGCCAGCTTTGCTGGAACTGGTGGAACTCATCATTTATTGGGGTGTGAGGTCTTCTATGATATTCTGGTCATTGGCCCGGGGTAGTCTTTAACTATGATTGATTGTCAAGACCTTGATGGGTCCTTGGCTCAGAGATGATTGTGTTATAATACACTGAATCGTTTAATCCAGTCATTGGTATAAAAGAAAACACACAAAGCTACCTGTTGATCTATTCCATTTTGTGGCACTGTCTCAGTAGAAATACTTAACCCAATGTCCATGCAGAAGCACACAGCACATTTGTAAACTCAAAGAGCTTTCTAGTCAGGACTGGCTTCACTGTTTCTTTGCTCCTTTCCTACTGCTTAACTATCTATTTTGGCAACACCTTGATCTGAAATCCCATGACAACTTTTTTTCTTCTTTTTAATTTAAAACAAACACTACAATAAAAATCCAGCTATGGTTTTTACTCAAGATGATGAGACTTTACCATGCGAATACATAAGAGTGTTTTAAGAAGAAAAATCCATACCTGAAATAAGATTGAGTCATTGCTTTTTTCTATGTTAACACCCATTTCCTTTATATATATATATATAATAGCAAAAATAAAATATAAGGATGATAAGGGTGGTCTCTCTAGATAGAAGGTTGGAGGTGTTTAATAATCAATCCTATGTATCACCACTGGTCTCCATACAAAATACCACAGTGGAATATAGCTGCTAACCTTCTTTTCACATTGTGGAAAAAATACCCTGAAAATCATACATGTCATTCAGTAAGTTTATTAATGTTATTTATGGAACTTTAATTTGCCATGTTTCGTAATTTGAACAAAGCTTATTTTCTATGAAACTAAACTGGGGTTTTAGTGAATGAAAATGGCACATATTGCTGCTAAGCCTGAAGATAGGTGTAGTTTTCACTTGTAAATGCAGACAGGACCATTTATTCATTTTACCATTTTTCTCTCTTCTTCGTTCCCTGGGCCTTCATCCAGAAATACACCTATACTGCCATATTGGGGTTCAAGACTATAGAAGGAAATTGAATTTTGTTTCTGTGTACTGAATCATATATTACTCAACTAAATAAAAATAAATGCTCTTATATTTTCATTTCATAAACTATACCTTAGAGACAATATAAATGTATATAATACTTTTAGCTTAACAGCAAAGTAATTGTTATAAACACCACACTATGAAGTCCTTGAAGCAAGATTGTCTTTTGTTTCCTTCCACAAGAGGAACATACAAATTCATATGTATGAAATGAATAGGTGTATGTTATCATCAAATCTAGTAATAACATAAATATCCACATCCTGGAAATCTGCTAGAGAGCCCAAGATAGAGTTGACATTGAGTTACTACATGACAAAGTTAGAGCTTCTTTCTGATTTTTCTATAATGAATATGTATTTTCACCAATAAAAAAATAGCAAGTTGAGGCAAATATATTTTACAAGGTGGACTGATTGGTAGCCACTGATTCATCTAACATTTTTTAGCTTTATTCCTGCATCACCTTATATTACTTGATGGCAATGTACTCAGTTGAGAAGATGGTGTTATCTTAAATTATAATTCAATATAATGCCTATTATTTTGTTACTGGGATGATATGAAAACTAAACATCAAGTTATTTTTTTTGTATCCTCCGCAGAACTGCTGAAAAGAGCCACCCATTATGTTATTCAGTGCTTCCTTAGACAAAGATCAATGTGATAAATTATTTGAATCACTGATAGGAGACAAAAGTTACCTGACTGATGAACTGATATATGCTTCCATTTTTCATAAAACAAACAAACAAGAAAATATCTGTAGAGTTATCATAAGACTTTATTGCTTGAGCTTCTATGATTCATCCCTTCCTTTACCACACTATTTCTGATTCCTCCTGACCCGATATTTGAAATGACATAAGTATACACCAATTATAAGCCATTGGAAACGATTTAATTGCCTAAATCTGGCTTGTGCTTTTAAAATGGAAATAAGCTTTTTTTCTATACGTATGTGACTGTGAACATCCTTTAAAATATGCATATTTCAGACTTTTTCAAAGATAAAATTTAATTTCATATGATTTATTTTGCTTATGTTGGTGGTAAACAATGGATCCATTAAAGTAACATATTATACTGGCATAAATAAAATATAAGACTTAAAGTGGCCTAAAGAGATCGAATATTTATTTGTTCCTTTTAAGAATTGTGGTATTTCAGAAAGTTACAAGTACTTATAGCACTATTACTCATTACCTGAATCATTCCTGAAGTGTCTTACAACTTTCTAATTCTATCTTGACATTGTTCTTAATTACATGAAAGTACTGGAAAATGTTTCTTCTTTGATACTGTTAGAGATAGTAAGCTCCTGAACAATATGGAGTCTTCTTGGCTTTCTATGCCATCCTATCTATGAATGATGTTTAAGTTCCCAAATGGCCATCATATGCAAAATTGATTCTTACCAAGGCAGACCATGTCAGGAAACAATTTTCATAAATAACATCCTGAATGTATTAATATTCTATGTAATACTAATATCACATTCCTTTTCTCATCAGCCAGCTTAGCAAAGTTAAAAGTTACAATGAGTAACTGTGTTTGTGGGGAAATCTACTTTAACATTCACATGTAGATCAGTCCACACAGACAGCAAGGGGAGGAAAAAAAGAGTGAAAATCAGGGTCATCTGTTTGTAGATGTGTTAGAACCTGTTTCCCAAGTATTTTCTCAAGGAAGGATATGAATTGAGTTGTGTCTTCACCTCTCTTTTGGTATCCATCATATTGGGTGAGTAAAAAGAACAATGCAATTTATAAATAAAGATATGATGGGATAAGAACTAACATGTACTTTGAAATCTGGGACTAGTCAAATGAGGCTTTCTGAGATGGGAAATGGGTTTCAAGAAGGTTAGTACTCTGCATTTTTTAAAGAGCTGCTTGGATTCTCCCTTTAATTCGCTGGTTTATTCATTCATTTTCTTCATTTTTTTTCTATTATTCCCTGACTATTAATTGAACATGAAATCTCTGTTGAATTGTTGAAAGATATTAAAGAAGATCAAACAAGTGGAAGGACATTCTGTGTCCATTGCTTGGTAAATTAAATATTATTAAGATGGCCTGGACCCCAAATTGATGTGGAACTTCAAAGCAATCCCTATCAGAATTAACTTCCTATATTAAGACTCTTACAACTCAACCAAAAGATACAAATAATCCTATTGAAACAATCCAGAAAGGAACTGAATAGACATTTCACCAGAGATATACAAGAGGCTAATATTGTATAGAAAAAGATGGTTGACCTCATTAATATTCAAGAAAGTGACCATTTCAAAGCTCCTTTGAGATACTGCTTCATACACAGTAAGATGTTCATAATAATAAAATAGAAAAACAACACAAATTGACAAGGATGTAGTGAAATTGAAACTACCATATATTGTTGATTGATTATAAAATATTGAGGCCATGTTGGAAAAATCTAGCAGTTCTTCAGTAGATTAGACATAGAGTTATCACAAGACCAAGCAATTGTATCCCTATGTGTGTATGTATATATATATTTTAAAAGGAATTAAAACATATATTCACACAAAACCCTGTCCATGTATTTGCACAGTGTATAGTTCATAATACTCTAAAAGTGGAAATGAGGACCTCCCTGATGGCATAGGGGCTCAGTATCAGCACTATCACACGATCACCACTGTGGCCTGAGGTCATTCCCCGGCCGGGGAGCTGACCCACATGGCGCAGCAGAACTCTCCTGTCTCACCTGCTTCTCCCCTCAGCAGTATATTTGAGTGGATTGCCTGCTCTGCTTCCCACTCTGTCCCTGGTAAATCCTCTCACTTCCTGCACCTATGTACGCCCCACTTCTTCTATTCATAAAAAAAAAAGTAAATCTTTTAAAAAATAAAATAAATTGGAAACGACATAAAAATCCATCAATATATGAATACACAAAATGTAGTATATCCATAAAATTGAATATAATTTAGCCAAAAAATGGAATGAAATACATGATATATATGTGATATATATATAAACTATATATAGTATATAGTATGTATACAGTATATACTATTCGTAGTTTATATATATACTCACAAACACATATGCATATGGACAAAAGTATATATATATATACACATATATATGGATAAAACTTAGAAATTGTATGCTATATGCAAGAAGCCAGACACAAAAGATTTTGTATTGCCAGTTATATAAATTATACGAATAGAAAAATACATAAACCCAGAGGGATAAGTGATTGCTAGTGACTTGGGGAAGGAAAGCTAGGGAGTGACTGCTAATTGGAATAGAAATTATTTTGGGAATGATTGATATATTCTGGAATTAGATACTGATAGTGATTGCACACTTCCTTGAATGCACTGAGAACCACTTATTATATATTTTTAAAGGGAGAATTTTTTGGTATATGAGTTATATCTCATTTAAAAATTGTAAAAAGCTGTATATTGAGTATTGTATGTGGAATACACAGATAAAATTGTGCATTATCCTCACTTTAAAGAAGCAAACGAACTATTGGGAGAATACATACTGACAATTATAGGGCAGCATAAATGTCCTAAAAGAGAAGCAGGTATAGGCTGTTGCTAAAAGTAAAGGTAGAATTTCACCTGAATGTCGCGGAAGCTGCCTGTGCCTCTTATGCTTAGGTAGACAGGAAACTCTACGGGTAGACTTCTATGCCGCTTTAGAGAGCAGAACAAAGACTGATAGTTAGAATCCAAAAGAGGCAGTCAACATTATAATATAAGGATAATACCTACTAATAGTAAAGGCAGCTAAATCAAGTTCAGCATAAACTGCCTTAGAAAAAGGGAAGTATGCTTTCATTGAAGGCATTTGTAATAACCCTAGCATTTACTAAGTGAGTTATTTAAACTCTATAATCCTCTGTTATTAACCTGACTTCTCAGCACATCTCAGAGTTAACATGAGGACTATGTGAAATAAAGGATGTATGTCTAATGTGTGAATACACTATCTTGCATACAACACTATTATTTCTGTTGCTCTCACCGCCATCATCATTAGCAAATGAATTTGGCAATAATGCTGGGAAAGGAATTCAGGCAACAGATGGGAGAACTGATTTGAATGATGTTAGGATTTCATGGTACTCTCATTCTTGGTTACAGGGCTTGGAGTTTTCTGTTCCCTGATATGAAACTTGGAAGTAAAGACAAAAGACCTTGATTCTATTCCAGGCACCAAATTGACTATTTCTGTACCTAAGGCAAACTATTCAGCCTCAATAATGGCTTTGTGCTGTTTGCCATGATAGCTTGTATAGATGATTTATTAGAAATAATTACTAACAGGAATCTCCAGTGGCCTTGGAAGATGGTCTTTATGATTATCAGTAGTACTCTGAGGAACAGTGGGAAGGACTCTAAGTGGAACAAGGAGGAGACTGCTTCCTCAACTTTGCAAAGAACATGTCTTGTCTTAAACTGAAACAGATGAAACAACCTGGCTAGACTTCTGGAAACAGCTCTTTAAAATATCTTAAGATGGCCCTCCCTGGTGGCTCAACGGGTTGAGTGCAGCACGGGGGAGCTGTGGGCAGCTGCCTGCGCGAGTTCAGTGCCTGGCTGGGGAGATTCCCACATGGCGCGTCAGACCTCTGCTGCCTCTCCCGCTGCTCCCCTCAGCAGTGTATTTCCGTCGATCTGCCTGTTCTGCTCCCCACTCTGCCTCTGGTGAGCCCTCTCACCACCCCACATCTCTGGCCTGCACCCCAGCTTGTATGCATAAATAAATAAATCTTTAAAAAAAAATCTTAAGAGCTACAGAATTTCCATGATTGATTGAGCTATCTAGTAGGGGATCACTAACTCTCTGGGTCTTTTTCAATATCTGTAAATAGGACTTGAGTAAAAAACTGATCTCTCATGGCTTTGAGTTGGCATGTTTTTTTTTTTTTTTCCTGTATATAAGAAAGCTTTATTGGCTTTCTTTTTTGTTCTTTAACTATTTCACTCTAGAATAGTTTTGTTCTTTAAGACTTTGTTGAATTGATGGGAGTCAGCATGTGCAATCAGAGGGAAGTCTGTGCAAATTGGAGGACCAAATTCATATTTTTAAAGGTAATTTGAACTCAAATCCTTGATGTTCAAGAAGATTTAGAATGAACTTCATAGAGTTTATTTGAAAGGCAGTATACTATAACAATAAAAGTCATATTTTCTAATATCAGACTGCCTTGGGTTCAAATCACAGGTCAACCTGGAGCTAGTCACTTAAATGTACCCATCATTTTTTTTTTCTATAATGAATAGAGTTATAATACCTACCTCATAAGATTATAATAAGGAATAAATGAGTTACCACATATAATGTTCTTAAGACGGTATTTGGCATATACTTAGTACTTTACAGATCATATTATGGGGAACTAATTGCTTATTAAATTATCTGAGTTGTGGTTTTTATCTGAAAAAGTTTGATTTGTATGTGTTTCATAGTGTCCATGCAGTTCTATGGAATAGTTTCCCAATAATGCTAAGCATTATTCTTACAACATCCCAGGGAGTGTGAGTCTAGTTCTCCCTGAGACTGTCTGACCCTTTTGGCTATTTCAGTGGTTTCTAATGCATGGATTCTAAAGCCAGAGCTAGAGTAATGGCCTTTCATCTGACATATGCATGAATCGACAAGGTCTGTTTCTGTGGATTACAAGGTAATCCCTGTAATAATTGAACAAGGTTTACTTAAAAGTAAAAATCTTGATTCATAAGTTATAAATTTGTCACACTTTAATATGTCTAATAGTGGATGATGTGATTTATTTTCATCATACCTCATTTACCCAGAGACTAAAGAATTTAAAATGATGATTCAAGTTACTGTTCTTCATAATGCCCTGGAGGGTTTGCTAAACAACAGATTACTGCACTCCATTCCCAGTTTCTGACTTGATGAATCTGCAAGGAACCTCAAGAATTTGCATTTCTAAGAAGTTCCTAGATACTGCTGAGGTGGGGACCATGCTTTGAGAATATGCAAAGCTTCTTGTCAATTGAATGTTTTGTAAGCTGCACTTTTATACTTCCTTTTTCCATCTCTGTGGCTGTATACCATCAAGTTTTCCTCTAGTGTCAGCAACAGACTAACTTAATGTCTTCAGTTTCTAGAAGAGGCAACCCTAACTTAAAGGTTTTTCTCCTGGTTAGATAGTAAATTGACAAAATCTGCAAATTTTTTTTAAAAATCTGGAATGACTTGCATTTGCAATTCTTGAACTAAAAAACATTCACATATAGAAAACTAGAATTCCAGTTTCATCTCTGTCACATTTGGAAGCAAGACCTTCAATTGTTTTATCTCTCTGAACCTTTTTCGTAGTCCATTATGTGAATACCTTCTCTTCTTACCATGTATGGTTTTGTGTAAAATAAATGTCATTCTGCATATTAAAGTGCTTTGTAAATTATGGAGCACTATACAAATATTTTTCAAACTCAAACCAGTTATAATATGGAATATCATGCTAAACATAATATGTCTTATGGTAGGTATATGCTTCACCCATTCATCTAGGGCAAACACTAACCTAAACATTTTCAGGAAGAAATGGTGCATTATAAACTTTTACCTCTTACATAGACTCTTTTCATTTCCTTCCAGTGTTGATTTCTCTTTTAGAAATAAGAAATTAGAAATTGTCATTTAGTTATTTATGCACATGAATGCATTCATATATGTGAGAGCTGTTCACATGCATACACACATATTATGCATGTTATGAATTTTTCTCCTATTATTTTATATAAGATACCATGTAAGTCATACTTGTTGCAAATGAAATTAGTAGTTGCTGTTTTGCTCAAAATGAATTTTTTTTTTGGCATTTGCAATGGAAAGAATCAAGTGAAATGGACTTACCTCCCAGTTCCTCCCCACTAACAAGTTGTATAAAGCAAGTCAGCTCTTATTTCTTTTTTTTTTTTAAGATTTTATTTATTTATGCATACAAGTTGGGGTACAGACCAGAGGTGTGGGGCAGTGAGAGGATTCACCAGAGACAGAGTGGGGAGCAGCACACACAGATCGAAGGAAATACACTGCTGAGGGGAGCAGCGGGAGAGGCAAGAGAGGTCTGCCGCACCATGTGGGTATCTCCCTGGCCGGGCATCAAACCTGCGTCACCGCTGCCAACAGCTCCACAGCGCAGCGCTTAACTGCTGCGCCACTAGGGAGGCCCTCGCTCTTATTTCTTAGCCCTCAGGTCCCTATTTATCAATGAGGTTAGTTCTGACATATTCTTTCCTCTCAGTGGATCAGATAATCGATTTATACAGCAGCATATAAAAGATGTTCCTCTCTTTCTAGAGAACCTTTGAACAGAGTATTCACATTGACCTTGGTCGATTCTACTAGAATATTTCCACTTTTAGGC
The DNA here is from genome assembly GCA_004024925.1 of Scalopus aquaticus. Lineage (NCBI taxonomy): Eukaryota > Metazoa > Chordata > Mammalia > Eulipotyphla > Talpidae > Scalopus > Scalopus aquaticus. Next base: position 194,586 of record PVIJ01001294.1, read on the forward strand.
CTCAGGCCTGACTGCTGTTTGCATTTCAACTTGAAACAATAAAGCTCTTCTATCCCTTTCCTTCTGGATATGACTGGTCTCTCTTGGGACCTCTCTGGTCTGTTTTTTAGAGCTTGAATTTCAGTTGGGATGATTAAAATTAAAAGAAGATTTTATCCTGGTTTTGATTCCATGGGATAGAGATGTTGAGTAGTGGGTGAGAGAACAAGACTTTCATGTTTTTGTGTCTCTGCCTTCAATGATCTTCAGAGGATCTCGTTATTAATGCATAAGAAGAATTAGTTCTATATTGCTATGTAGAAATTTGCTTTAAAAATGTAGCAACTTAAAAAAAAACACTATCTTTTTTTGTTTGTTGAGAATCTGAGCGGCACTTAATTGGAAAAATCAACTTCATAGTCTTTTGTAAGCATGCGCTCCTCCAAATGTTGACTCAGAATCTACAGTTTATCTGAAAGCTCAACTGGGAAATTATTTACTTTCAAGCTCAGATGGTTGTTCTAGGCTTAATTTCTCCTGGATTATTGGATTGAGAGCCTTAGTTTCTAGCCTTAGTCCCAGTTTGGATGGGACTGCCTTCAATATCTTGTCATGTGAACCTCTCCAACATGGCAGCTCATAGCATTATCACCTAGAAACTGAGATGTCAGTAGAGTTTGCTCACAAGATAGAAGTCATAATCCTTTTTTTTTTTAAGATTTATTTATTTATACATACAAGCTGGGGTACAGGCCAGAGGCATGGGGCAGCGAGAGGGTTCACCAGAGACAGAGTGGGGAGCAGAACAGGCAGATCAGGAATACACTGCTGAGGGGAGCAGCAGGCGAGGCAGGAGAGGTCTGCCGCACCATGTGGGATTCTCCCCGGCTGGGTGTCGAACTCACATCACGCGCTGCTGACAGCTCCACAGCACAGCGCTCAACCACTGCACCACCAGGGAAGTCATAATCCTTTGTAATAATCCTAATTGTGAATAGTGACATCCCATTACATTTACCACAGTCTATTCATTAGTAGAATCCTGACACTCAAAATGAGGGGATAATGCAAAGATGCCAGGAGATGAGGAGAATTAGGGACCATATTAGAAACCACAGTAGAGGGTGAGTTAGACTCACCATCTGTAGGGCTATAGCACAAATATGAATTTGCTTGAGGAATCTGGCAGATGTGTCAAGTGAAGGAGTTTTGTGGAGGCAGGTGGGATCAAGAAAATAATACAATCTGGAGGGAATAAAAGGTATTGAAAGCTCTAACAGATATAGGAGGAACTCCACACTCAGGTTAGAGTAGATGGGTTTTAGAGATCTTTTGATATAACCATCTCATTTTTTTAAGGAAACCAATGCTTTTAAAGGTCATTGCTCAGATTATAGCTGAATCCAAAGTTTGACCAAAGTCCTCAAACTCCCTTGTCCAGGTTGTCCTCCTGACAATAAAGAAATAATTATGCCTTAATAGTGAAAAGATCAGGCTTTGTGACTTCTGATTCATCTGAAAATGTGACCTTGAGATATGGGTCCTCAGTCTGTTACATAAAGCCATTACATATATATGTGTCTCTTTATGTTTGCTTAATACAATAGCTCTTAGTTGTACTTGTAGTTTCTTTATAAGCTATGTCTTTATAAAAAAAGTATTTTGGGATTTGTTTAAATCAATTATATATAGTTAAAGATGTAGTTAAGTATCCCCTTTTGCCAGAAAGAATGAGTACCAGTTAATAATATTATAGACAGTTATATGTATTTAATAACATAGTAAGAGCTACCCCCAAGACATAGTGTTGTTTATTTTGCTCACTCACAAACTACAGTTTTGGTAGTGCTCCAGGAATATGACTTAGCATTGGTATGTAAAATCAGTTCAGGTGCCTTGACTTGGATATGGAGGATTCATTTCAAAATGCATGAATAATTGCTGGCAGTTTGGTGCTGGTAGCTTGGCTAGAACAACACATCAGGGAAAATGGTTTATTTCCATGTGAATCTCTCCTCAGACTAAACCTCCTTTATAACATTGTATTTGAGTTCCAGGAGAAAATGTCCTAAGAGAGCGAGGTGGAAATGTATGCACTTTTATGTCCTAGTTTTTAAATAGTCACACATGGTGTCATTTTCACTATCATGGGTAGTTGAGATAGTCAGAAAGACTTGTCCATGTTCAAGGAGTGGGGACATAAATGCCACGTTTTGATGGATTTGTGGGAATGTTCTAGAAGATCATGTATTCAAATGATACTATTATGGCCATTTTTGAGAAATACAATTTGTCATTGTATTTTACTGTATTGTATCATGCCATAGTTTGTCAGGACATATTATCATTATTTATGTTATATTAGATTTGTTTTCAATCTTGAGTACTTACTATGTGCCGGATGTATTGTAAGTCCTGTAGTTTTAGAATTCACATAATTTGCACAACAACCTTGAGAGGGAGTCATTGTTCGGAGAACACTAAGGCAGAAAGATGTCAGGCATGTTTTCTAAGGTCAAATCAGTTAACAAGTGGCAGAGTTCAGATTCAAATCCAGAACTAGTTCTGGAGCTCATACTTTTAATCTCTGCCAGACATTTTGTTTTTACCTTTATCTCAAATTACATCCATACAACGTTCTGTTACACAACACCTTTCCCAACCCCATCTCCATCCCTCTGAAATATATAATTCAGTGAATAAAAAAAAAAATTGATAAACTATCACACACTTTATTTTTCTTCCTTTTAATTTGTGAGCTGGACTCTGTCAAAAATTCCATATTGAAACTAGAAGGATTTATATTACTGAGTAAGTCATCAGCTAGAATACAAGCTCAAAGACCTGCAAACAGTGACTTTTAAAAATAATTTATGTAATTTATGTATTTTTCATAGCACAATGCCTGATTACCAGAAAATTATGCTGTATGGTAATGCTCTGGCTTTACCACTGAAAGTTGTAGCATTTTGCTGTACCTCATTTATCTCTACAGCACTGAAGATGCAGAAAAGACTGGTAAACCCAATGAATATCAATTCAGTGCATTTGAGACTGAGAAGCCCAGAGGCCTCCACTACTATTGCCCCATTTCCCTTTCTTCACAGGGGAATGGGGTTCTTCATTCAAAATAGGAGTTTATATTCTTAGGACTTCTCCTACCCTTTCTTGATATGGATAAGAAACTATAGAAATGCACAGACTCACACATCTACACTCATTCCCTGTTCAACGATTTGTTGAAAGGGAAATCCTTAGAATGGGAGAACAGATTAGGAACCTTAATCAAAAGATGTGCCGTTGTGATAGGAAATATCTAATTGCCCTTCTGCTTGTCAGCGTATGTATTTATAAAGTTATTTTCTGCCCAGATCTTCATTTTCATTTGAAAACTCTTTTCTTGCTATCTGCTTGACCTAGAGCTCTCTGATTTTATCCATCTCTCTTTCCCCATCCTCCTCAGGCCCACATTCCCACAACTGTACCTGCACATGTATCCACTTTACATACCCACACTCACCCATTTATGTAAACCCATTCATGCATATATACTTTTTCACACTTACCTGTGCACTTATTCATACCCACATGTGCAGGTACCATGACTGCACTCTTCTTAGAGGTATGCACAGACTTTAGTGTCTGGGATGTAACAGAGTTGATATTTCTTCAGTTCCACAGTTTGTTAGAATTTCTGCTAGGTATTTTTATACATTGTCCTTTTTAATGTTTATACTTCAAAGGTGATACTAGCAGTATTCCTACTGAAAAGATGAGGAAGCTGAGTCATGGGAAGGTTAAGTCAGTTTCCCAAAGTCACACGGCTGATTACTGTGGTTGTTCGACTCCAACCTGATGCTCCCATCTATTATGAATGGTACTCAACTGTTGCTCAGGAAAGGTTTGTGCTCCGACAAGAATCTTCAAAATTAAATCACAATTATTTGCACATTAAGGTTCTTATTAAGTGAATTTTCTAGACAGGAAGGTGACCTGCTATGGTGGAAATAGATCTGGATGAGAAATGAGAACATGTAGGTCCTTATCACTTTATTTTTTGTGTGTGATTTTGGGCAAACATGAATGGGGAAAATAATTCAATGTGTAACCTTTTAGAGATGATGTAATTAAGCTCTGTTATGATGATGTTAAACACGGTCTCTTAGAATGTGTGCAGAAGTTTCAGCATATGTGTGATATAGCAACTCTTCTGCCATTTCCTTTTGCTCCATGCTCTTGACACATCACCTAGTTGTTTGATGAGGGAGGGAAGAGCATACTATATCTCATCAGTGGCCTCCTGTTTATTCTGTTAAAACTATTGTATTAGATTTTCTGTATCTCTTTGCAGGAATGTTCAGACCCAAGACACAGTCCTTAGTTGATGGTACAATTCTGCTCACCTGTAAGAACCAGTACTTTGTGCCTGTCCAGCATTATCTTCTCCAAATCACTGCCACCTATATGTTGTTCTAGCTATAAATGAGAAAAGAAAGATATACAACTTACTTAAAGTTACAGAGTTAGTGGTAAGAAGATAAGAAATTTAGCAAGGTTTATAATTACAAGTCAAGTTCACTTTTAATTAGATCATCATTCCTGCTTTGGGAGATTTTTGGGCACATGGAGGTTGAAAATTGGACTGTATTATATTACTAATCCTAAATGTCAATTTCAACATTTGTAGAAATTACGGTTTATGATCTCTGTTACTATATTCATACCATACTTTTTGGCACGCTGGACATCTTCCCTGAACTTTATGTATATCTCCCATGATGTAGTATTTTGGCAGAGTATTAATATGTAAAGAGAAATAGGGTGCTCTTTTGGTATCAGTGTGAACAGCAAACTTCAAAGGTGATCTCATTTTATCAGCTCTACAATTTTTTGACTTTAGCAAGACCCCTGTGATTTATGTAAAGTTTAGAAAGTCTTATTTAAGATAAAGCAGAATAAGACATCAAATCAAACCACAGCTAACAGTGCAATAGTTTTTGAAAAAAATACAGCTAACTAAATAAGTCTTTGTGTGTGTGTGTGTGTGTACATACATACATATATATATATGTATGTGTATATATATATATGTATATATGTATATATATATGTATGTGTGTGTATATATTAACCATGGAAGCCATGTTATTTATATATATTTTTGCAATTGAAATCTTTGGAAAGTTAAAATGATCTGGTCTCTTGCATTTGTGGGCTTCAGATTACTGATGTGTTTATTGGAAAAGCAGTTGGTCAAGGGTTACAGAGATAATGGTAAGGAAAAATATAATTATTTTGAGAATGGAGACAGTGGTAGCAATGCTGTCTAGTGCATGGGGTTGTAATTAAATGAGATAATATGAAATCAAAGTGCTTTATGACTTGTTCACACATAAGTTGGTGTCTATCTTTTTGCAATGTAGCTACTTACAAGCTTTCACAACTTGTAGTGTTTGCAGAAATAAATTGAGTTGTAGGATATTTTCAGTAAGAATTGCATAAATTTCTTCATAGAGATGGAATTTCCAAACTATGAACTCCTGGGAAGAGGTCAAATGCTGATCTTTTAAATTAAAATTAATGAGAAACCTGGTTGCTAACACAGTATGTAATAGTTTCAAATATTTAAAAATATGTTGGACTCCCATTCAACTGATAAATGAATATATGGGCCAGATGGTATACTAGTTGCCAGGCTATAAAATAGAAACCTACCCTTCAGGAATTTATTTCTAGTGGGGAAAATATAACTTCCATACCACTAAGAATATGGAGAGGGAGGTTTAAATGGAGAATCAGAAATTTATGATTTGCGTGTGTTGGTGCGACACAAGGATGGTGGTGTCTGTTGAAGAGCCACTTTCTACCAAAGAAATTCTCCATTGACGAAAGTCACATTTGAGGTGGACTTTTATTATCTAGACAACTGTGGACATTCAGTATTGTTGGTTAGAGTGATGGTGGTCAAGGAGCCCATCTTTCTAGCGTAAAGTATTTCAGGAAAACCTGAGCAATTTAGCTTTGTCTTGAGAATAGTTTGTGAAAAGGAAAGAATTATAAAAGTCCAAATTAGAAAAAAATGTGATACCATCTTGGTGGTTTCTGCAAGTCAGGTAGAGGAACTTGTGCAAATAGCTTGAATATTAACTGATTAACTGAAAGAGAAATTGCATTATGTGCATTGAGGCCTTCTAATCTCTGAGTTTCATTTCTCCCATCTGTCAAATGAAGATTTTTGCTTTCTTATCTCTAAAGTTGTGACTGATCTCTGATGTTTTATAATTCCCTGAATTATTATATATTATGTTCCCACTGAGAATTGATTACTCAAAACATTTACAGTGGAAATACAACGGTTTCTACTGTAGATTTATAGGACTGTGTGTTAGATGCTAATAACCTAATATTGAATTAACTGGGAATGGAAGCAGAGTCATGTCTTCCTGATTTATGTGTGATCTGGAAAGCCAGATTACATCTGCAAAGCTCCTTTTGCCAAGTAAATTAATATAGTCATCTCTTAATATCAGTAGGATAGGACTTCCAGGTTTACCAAAATCTGCTTATACTTAAGTCCTATAAATAAGATGGTATAGTTTGTGCATATCACCTATGCACATCACCCATATACTGTAAGTCATCTCTAGATTACGTGTAATACTTAATATAGTATAAACTATGTAAATAGTTGTTCTTCTGTATTGATTAAGGAGTAATACAAGGAAGAAAATGTCTGCGCTTGCTAAGTACAGATGCAACTATTCTAGGCCTAATGACACAGTATGCATTTTCAGTGTTGGTTGATTGCATTTGAGTGTGGACTGTCTTCACAGGTTCTGGCTTCACAGGTTTTGTGCTGTATGCAAAGAGTTCTGAGTTATCTTGATGACAATCAGGAGTTATGCAATTATTTTTAGCACAGGGATATTTAATCTATAAGGAACTAAAACTGTTGAAGTATATAGCTCTATGATGCTCAATAAGCCTTCACATTTATTTCTATAGGAAAAGGACGTTTGTTTTTTTGACTCAGTATACTTTGAATATATTTTAAATCTGTGTGCATATCATACGAGTTCTCATCCCTTTTGCCATGTTCTTTCTACCCAGTTCTCCTTGGTTTTTCTGCAGCCTAATCTATGAGTTGCTGGGTCAGAAGTTTAGGTAGACTTTCTTTGGGCAAAGGCATCTTTAGACATCTAGCTGAAGCTTGGTAGCAGTATGTGGGGCTAATGAGGACAAAAAGATGCCTGTTCTTTGGAACAGCAGCTTGGAACCCTTGTTTCTTGGAGCTGATATAGCCTGAGGGGGAGGCAGATGACCTTTTCGTATATTCAACCCTACAGCAACACCTATTTTTTTTTTTCTGGTGTCCCTAAGGAACAGGGAATCCAATGAAAGAATTGGTACTTCTTTTCCACTCCTTTCATGAAGGAGTGGTCAGTTAACTCATGTGCTTGTTCAAGAATAATTTGAAGGGCAAAGGAGAAGCTGGTGAAGAGGAGTGTAATAAATTGAAAGATTCTTCTGATGGGCCAGCAAAATTGAAATTTCTCATTCAGTCAGTTCTAACTACATTGTTGTGTTGCAGAGGATAGCAGCTCAGCAGGATTTTGGCTTTTGATAACCACAAGGTGGAATCAACCACAAAGGAGATAGTGTCAGAATGGTGTTCAAGCTTGAGCTTCTACCAAGTGAGTCATTTGTGAGAAGGTGTGTTGGCATAGATAGAATTGAGGTGTCCACATTGTCTCAGATCACGTGAATATTAGTGCAGGACAGCAAACTGGCTTTGGTCTTCATGGATTGCAGGCTGAAGAATGAGGAGGAAAGTATATTTTTAAAGGGCATCACTACTCTTTTCGAGAAATCACAGCTCATGCATCTGTGAGACTGCATATCAAGAATGGGAAATAAGAACATTTGAAGGAAAATGAAAGTTGATTGTCATGTGAATTTCATTTTTTTAATGTTTTTCTGTAGTTTAGCACTCTGAGTACTTGTTTCTCCTCTGTTGTAGCTGATAATACCTAAAACTCACACGCAGTCCATGCCGAGGACAAACTTTCTGTCTCCCATTTCAAGTGTTAATATTGGCATAATTTTTCAGAAAAGGCACACGGTTTCAAATGGACTACTTTCCTTCCTTGCAGCTAGTGTGGACAACAGTGAATTGATCATTTCTGTGTAAACTTAAAGAGTATCCTTTGATTAATAGTTGAATTCGGACCAAACCATAGAACTTTAAATATTTGAGGTGAATTGTTCTTTATTTTGATGAACTAGCAGAGTCTGCGGGGATAAAGCTGCTTATCTGAGGTCATCGAGGTGGTGGCACTACCAGAACTGGAGCCATCGTCACCTGACTCCCAGCTACTTTCTTTCTAGCCCAACACAGCTGCTTCCCCAGTTTAATAGTCTGTGACTCACAGTCCAAATCTATGGTGACATATAATATTTTACTTTGATTCTAAATCAACAAACCACTTTTAGAAGTGCTTACACTGCTGCATTACTTTTTACACCATTGGATTCTTCAAGTTGAATCTTATTTCTAGAATTCCAATAAGAGCAAGCAGAGGAGTCACGTATTTATTATTATGACAAATATTTATTGAACACTCGTTGGGTGGCAAGTTCTCTTCTTGAGTATAATTATGAAAAAAACAAAATGTATTTCCTCAAACAGTTCATACTTCGCTGGGGAGAGGCATAATAAGCAGATAAGCAAACATTTAAGTCTGATAGAGTGAAGTCCTATAAAGAAAAATGAGGGAAGATAAAGGGGAGAGGGTATATTTTAGTTGGAGTGGAGTAATAGTTGCTGGTTTACATAAGGTGGTTGGGGAAAGCCTTATAAGAAGGTGATATTTGAGCAGAAAGTTCCAGAAGGTAAGGAAATGAGCCATGCAGATTTTTAGGACAGAAGGAAGCATGTTTTAAGCAGAGGAAGCACAATTTTGAAAGCCTTGGGAAAGGAGCATTTCCTGCAACTGGCATGTTTAAGAAAAAGTAAAATATCCAAAAATTGTTGGAATGGTGTGATCTTAAATGGTAGTGAGAAAAGATGAGGTCAGCCTGGTAACAGAGACCCTGATCATCACATAGAGTCTTGCCGGCTATTAATAGGATGATGGCTGTTACCCTGCTTGAGCTGAAGGACATTCAGAGTCATGTGACCAGACTGTTGTTAAGGAGCATTCTGGCAGCTTATGGAGAATGGAAAGTAGCCTAGAGTGTTCATCCAAACTAGGAATCATAGCTAGTTGGTAGGTATGAAGCAGGTCCTAAAAAGTAGTGGGTTTCTGGATATATGTGGATGATAATGTCCACAAATACAGTTAGATGTAGACTGTGAGAGTAAAAGGAAGAGTCAAGAATGATTACTAGGATTTTGAGAATGAACAGTGTGAAGAATGGATGTGGGATTTAGTTAGATGTCAGGAGGAGAGAAAGATAATTGTTTTTGTTTTGTTTAAGGAGAAGGGATCATCAAGATTTTGGTTTCCAATATGTTCAATGTCTGTTGGACTTCCAAGTTATTGTTGAATAGGAAAGTGTATATCTGAGTCTGAGGCTCAAGGACAAAGTCTTCTCTTGATATAGACTTAGGAGTCAGAAGACACAAATTTAAAAGTTTGAGACTGGGTGACAACATCTAAGTTAATGGAGTCAGAATTATTGTGTCTCACAGACAAATTGAGAAACCATCAAAGGAAGTCATGAGGAGGGATGTTGCAGTAGGAGGAGAAATTACAAACAAGTGTCCTAGAAAAAAAGTAAAAAAAAAAATAAATAAATAAACTTCAAGAGTGAATGAATTAGTAGATTATTTGCAAAGCTCAAATACCGAAAGGCTTAACATCTAACCAATGGATTTAGATCTTCGCGATTTCCTTGATGAAAACTGTCTCATACTTTTAGCTATTGACTCAGACTTACATTATTTTTCCTTTGTCCAAGTGAAGCCCACATTAAATAATGGTTAAATGCAAGCACTCTGGAATCACTGCCCTGATTTCAATCTTCATTCTGTATTTATCGGTTGTTTAAACTTGGGCAATTTATTTAACATTCTCCCATGCTTCTTTTTTAAATGGAGAAAATGCTAATATCTACCTGATAGAGTTATTGAGAAGACTGAATGAGATAAACACTTAGCACCATATTGGTCATGTAGCAATTATTTGCCAATGCTAGCAGTAACCATTAAGAATAAAGCCATCTAAAACTTAGCAGAAATAAGTCTGTCTTATGTTTTTTTTTTTTTTAAATCCTGAAAATCATATAACATCTCTCTAGAGTTGGTTGAATTTGTTGTCCTGTTTTCCCTTTCACACTCTTTTTTTATTTTTGTAGTTTTTTGGGTGATTTTCTCATCATTAATGAATTAATAGCATTGTAATATAGTAACTTCCCCTCTAGAATATGAGCTCCCTGTGAAACCATATCCTATTCATATATGAGAATTTAACACAAGGCTATGCATTTTTACCACTTCAGACTTGAAATTAAAGTGGTTTCTGAATGTCTTGGTGATTGATCACAGTGTTATCCACAGACTTTTCTAATATTCAATGTAGTAATGCTAGCACAACATCTTGCCTACAGAAAGCTTTTATAAATAAATATTAAATCTTTAAAAATAATTCTATATCATCTTTGAAATCTGTCATTCCCTTCATCTAGAGATTATTTCTATAAACCCTTAGATCAAATTGCCATGAGGGTCCAAATTACAAGTAATCCCTTGTAATTTTCTCACCCCCTTTAAGGGATACTGAGCTATTTATTATTCAGGACACTTGATCTTTTGGTGGTCTTGCCCTACTGTGGTTACTTCTATGAAGACTGTACTCACTTTTTGGTTATAGTGCATAGAACTTAAAATAGGCCCTTAAAATTACACTTTCAACAGTTTCAGTAGTGCCTTCATATACCAGAAAAGAAAATAGAGGTTTGATATTTATTTACTTTCTCTTTTCTGAAATATATAAGTAAAGCAAAATCTTTATAAATCTGAAACATAGCCAAACTGTTTATTCAATTCTCTGAAAAGACGTTTTCCCCATCTCAATCAACACTAGACTAAGAGGAGTGTGCAAAGCGGCAACTCCATCAATGAGTCGTGTATTTTAAGGATCGTGCCTGTGGGGAGAATGAGATGTCATGAGCAAGATCTATTCTAATTCCTATGCCTTTTCTTTAAGAAACCAGTTCATAAAATAGGAACATTGATTTTATATTCTCTCTTTTGTACACCACTCCAATGGGCTCTATACATTTCCAACTCTTGGTCTTTTTCCTATTGCATTTTCTACTATATAACTATTTTCTAATTCTTGATATTTTCAAGCAGTAATTATTTCTAAATATAGTCAGTATTTTCACTCTTCTCTATCTCCCTACCCCTCTCATTTTTGACCCTTTACCCTGGACCTTGCCTTCCACCCTTTCTGACTTGATGGGCATGTTCTTCTGGCACTTGTCACATTCTGTATTTTATTACAAGTATGGTCAGCTGTATATATTCTGAAGAGACTGGGAACTTGTTAATTGTGATGTGTGTGTTTGTGTGTGCTTCCTTTTCTGGGTTTTCTATTATATTTAACACATTAGTGGTTGGTATGGGCTAGGAACTCAGTGGATTTTTTCTAAGCAAATGAAGATAAATGGAGTAAAAATCAAACTCTCAACCTTCATCAAAACAATTCAGTGAATAGAAATATACAACTGCCATGCCATAGTTATTTTGCCAGTTCTACCTGCCACTTTCTGTTCTAAAGAAAAACAATATAAAACCATGGATTCCCCAAAGGTCAAAATGAATGCAGTGTTATAAGGGATAAAAAGATTACACCGGATATGTTTGATTAGCTTTTCATCTGTTGAGAGACATGTAAAGAGGACTCTGCCTTTCTCAGGGTAGCAATGATTTTGTTCCTTTTTGAACTCATGGGGGGTGGGGAGAGTAGATGATAAGAGCAACAACCTTGACTTTTTGCCTCAAATGGAAGGCAAAGAGGTATTCTACAGATTAGGGACAAAATATTTGAATTCTAGTATGTTCTGTGCTTCTATTCCTGTCTAGCTCAGTGACCATCAACATGATTCACCTCTCGCTCGGCCTCGGCTCCCCAGATGTAACATGTGGGGACTGAAGCAGTTAATTTTCTGTGTCTCTTCCAATCATAGCACACTAGCCTGGCTAGGTGGGTACTGAGGAGTAATTCCTTCCAATGAGAGATGACCCAATCCTCAGTTACTAATTGACCCACCGTCATGATCACAAATATCTGATTATTCACACATTTTAAATATATGAGCTACATAAAGCTGTTCAATGAGGGTGAAAATTGAGTTCTAAACATTCAGCCAGGTGTATATGTAATGCTGTCCACTCAAGATCTCATTAAAGAGTAAAACGATATATGAAATATGGACCGGATGGGAAATACATAGAACATTGTGATAAGGGAGTAATATAATTTGATTTTTATGTACTAAAGATAATGATGTAATAAGAACTACAGTTATTTGAAACCTAGAGCTGGAGTATATAGTGCTTTATCTAGTAAGAAAAGCCAATGAGAATGTGTTGTTTATTTAATTGTATTTCTATGTTCATGGAATCAACCGTTCCACTCAAAACTGGAAAACAAAGTTCCTATTAGCTCCTTTGTCCACACCCATACCAGTTTTATTTATATTTATGCATATTTTATTTTATTTACTTATTTTTTATAAATATGTATTTTTATTGTTATTTATGCCTTTTACATTTTGTATTCCCCTTGGGTAGCCCACCACCAATTCACCTGTGATCCATCTCCATTGTCCCTTGTGTTCTTCTCTATTCCATTTTGTGCCCTTTTCCTCCCCTCCCCCAGCACACCTCCCACCCGCTGATTGTCTCTCTCCTATTTGGTTTCCTTATAGTCCTTTTATAAGTGAAACCGTTCGATATTTTTCTCTTTCTTTCTGGCTTATTTCACTGAGTATGATCCTCTCTAATTCCATCCATGTCGCTGCAAATTGCATGTGTTTATCTTCTTTGAATGCTAAATAGTATTCCATTGTGTATATGTACAACATCTTCTTGATCCAATCATCTATTTTTGGACATCTGGGTTGCTTCCATACCTTTGCTATTGTGAACAGTGCCGCAATGAACATACAGGTGCATGTATCCTTTCGGATTAGTGTTTTTGTGTCTTTTGGGTAAATTCCCAAAAGTGGTATTGCTGGGTAGTATGGAAGGTCCGTGTTGAGCAGTTTGAGAAATCGCCATACAGCTTTCCATAGTGGTTGGACCAGTTCACATTCCCACCAGCAGTGTAGAAGAGTTCCTTTTTCTCCACATCCTTTCCAGCATTTGTTGTTGCCTGTATTTTTAATGTGTGCCATCCTCACAGGTGTGAGGTGGTATCTCATAGAGGTTTTGATTTGCATTTCCTTGATTATAAGTGATGTTGAGCATT
>PVIJ01001295.1:0-24672 GCA_004024925.1 Scalopus aquaticus
AATGTCTTTAGTTGTCCCATCTTGCTGTAAGATTCCACAATTCTATGAAAAATCTTCATAGGAAAAGTTTTGATAACTAAAGTGTAAAAAAAGATTGTCTCTAATAGTCGCACAGTAGGTGCTGAGTTAATTCAGTGTTTTGTTTGTATGTTGCTTCTGCTCTTTTACTTATTAGTCATCCAGAAACATCAAGATATTTTTGTGGGTTTCATTTTAGGTGCCCTGATGCATGAGTTATCAAATGATGGTGCTCGTAGACAGTTTGAATTTTATCTGGAAGAAATGATCCTGCCTCTTATGGTAGCTAGTGCCCAGAGTGGGGAACGAGAATGCCACATAGTGGTGCTTACAGATGATGATGTGGTTGATTGGGATGAAGAGTATCCACCACAGATGGGAGAAGAGTATTCACAAAGTAAGTATTGTGGCATGTTTTCTCTTTTTAAGTCATCACAAATTCTCTTACACCAAGCAAAGGACCGTTTTTATTTAGTACACTGAACTCTTACATACACCAGGAGTCAGCAAAGTATTGCCTGTGGTCCAAATCCAGCCCTTTGCCTGTGTTCATAAGTAAAGTTTTATGTATTGTCTATGACTTTCATGCTTTCACGCTACAGTGGCACAGTTGAGTGGTTTGCAACAAAGACCGCATGGCTTGCAAAGCCCAAAGTATTTACTATTTGGCCGTTTATAGAAAAAGTGTGCCAACCTGTCATGCACAGAAGTGGTTTGCTCTTTGTTGAATATATGGATCTTGGTAGATGTTTACTTTGAATTCAGAAGGATCCTGGAGAAGTAGAATCCTGAAATAGATCGTGAAAAACTTTTTTTATAATAGCATCAAATCATTGATTTGAAAGGTGACTTTTGAGATTTCTTTTTTAATGCCACATGTGGTCCCGGAGAAACAGTGACCTGTAGGTATTTCTGACCAAGACAGCACATCTTGGGTAGTACTGACTATTTCTTTTCTTCTTGTCCTTTGAAACACTTTCTGAATAGCCTTTTAACTTTTGTTGGAAAATTTTTCTCATGTTTTTCTTGATGAACCCCGTGTAATACTTATGACTACTTTTATAGATTGAGAAGAGTTGTAAAAATGATTCAAGGAATCGCGTAAAGTAGCCTGATACTTTGTTCTGTACTTGTCTTTGTTTACTTGATAAGGATTAGAATTTAAGTAAAAAAATACAGGATGACAGAAAGTTCCAAAACCCTTTAATTTCTGATTTTTCTATTTACTTAGCCATTCCTAAAATCATAACAAGGCAGACGGCATGTAGCATTCTTTTTGATTTGAAGTGATTCGAAATTTTTAGTATTTAAAAAAAAAACCTTAATAAAAGTTATAGTAGTGCCTTTTAAAAATTACATTGAGGTGTTTCCACTTAAATGAGTCTCATGATACTTTTGTGGACAGCTATAGAAATTTCTATTGCTATTTCCTAAGTACTATACTATGCTGATAATAGTTTTCTATGACATTATGAATAAAAATTCAGGAAAAATAAAAGATGAGCAAAAATCAAAAGAAATGCACTAAATTATTTCCCATTAAGGAAGAGGAATAAACCATAATTTTTATTTCAGTTTTCAGAAAGTTTGACTCGAGTATAGCCAAATGACTTAGTGATACCGAAATTTATTACAGACTCGGATTTTCCTTTTCAATTGTTGAGCTTTCCATTTCAATGTTTTTATTTTGTTTTTTAATCTTAACTTTTAAGCTTCAAGTAGGGACTGAAAACATTTTTACTTACTCTAAGTATGTTCATTTTGTGCCAAAATGATCCAACCTAAAGATTTATTTGAGGCAAAAGCCTCTTCAGCCGATTTTCCTAAATATAACATTATGACAGTATCCATACTGAGATTTTAACATCTTTACCTTAAATTGTCAGTAATCATAAGAATATAGTAATAATCACAAATTTGCCCCACAAGTAGCATCTGTGTACGTATTTTCTTTTTATTGGCTCTTAAACCAGCATGTTTGGTTTGTGAGTGTGTTTTTCTTTTTTTGAAAAAACCTTTGCAGTTCACCTTTTAAGGGAGATAACTCCACCTGAGAGAGAGAAGGCGAGGAAGGTCCATCAGTCTAACTCCTTGAAGTTCCCAGCATATTTGGAAGACTCAACATGTTGTCAGTGGAATGTCTGTCCTTTGCAAAGCCAGTTTGCTCTAAACAGACTAACCTAGGCAGAACATGCTCGAATCTGCCATATTTAACATCAGTATTAAAAGTGGGGCTATTCGCCTGAATGGAAAACAGTTTGTGGGGAGGGTCTTTTGCCTTTTTTTGGGAATTGTTAATAGTTGCTCAATCCATGAAATAAGGATGTATCCATTTGTACTCTCCAACAATGCAGTTTATTTCCCTCCAGATGAGGGCTTTGTAGGCATCATAGCAAAGTCTACCCTGCCTGCTTGATAATGTGATACTGGTATCTTCTCTTGGTTATCTTATTTGAAGAAATTGGGGCAGATCCCATTCTCTAATAAGTTTGTATGTGTGATATATCAGGAGGAGATTTTTCCTATGGATTGGGTTACATGATTGGTTATTAAAGCTTTTTTTGTTTCAGTCTAAGTAGATCTTTGCTTATACATTAACTGTACTGAATTGTCATGTTGGCTAGTAATCCTTTGGCATCCACTGCATCCATTATTTGGGCTTTTAGGGTTGTCAGGCCCCTTTAATGATCAAAATAATTTTTTAAAGTTCATCTCCAAGTACTTTGATTTTTAATAAAACACTTTTTTTGTTTCCAGTTATTTATAGCACAAAATTATATAGATTTTTCAAGTACATTGAAAACAGAGATGTGGCCAAATCAGTTTTGAAAGAGAGGGGTCTTAAGAAGATAAGATTGGGAATAGAAGGTAAGACATTTTCATTATTTTAATTCTTTTGAAAAAACAAGGTTCAAAATTGGATCCCACTTAAGAATTTATTTTAAATACATTGAGAGAACTACTCAGGCAAATGATTACTAAATGCATAGGTAGTAGACCGATAAATAATAAAAATCGGCTTCTTTATCTGAGAAAATAGGCTATTAGAAATTACTTATTTTCTAAGATTCCTCCATAGTATAGATTTATGAATTTGTCTTCGGTAGCTTGTCCAAATTCATTTTTGGCAAAGTCCATGTAGTATGTGTGGGCACACGTGTGCGTATTTCCATGAGATTGACAGAGGTCTTCGCCCACTAGTGACTGTTGGAGCTCCTCAAAGCCCAACAGAATTAAAAGCTACTTTCTGAAAATTCATTTGAAAGTCATACTGGTAGCTTGTGTCTTAAGGTATAACTTATTTTCAAATTAAATACAAATTGCATGTTTATTTCATCTTAAATACAGTTTTAGATTGCTTTTTACTTTATGATTTAGTTTTTCCAGTTGCCAAGTCAGCTGTTTCTTTTATTTGAAAATACCTTTACTACATATGAACAAAATTCTTTTTTTATTCAAGTGTCATTGTTTACCATCCTTGCTAGTGTTTTGAGAGTATAGGATTTCCTCTGCATGTTACTGCAGCACTCAAACCACTGAAACACTCATAGTTCTCCACCGTAGTCCACTGTGCTCGTCCCTCCTCCCCACCCCCATTTCCTCCCCCCTTACCCATTCTCCTCCCCCTCAGAAAGGTAAAGATCTATGGTCAGCTTTCATAGGTTGGTTTTAAAGTTTGCCTTTGTCTAACTATGGTTAATTTTTCTATATTCCACATGTAAATGATACTATCTGGTATTTGTCTTTCTCCTTCTGGCTTATTTCTGTTAGCATAATCCCTTTTAGATCCATCCATGTTATTGCAGATGGCATGAGTTTATCTTTCTTGATTGCTGAGTAGCATTCCATTGTATATACCACATCTTGATCTACTCATCTGCTTTTGGGCATTTAGGCTGTTTCCACATGTTGGCTATTGTAAATATTGTTGCTGTGAACAAAGGAGTTCAGTTTTCCTTTTGGATTAGTGTTTTTGTATTTTTGCATACTGAGGAGTGGAACTGCTGGATTGTATGGCTATTTTTATTTAGTCTTTTGAGAAACCGCCACACTGTTTTCTATAGGGACTGGACCAGTCTACATTCCCACCAACAGTGTAAGAGGTTCCTTTTTCTCCACACCCTCTCCAGCACTTGTCTTACCTGGTCATTTTGATATGGGTCATTCTCGTTGTGATCTCTCATTGTGGTTTTGATTTGCATTTCCCGCATTATAAGTGATGAACATTTTTTTTGTGTGCCTGTTGGTCATCTCTATGTCTCCTTTGGATAAATGTCTAGTTTGCTTTTTTACCCGCCCCCCTTAAAGTGTAGTTTAGATGAGGTTCTCCCCGCTGATCGAAACCTATTTCTAATGTTACATCCCGCTGTTTCCCAGTACAGACCCTCTGCTTTAATCAAACACATCTCAGGGTCTCCTAAACTGACTGTGTTCCTGCCTCTATAGCTTAGCTTATGTGGTTTTGCCCTAGAATGATTCTCTGTCTACATTGCCCACCCCTTGTTTCTGCTTCTCCCAACCTTGTTCATCCATTAAGATCAGCACAAGAGAGGCATTCAGGACACTTTCTTCTATTTAAGCCCATAAGAATCTCATTCCTCTTCTGAATTTTTTACACCTTCACCATTGCCCTCATACTTTCTTTTATGTTGCATACCTTTGCTGCTTTGGTTGGTCTTTGATTTTATGAACAATTTTATCTCTAGACCAGAAGCCCCTTTAAAGCAGAACCTGGGTACAACCCACCTAGCGGGTGTGGAGCTGCTGAATCATTACTTGCTGAAGGAATGAACTGGTAAATTTGGAAGCCAGCGATAGACTTCATTTTACTTTATCAATTTTTTAAAGGAAAAAAAATCATTCTCTTCCTGACATTCTTCAGGAAGGTGGCTATCCAGGCATCACTATTCACTTGTAACTGATACATTCTCATAGTCTAGTCAGTCCTTGCCTAAGTATTTGCTTAGTGCCCATAATGTACAGGCAATATACTAGGCACTGGAGTTGCAGAGATAAAGACACTGACCATATAGGAATTAACTATTTAGGTGAGAGACATACCAAAAATCATATACAAAAAATTACAATAGTGCTGTAAGTATTGTTAAAATAGGAGTTCAGCAGAGCTTAAGAAGTGCTTAGCTCGGGGTAGAAGGGTATAGGGAGAGATTCAGTGATTTTGCTAGGGAAAAAAGAGCTACAGAGATGAAAGGAGGGAAGAAGGAATAGGCAGCAGGACAGGATGTGTAAAAGCACCAACACATATTTTAGTGCGTTGCTGAAGCAGAATAGAAAAGTTTAATGTGGCCAATACATGTGTGGTTACAGGTAGTATGTAGATTGGAACTAGTTTGTAAAAAAGAAAGCCTTATATATTATGCTAAGGAGTACTGACCTTCCCCTTTAAGTATGAGGAAACCATAGGTAGTGTTTAAGTAAGGATGTATTGGGTTGTCAGAAAAATCATCACATATTTTTCTATGTTTTCTATGCAAAAATGCGTCATACAACCCAATTGTATGACTACGCTTATGTTAGAATGGTGATTTTTGTATAGAGCACAGATTGGAATATGATAAGATGGGAATTTTTAAAGACTTTCTAATTGTCCAAGAGGAATCAATGACAAGGGGTTAAGAATGGAGAACTTCCTGATCTCTAGTGTTGTCCTTTAGTTGGTAATTGACTGGACATGTGAAACAAAGACATTCTACAGGAGGTCTTCAGAATGTTTTTATCCTGCTTGCCGTTACCCTGATAGGCATATACCCGTATGCCTACACTCAGCCCATTGCAAAATTTACTAGCTGTTGATCTCCATGTACATCCTCTTGTGCTGTAATTATTACCTGAGTCCCTACTTTGTGAGACCTTTCTATTTTTCTGATCCTCACTGTGGTCTATAACCCGTGACTGGTTTCACTTTGTAGTGGCATAGTTGAATAGTTCTGACAGACGCCATAGGGCCTACAATCCTGAAATATCTAATGTCTGGCCTTTTATAGAAAAAATGATTGCCAATTCTTGCTAGTAGGAAGAAGGGAAGGGCCTTGTAATAGTTTCTAAGGTAAATTAGATCTTTGAAGAAAAATCACCTTACTGGTGAATGAAAAGTCTTCAGAACTAGGGTTATCTTTACTAGTTACTTTTAAGTGATGTTGATCCAAAAGGAGGAGGTAAGTATAATTAGTCAGGGAAAGCTGCTTTGGAATTGCCAGTCTGAATGAACTGCTTGGTTGTTGGTAGTCATAACATTAAAATGATACAGGATAGGGGTTTAAAATACTGGCTTTGCTGACCTAGACGCAAAACCAGTGAAGCTAGAGAGTTCTATAGTTGTCATTTAACAAAAAAGGAAACCCCCAGAGCAATATAAAGATGAGATTAAGGTTTATAGAAAGTAGGTTATTGTGGCAGTAAATTGCAGGCTTTGAGATCAGATAATCAAGGATTATAGGTTTCACAGACAGAGACCAAGATTCACCAGATTACACACTGTTGTATTCATGAACCATCCCCTCTGTGCTCTTACTATTTTCCTAGTGGTTGGATTATTGAGTAGCTGAAAGGATGATGGAAGGGGTTATGACTTAAATCAGTTAAGATTTCAGGTTTTGGTTGTCAAACTGATTGAGTAGACTGTTCCCTTCTTTGTTCAGAAGCTACAGCAGAAAAGTCCTCTTTAAGATAAATTGGTGAGAAGTGTGTGGATTGTTTTGAAAACTTTTCTCTTTCAGGTTATCCTACCTACAAAGAAAAAGTAAAGAAAAGGCCTGGGGGCCGACCAGAAGTGATTTACAACTACGTCCAAAGGCCTTTTATTCGAATGTCCTGGGAAAAGGAAGAAGGAAAGAGTCGACATGTAGACTTTCAGTGTGTAAAGAGTAAATCTATCACCAACCTGGCAGCAGCTGCCGCAGACATTCCCCAGGACCAGCTGGTAGTCATGCACCCGACTCCACAAGTGGATGAGCTGGATATTCTCCCCATCCATCCCCCTTCTGGCAGCAATGACCTTGATCCTGATGCACAGAATCCAATGCTGTGATGATGTTTCTTGAAACCATAGCATGCTACTATTCACGGTGACGTTGCACTCTCCTCATTCTGCACTGCAAGGCCACTTTCTTCATTGTGTGATGCACATAACAATGTTTAGGATATTGCAGTGTAGGCTTTTTTAAAGACCAAAGGTAGCTGAATGGTTTTTTTAATGAGTACAACTCTAGCATCCTGAGGTTCCAATTATATAAATGTATTTGTTTACCAGTAGGTTTGTGAAATTGGGTCTTTGTATGGGGGACAGTCCTTTTTCACATGTCTAGACCTTTTCAGAAATTGTGGAAATTGGCAGCTGGGGTATTTTCAGTCTAGGTATTTGTCACACCCCAGGTAAAATGCAGATTATATAGTTGCACTTTATAAATGGTGGTTAAATGGAATTGTTGAAGCCATTTTTATAGTTGTGATGCACAATATGTAACTTAAGTGCTTCTATCAAAGTACTCCTTCAGTAAAAAGTATAGTTTGCTGCCCATGATGAGCGAAAAAAAATGAGTATCATTGGGCTTATTTGAATGCTTATGACAGGATTCAAGTACCCGTATCTTCTTTATCTCAGTGCCATTTTCACCCTTTTGAGTCACATGCAGGGAGTATGAACATTCAGAGATGGTTTATTATTCAGTCTGCCTTACCCTTAATCTGTTAACATATTTATTTACTAATTTTTATTTTCCTTAAGAGTTATGGGATAGCAAAATGAAGTGTTTGTTCTTCATTTACTAAATGATTGTAAACTCAAGTTTTTCATCAAAATAAACTTCCATTGTTTTAAACTTTTTGATCAATTTTATAACCACCTTGACCAGATTTCTAGGCTTTTAATTGGGTTTCTGTTCTTACTGGTGTCAGAAACCAGTAAGTAGAAACCAACTAGTTTCTAAAGGCCGAAAAGACCCTTTAAGTGTTATTTGGTTTGGCCTTCCACCACTGTAAAACACTTAAGATCCAGACACATAGCATGGAGGATTTTTCTATTTCAAAGGTGAACGGTATTTATAGAACAAGGGAAACATTTATTAAAAATATTTAACTGTCTAATACATTATACTTTAACCCATATTTATAGTAAAGGATTCTTACAAGGAAGAATAAACGGCTTTATGATACAATTAGTATAAGAAATATCCACATGGGACTTCTTTGTAGTGTAAAAACACCATACATCTGAAATGACCATTTGCATATAAAAGCTACCAATGATGCTTCTGTGCACAATGATTAAAAAATTCAACACAAACAGAATCCAAAATATACAATTAATGCAAGCTATCCACAGCTAGCCCAATAATCATATGATGAAGAAACACTGGAGCAGGCTTAGGTCCACTTTGTCTGAAGTTACACATAGTAAGATTGACTTGTATCAATGGCTCTGAGATGGCTTTTATGAAGACAGTACATAAAAGCTGGTCTCTCCTTATCCAGTAAGCTTCATAGACTATAAAAGTCCACCAGTAATGCACTTTGATCCTTAGCTGTTGTCAAAGCAACACGTAGTGTTTACAATGGCCATGGCAAGTCACTAAAGTCAACAGGGCCACCCAGCCCAGCATCTGCTTCCAAGAGGCTCATTATGACAGCCATTGCTGCCTCGTCATTACTGGGACTGCTTGAGCCTTGATCGTTGTCGATCATGTCTATGCCTATGTGAGGGTTCTCACCTGTGGGAGGAGATGAAGACCAGTCAGTGATCACACCAAAGTGTGTGTAACTTTCGGGAACAATCCTGCAGCATACTTTTAGTAAGAAAGTTAATAGTGTGAGAAAGCCTATTTTGGACTGCACTGCCATATATATTTGGCATTTTTCAGATGGAAAAGTCAATATTTTAGGTATAAAATGCTTAAAATTCAAGCATCAAAGGCATTTCAATTGATCTCATTTTAATAGTTTAAACGAGAATGAGTTATAGAAAGAAAGATCGTATGGAAGGTAGAAATCAGGAAAAAAATCTGGCAAGACTAGAGAAGTTAGGTGGGATAAAAACAAACTTCCCATCTTTTAATGACAATAACTGCTTATTGACCTTTATATCTCAACCTGCACTGGCTCTCCCCTGAAGAGATTGTTAGCAAGAAGGCTGTGTCTAGACTAAGTATGCTCTTGAATTCCATGGACAAACTTGAATCCCCATCTGAACTCTAAAGATTTAAACAAATATCAAGCAAATTTTAAACCTTCACTTTGCTTTTATCAACTTACCTAAAACTAGATTGTTTTATACAATTCAGTTAAAACTATGCCAGAGGTTTTAACTTATTGCCAAGCTTACTGCAATGAAATAATGTCACTTACCAAGAATAGAAGAACTATCCGAATATGGATAACCTGGGTTCTCTTGAGCCTGCCCTGGTAGTAGGCCACTGGAAGGAATGTCTGGTGTCCCTCCATTTAAAATCTGCAAACAAAAGTTTTCACATCAGGTTCAATCAGTTGCATTCTTCATATGCAATGACTTTTAGTTACCTATTGAATTCAAATAGTTTGGAATAATCATAGAAGGAAAAACCTGGACCCCAAAACTACTCCCTTAGATTCAGCCTACACAGGCAAATTAAAGCTGAGTAAAATCCCTGTGGGGGGGGCGGTACAGGGAGGGTAAGGGGCTGTGAAACTGGACAGCTGTGAGGAGTCACAAATGAATAACTTCAGAAGCAAAATCTCTTCACCAGTTATGCTATAGGCACTGACTTCACTAACCAATGGTTTAAGTTAGTAAGACAGGCCACTGAGGGGCATTATTACTTTAATTTTCTTTTCCATTCCCAGTTTCCTTCCCCTGGCAGAGCATCTTTGAGAAGTATTTGGGTATAGGTAGGTCATGAAACGGTTTTTGGTAATGCTGGAATTTCAGGGCAGGTGTGACTCCAGACCTTGCCAGTAGATGGCATTACAGCTTTTATCGCCACAGTTCAACTTTTGGTCTAAAGACCCATTTACAATCTTAAAAATTGAGGATTCTTGAGGAATTGTTTATATGGTCTTTATTAATATTCATTATTTGAAGGCAAAGCTAATAAAAGTTAAAAATATAACCTATTAAATGTTAACATGAATAACATTTTAATGAAAACTTTTGAAAACAAATATTTTTTGCAAATATGTCTAGTTGAGTAGACTAAATATAGGATTCTGTATTTTCTTTCATTCAGCATTTTTAGATTTGTTTGAAGCATATGAAAAAAATTTTGCCTCACAAAGAAGTTGGAAAAGATATTAGCCTTTTCAAAATAATTGTGGTATTTATTGTAAGGTATATCAAAACTCAACAAGGGATGTTTCTTAAAGGTTAGTTGCAATGTGGTATCTGAAACCATATAAACGAAATTTTTTACTCTGTTATATTGAAATCTTGGCATTAGGATAGATGAGTCTTTGCTTGATTTTGAAATTATCTTGCCTTGCTCAATTGGAAAGTTGCTTCACTGAGTTATGCACATCTTCCAAATACTGATACATTTTTAATATTTACCTCATCAGAAATAGCTTGTTAAGTTTTAGGAAGCTGTTGAGCTCAAAGTAGCAGATATGTTTTTCCAAAACTCAATTTTGCTTGAAATTCAAGCTAAAATTTCATCATCGGTTACAGATACTGTTAGTTGTTTTCCTTTAAGTGGAAGGTTCACTCCATTTTCAAGAAAATATATGCTAAGTACCCAAATCTGAATAATCAGTTTGTGATAATAAAAGCGGTGCCCTATGAAAAAAAGCAGTTCAATCACACAAGTGTGTTTTTCCCTTGAGACACCAGCAGATGTGTGCAGTGCCAGTGCTTCTGTCTGCTTCCCATTTTGTAACATTAGTAAAGAGGTTTATAAACTCAAGACTTTTATAAAGTAATCCTTTTTACTGCTTCATTACAGACATTCTTAAATGTCTGGCTTTTAAGTTATGTGTATGAGGAGAGCAAGGACAACACCTATAGTATGGTGCCACTGCCCTTTTTTTGCAAAAGCATCAGTTTTAACCAACATTGCTTTTACATATTAGTGCACATATCAACATGGAGGAAAAATTCCTGTATCAGAAGTTTTTTTTTTTTCCCAGACTGCTCTTATGTTGTTTTGCTGCTGAGGACTCATAAGAATGTACATTTATTTCCAGAATTCCTCCAGACGCATTTTTATAAGCCCAAAGGAAAGGAAAAAGTTTTCATAAATGCCTCAAAATTACTCAGTGCTTTGCGATGCACAGTACAGTTTTAGATCTCTGGCAGTTGGTATGAAAAATCAAAAGACACCTTGATTTAGTTTGGGGTCATATTTAGTTTGAGGAAATACTTAGATGCTGGGCTAATCTTATAACATTTGGGAGCCTTGATTTCATTATATATAAAGTTGTAAGGATAAGATGGAAGAATGCAGATAAAAATTATTCCTCAAGGAACTTCCAAGTACTCTTCTGGACCTTTCGAAAATAGTAGTAGGATTCACTGTAATACCAGAAAGTCAAGTGCCTAAAGTTGAGTCGAGAAGACAAGAAGGGGAGATCACTTTTAGCAGATGGTGGATCCAACATGGATGAAGCCCCCACAGGTGTAACAGAGCAGAGCTGAGTACAGCTGCGAGCAGTGGGGGAGGGGACCCAGCCGAGCTACTTCTACTGATGCTGTTTCTGAGTCATTACCAAAGGCTGCTCTGGCACTTGCACACGTATGTATTAGCACATCATAGGATTTCCATGTGCAGAGATGCTGGCTGTCCTGACATCTTAGCTCCTTTATAAAGAAAACCAGAGCTTAAAAAATGATAGAGGGTCACATGGCTAGAACCTGTGGAAGCCAGTCTGAAAACCCAAGTCTATTTTACTTTGACAGTTCTCTCAGCCATTAATTTGTTGAATTTTGAACATTTCTGGGAGGAGAAAAACCTTTTTTCAAAAATAAAACTTTAACAGAAGATTCATCTGTGCAACAGAAATGCTGCTCTAATAGAGGTGTCCTGCCCTTCCCCTCCGCAGCACAGCTCACGGTAACCGGAGCTTGGCGCCCACTTCTGAAAACCCATGTCCTGCCTTCAATACACTGTGTGTCCCAGAAGTCCCAAATGGGTAAATCATTAATATTCTTTCTTTCTCTCTCTGTATTTTGGGAGACGGAAAGAAAACTATGTCCAAAGATGATGGCTCCTGAACTGTCTTAACGCTGATTAACAACATTAAAATGAACCCTGGCCTAGACTTGTATATTCTCCAGCAAAGACTAAAGCAGATGAATGGCTTTTACACCGAGCATGGAGCCTTCCAGCCAGCTCAAGAAGATGGTGACTGACAAACTACTGTGCCCAACGAGCCACATCACAGGAGACCCATGCGGCAGAGCCCTCACTTATCTGCAGTTGCAAAAGCAGGACTTCCCTTTCAAAGCACTGCTGGTGATTTTGCTGTTTCCAGTGCCTGCACTAGACACTAATGCTTATTTTCTTCCCTGAAAACTGGCAGAGAACTAGGTAAGTTTTCTGTGAGGCACCACTAAGCATTCCTTCACGGGAGGTCTTGAATTGTTTCCTCAATGCAACAGAAACATCTCTCTCTGTGTCCCCCCCAGTCAAATGGAATAAATACTGAGGATCCTGTCAGAAGCCTCACTGGTGCTACTACTGGCAGGCTTTTGGGCCCAGCATCACAGAGATACATTTACTTCGAAGAGGGAAAAAGGGTCCAACTTGTGGCAACCACAACTGTAATTGTATACTCCCACTCCCAACATTTGAGAACTTGAGCAAGAGGCTCTCCAGATTAAGGAGGACCTTAGTCTTAAGAGCCATCAGGCTTACCTTCTTGCCTCCTGGAGAAGCAGCATCAGGGGGAGGTGTGCTTGTGATGTTCAACGGGCTAGAGCCACAGCTGGAAGGCGACGACCCTCTTATCCTGTCAGGGAGAGAGGCGTTTGTTACACCGCCTTTCTGTCCCCCTGCCAGGGGGAGCATGTGTATTCCACACACACTATGGCAGGGATTGGCAAACTTTTCTGTGAAGGGCCAGAGAGTAACTAGCTTTGGCTCTGTAGGCCATATTGTCTCTGGCATAATTACTTGACTCTGTCACTTTGCAATACATAAATGAATGGCTTATATCTGTGTTCCAATAAAACTTTATAAAAGCCCTTGGACTAGAGTCTATTCCAGGTTGATGAATTTCAACTAAATGACCAATTTTATTTCCTCACAGAATCCATACTTTCAGGGTTGGAGAAGCCCTTTCATTTTCAATACCATGAACTGGAATCCACACCAAATGATTTATCTTGTTCCTATAAACACTGGTTAGTGAATATTCAGGAAATGGAGGGGCTGGGGTGACTCAGGTGTACCAGAGAGTAGACTTGCAGCAACGAAGCTGGACTTAGGGAGCAGATGGTGGCAGCTGTGCAACCACAGATCTCTCAGCCCCTGCACAAATACCTGAATATAGCTTTGGGTTACCTTAGGGTCCCCCCTCTTCTGTTTGGCAGTCTTGTTACTCTTGTCTTATACCGCCTACTTCTATAGATTTGTGAACACGTTTTCTCTTTCTTGGATTAGAAACTCCTCAAAGGCAAGGTAACAACTGCATCATGTACTTCTAGCGCACAGAGGCAGGCACTAATTACTTGCTGAGAATGTCTCCATCCTTTCCCTATTTATGATTATGAAGTCACTGTCTTCCCACAGTCCCCATCTTGGAATTGCCTTTTGCTCATTACTTACTCCATCTTCAATACCTTCCTTAAAATAACTGGGTTCTTTTTCAGACACTATCACCCCTGTAGACTGGGCCTCATTCCTGGGTTACTACGCACGCTCACCTTCATCTCCTCCAGTCCAGTGTCCACAATACTCAGCGCTCTAGACATCTGCTAGCATCCTACAATGAATGGGGTCTTGCCTTTTTTTTTTTTGAGTAAACTCTTAGTAATATCTCCCATCATGAGCCTCTACATAAAGGCTTCCCAGTTAGATGGCCTGCTTTTAGACCTCGAATATGCCACTCACATGCCCACTCCAGCATGTGCTTGTCTTTTCGAGAAGGAATGTTCACCTTCACAAACCCCAGTGAAGATCAAATTCAAACTCTTCCTTGCTTGCTCAGGAATTCTCCCTTTTTTCATCGTCATAAAACAGACCTCAAAGATGATAACATCCTTGAGCTCAAGTACTCTTGTACTATTTTTGGATGAACTCAATCAAAACCCAGGGTATAGGGGCTGATCACTGCACACATGTCCTTCCTGCAGTAGACCAGGGGAGCTGTTGTGTCCCTCCTTCCTCGAGGGCTGGAACAGACTGCTCTCCACTGGGCTAAGTGCCCTTTGTGGCCAGCTGGAAAACAAGACCATGCTCTGAGTCTCCTAAGAGAATACAGGGGCAGCCGAAGTTTCCCCCGTTTGGAATGTGTTCCTTTATGTCTGCATCCCCAAGCAGTCGGTTACCATCCTCTCCATTCCCCAAATTCAAATAGACTTTGAATTGCTTCTCTATGACTGCTTTTGAAGACTGAGACTCCATAGTTTTTAAGCACTCAAAATACATCACTCGCCCTATGTCAGTTTCTGGTTGGGACTTGCCCGAGTTCTCTCTCAATCCTAAAGCAGTCCTTGGGAGGTGGCTGTTGTCCTCCTTTTTTATGGTTTAAGTCAACAAAGACCAAAAAATTAAAGGACACTCCTAAAAAGCCACGTTCAGAGGTCTAGGACACAGACTTCCAAACTTCTCTTACACATGGAAAAGCAGTCTTGCCAGGAGAGCCTGCCTGAGTACCTGACATACTCTGTCTCTATTACTGACTTCAGACAGCTTTTTGATTTGAAGACACTAATGTTTTGTCAAGGCCTTGACCACCCTGGCAGAGCAGTGTCTACTCCTGCAGTCCTGAGCGTATGTATATCCATCCTCACTGCAAGCTCTTTGAGTCATACATGAAGCAATAAGAAAGTCGTACTTCCAAGAAGTTCCCTTTAGCCCTGGCCTGTTTGGATTTAGCATCTATTTCAGGCAGAATTTCTCAATCTTGGCACTACTGACATTTTGGACTGGACAATATTTCTGGTGGGGGTGGGAGGGAATGGGGCAGCTGCCCTGTGTACTACAGGACACTCAGCAGGTAGGCTCCCTGGTCTCTAAACACGGGGTGTTTAGCAGCAGCCTCCCACCTGGCTGTGACAACCAAAAGTCTCCAGACATCACAAAACCCCCATGGTGGGCAAAGTGCCCTTGTTTGGCGGGGAGCGGTGAGGGTAAAGAAAGGGCTACTTGCCTGTGAATTTCCATGATTTCCTCAGCAATCATGCGACCTATTTTTCCTGCCCCAGCCCTGGTCCCCCCTGGAATTCCTGGAACAGTGGGGTGGGTCCTCTTTGGGCCACCTACAACAAAGGAATCTGAGCGTGGGAAAGGGAAAACCAAGGAAGAAATGCTATTATATGGTAAAATCAGTTTATCCGGTATCTGTGGAGTTCAACGGTAAGGTTGTGCCCTGAGGGACATCAGGGCCACAGCCTGTGCAGAAAAGGCATTCCACAAGAAAAGGCTCCAGTTTCCTTCCAGGATCGGAGGCCAAGCGCTGACATGAAGCATCTAATTTCTCTTGTGCACTCAATATACATTTACCAATTAGTGTGCCGAGCACCAGAGATAAGTCAGCATCCCTGGCCTCAAGGAGCTGACAGTCTTAGTGGGGTGACAGACAAGATGAACACTGGCTGAAACAAGGTGTAAGTCTGACACCCAACAAGGCACCCAACTTTTCTGTGGTCAGGCACAGTTTCCTGAAAGAGCTTAATGCTGGGATGAGTCTTGAGAGAAGAATATAAATTAACTTGTCAGAAAGCTAAGGAGGGAAAAGGATTCAAGGCAGAGCAGTAATACATGCAAGGGCACTGAGGCAGGACAAGGGGGAGGTGCGCCACGACCGACCATGAGGGAGCGACAGTTGAAACCGGAGAGGCAGGTACCAATCAGACCACGCAGGGCCGTGGGTGCCGTGCTAACAGCCTTAGTAGCGCGTGGACAAGCAGCACCAAAGGGCTCCACAGAAAAGGCATGGGCTTAGATCTGGATTATTAGGAAGCCCGCTGCCTGGGGCGTGAACTATAGTGGCGGGCGAGCAGGTGTGGGGAGAGCAAGACAAGTCAGAAAGTTCTCCTGTGGTCATCCAAGAGATGAAGGTGGCAAAGCAGTGACAGTCATGACAGAGAAGTAGGAGATGGAAAGGACAGGACTCCACGTTCGGATATAATGTGAGCCAGCGAGGAGTTCAATGACCAAAGAGGGAGGCGTGCAGACCAGCAGGTGCCTCTGGGACAGCAGGTGGCTCTGTCCGAGGCACCTGGAGAGACAGATCTGGAGCACAGGAGAGTGGATACAGGAGCCATGGTTGGAGAGAGGTGGGGACTGAAGTGGAGATGGTTGTGAGGAAGGTCAAATCAGGGGTAGACAGCAGGGGCCAAGGCCAGGCCCTGGGTAGGGCACCCCTCCCGCCTCCCCGCTGCTGGCAGATACCCTCCCCGGGCACCAGGCAACACATAGGGGGGAGAGCAGAGGAGCAGCAAGGAGTTTGCTATTTCAGGGACTGCCAGGGTGGGGGCCAGCCCTGGGAAAGGGGGTTCCTGATATTCTAGGCTCCACAGAGAAAGCGAGACGACAGCATCCTTAGTGTGCATCCCCTTGAGGCCTCCCTTGTTCCACAGGACATGCTGGTTGGGGATCCTGAATATTTGGGGGGAGGGTATGTCGGCCACAAGCAGCTGCTCACAGGCAATCCCTGACGCCCAGAGTTCATAGTTACCTTCTCCAGAGGGCAGCATGCTGTCCATGCTGTGGGGGGACGCTGTGAGCTGAGGGAAGGCTGGGTCCCCACCTTCCAGGATGTTGGCTCTGTGAACAGCCCAGCAGAAGGAAACGTGAGTTAGGCCTGCTCAGGACCATGTATCCTTCACCTTGGCCCAGGTGTCCGGGGGCCACTCTGGACCTGGACAGTCCAGAAAATGAAGCGTCTGAGTGGCTGGACAGGTCTCCTTGCTGTCTGATAACTCAATGGAGAGCACCCCGGCCTTGGGCCTCGCTGCCTTCTAGTCTGCGCAGGACACCATTCAGCAGGGACGGCAACACTAGCAACTCCGGGGCCTCTGCTCCGGGGCCGCCTGCCTGCAGCACACCCAGCCCTTCGCTCAGTTCTAAACACCAGTGGGGAGCCGAGTTCCCTGGGAAGGAGACTGGGGAGCAGGCCTGGCATAGAAGAGGTCCTTCCCTGCCTGGCTCATGCTGCAGGCGCAGCCTTTGAGGCATCATTCTGCCTGCCAGGGCGCAGGCCTCCAGCCCCTGGGGTGGATGCCCGCCCATGCTCGGCCACGGCCGGCGTGAGCTGGTGTCTGCGTGAGCCGCTCCCTCCACAGCAGCACCGGTGGACACCCTGCCAGCAGGGGCCTGCAATTCAAAGGTTGGTTGCTTTGTCAGAAAGGAAGTGTCGCCCTTTCCTGGAGCAAGTGCACAGCCTGGGGGCCTGCACAGATTCGTACCGAAGCGTGTGCTTTGCTAATAACCCTGTTGGCTTTTGTCATTCCTGAGGTTTCACAGGGTATTAGCAGGGTGGGATTAAAGGCTGCGACACTGGCCCTGCCTGTGCCCCCTTTCCCGGGTGAGGTGCCCAAGGCGTTTCTCTTTGAAGCTTCTCTTCTGATACAGGAAGAACACTTACAGAACAACGGTGTTGGTGGAGACAATGTATTCTACTTCCTTGGTCCAAGGGTTCATGAAACTGAACCATCGACTCCTTAGCGTGATGAAAGAACCATCCTTGATTTTAAACTTATAGCAATTAGTTGTAATCTTTTCTCTTGTCTGTAAAACTGAAAATACAAAGAAATCATGAAAGTTGTTGTTGCCTCAGGCCAGGGCGTTAAACTAACCAGAGACTTCGTGTGCTCGGGCCCTGGTGCCCGCATGCTTTCCTAAGTGGAGGGAGCTGGCCCTCCAGAGAACAGACCATTTCTGGGGGCCTGATTCAGAGCCTTCCCATTCATTAGTGGATCTGTCACTATTTTTTCAGGGTGTATGAAATGCTGGCTCCAGGGAGTATCAGTGTAATCTAGATATCTAGCTGCCATCAGCTACGAAGTGAACGTCAATGGATGAGGCGGAGCCGGGGACTCATCCGTCACAGCGCCGGAGGCAGCTCAGCATTTTCAGGACATCTGAATGGGTGAGGTCACCAGCTATGGAGACCCTGTTCTATGGCGCACACACGTCATGAGCACTCTTCATGCACCAGGCACTGGAGATGGGAGAGGAGTCAGGGAGGAGGCCTGCCCTCGTGCAGCCCCGCGGAGGAGGAGATCAGGGCCCTTGGGGTGAATACAGAGCTGCCCAGAGGAGGAGGGAAGAAGCCAGAAGTGCCTGAGAGGTGGCAGCGCCTGGTGGGGCGGGAGTGGGGACCTGGTCAGTGTGGCTGGAGCACCGGCTCTGCAGGTGGGGATGGGGGTGTGAAGCTGAGGAGGCGAGGGTCTTGGATACCCGCCGAAGGCCTTTGGGTTAGAATCTCAAGGCAGGAATATTTAACCAGGGACATGTCATCATCGGGCAAGTTCTCAGGGCACAGGTGGGATAATTATGGAAAAGACCAGAGCAAGGGAGCAGGCAGGCCTGTTAGGAGGTGGGCACAAGGGCCTGCCACAGAGCCATGGCTGTGGAGGTAGCAGAAAGGACCTGTCTGGATATGCGAGTCTGCAGGGAATCAACAGGCCTGGCATAGGGTGGAGTAAGGGAAGGAGTCACCACTGGCTTCTTTCTCAGTAGGCCACATGTGCAGCTGTGTCAAGAGGAAAATAAGGAGAAGGGGTAGCATTTTGTGGACATGCATTTAAGGCCTACTGTAAATCTTTGCAGTGTCCAGGTAAGTTCTCTGAACAAGAGATACCTCTGTGAAATTGCTCTGGCCTGTGTATAGAGGACTGCATGGCAGTCATGGGAGAAACAGGGAGGCTTCTGGGCAGGCTGACTTCCACATCATGGGTGGAGATTTCTCTGGAAGGCTAGATGGGCTAGTCTAGAAGCAGGAGGACACTTTAAACTTAAGACTTTTGGAGACTCCAGCTTACCTTGCCTATGACATTCTGCAAGATGTCCTATGTCATCTTGATGAAAATACTCGTAACATGATGTGCCTAGAAGTTCTTGTGGTAAATATGCCAAAATAGCTGTTGCCCTAAAAAAGAAGTATTTCAAAAAAGGAAAAGCTATTCAGATAATGAGCTAACATCTCTGCTGTTGAAGAACCTTGCTATTAGAACAAGATCAAAACCGGTTACCTTGTGGATCTAGAGACATGAAAAAAGTACAACTGGTTTTTTTTTTTTTTTAGTACAACTGGATTTAATCAAGGCTATAAAAACAGAAAGAAAGCAAGCAAAAAAGCCTTTCAAAGGGGCTTCATAAGAAATCAAATGTGAGGAGGTTTAAAAGCGGTATAACCATAGTAGATAAAAACGGTGGCAGAGATCTAAACTCTAGTGCAAACCTCCCCATCTTACTGTCCACTCGTAAGGGACGACGAAGCCCCAGACACTCCAACAGTGGGACCGCAAGGATGTTGAAAGTAGGTGTTTCCAGCACTTAGTTACTAACTTTAGTAGCCAGAAAATCATTACTCTGTGAATGATCTTCAGGAGACAGTGGCGAGCAGTGGGAAATTTGGGACATTCGGAATCTTAGCCAAGCAACAACCAATTAGCAGTGAATCCTAAAGAAGTCCGCTTTTAGGCTGGGTCTCTGTTCCTATTAATAGTTCATAAAACCTGAGATTGAATTAGATAAGTTCTGCCCAACAGGACTTTCTCGATGTAGAAATGATCAATATCTGTGCCCTTAGCTACATGTGGTGACTGAGTGCCTGAAATGTCGTTGCTGAGTATGAAAAATCAAATTTTTTATTTAATTTTCATTGATTAAATTCAAATCTAAATAGCCATATGAGGTTACCATACCCAACTGTTTTGGATAACTTGGCACTCGTGAATCTTTTCCAAGTCCTACATTCTAAGATTCAATCACTGTAATGGCCCTGGAACATTCCATAGTTTCAGAGTGCATGCCCTACCTACTATTTCTCTCTCAGCCATGGACGTCACTCCCCTTAACGTTAGACATGCCAAAGAATGACACAGAAAACCTCCTGGGCTGCATTTCTCAGCAGAGATCCTCATCACTTCCTTCTCTCTTAAGAAAGCCAACTGGTGGTCCAGGTATCCTCTGCCTTACTCAGAGCTGACAAGTCCTCTGTCATCATGTTCAAGGGCGATATGCGGACTCTTACCTCTGGTCTACAAAAACAAACTTCCCGTCTATGGCGTGCCGAGAAACGTATTCCATCGATTTCACCCTGATCTCCCCATTCACTGGTTGTGGAACCACATGAGAATGCAGCCGACCAATGGCGACAAGGCAGCTGAGATTACAGCCCTCGTTGTCTGGCTCGTTGTCTTCATCCAGCCCCATCTTGGTGGGCGGCCAGCTCTTCAGATAGCCTGTGCTGTGGATTGTGCAGAAGCTTTTTCGATCCGCTAGAAAGCAAAAGCCCGTGGGCAGTGTCAGTGTGGCTCTGGGGACGAGGCACAGGTAGCCTGCGAAGGGCTGGGAATCAAAATACAAAAGAACACAGCCTGCCTGACCCAGATGCAAGGATCCGGAGAGAGACGAAAGGAAACCAGGTAGCTGCCACCCAGGGTAGAGCCTGCTCCACTACTGAGAAAGCAGCACTGACGACCTGGGGTGGGGCACTGCCCAAGAAAAGATCACGGGGGTGGAGCAGGCAGGAGGAGCGCCAGCTAAGGGGCTGGCATGTGTAAAGGTGGGCAATGTATGAAGGCACAGAGAAACTCTTGTTTCTCACACAGAAACAAGAGTTCTGTGTCGTTGAGGTGAAGAGGGAGATACTGGGGGTAGAACTGGAAAGGCAGGCCAGGGGCAGATGTCAAGGATCTTGGATTATTTGCCTACGAATGTGTTCATCTTTATCAGGTAGGGAACGGAAAACTCCCAAAGGTATGGAAGAAAGACCAAATTTGGGGTAGGATTCTCTAGGAGCAGCGTGCTGGGCAAACTGAATACAGTGAAAACCAGGAGGACAGTAATAACAGGAGATGAGGACCACGCCACGGCAGACCAGTGAGGCTAAGGAGGCAAGTGAGGCTGCAGGGGAAACGTCTGAGACAGACCTGTTGGGATATGGCATGAACTTCAAAATATCTGGTATGAAAAAGAAAGTGAGGATGATTCCAACTTATTTTGGATAGTCATTGGTACGATACACTGACCCAGTGAATAGTTTCAGAGGAGATGAAGTTTTAGAGGAGTTGAAGTTTTAGAGGAGATGAAGACATCAACTTCAGTGACATGTGGGGCACCTATGGATCTCAGCAGTTCACAAATCCTGTGGAGTATTTACTAAGCACTGGATCGGGGCTAGTCACTGGGAGAGAGTGGAAAGCAAGTCAGACACGCCTTTGTGGAATTTACAGTTTCCTGAGGGAGACAGACGTCAAGCAAATAATCACACAAATAATCACAGAACTGCCACTGTACGAAAGTACCAGAAAGAAACCCTGCAGGGTGCTATGAGAAGGCAGAAGGCAGCCTAAGGGAGTGATAAGCTGGAGGAGACAGAGAGGTTCTAACCAGGGGTGACAGGTCGTCCAGAGGCTTGCAGAGAAAGAGGGGAGAGGCCTAGAAGGGATCTCAGCAAGGCTCACACACACTGAGCAGAGGAAGCGTGGGGGGTGCATGGTCACACTGAGGATTTTCAAGCTGTCTGCAAGCGCAATGGGAGAGCCGAAGGGTGTTCAACAAGGGGCTCATCAAATGATTTTCTGCCAAAAAGATCATTCTGGCTGCTGTGTGAAGGGCTGAAAAGTATGAGACACTTCCTGCACAGACCGTGAGAGCTGAGGGCAGCCAGGATCTCGTGACTGGTAAACGTGGAGACGTGTGAAGAGTTGATATAACTTCTGCAGAAACAATTCACTGTGCCAAGACTCCCTGTAACTGACTGGCTGGAGGGGTGGTGTGTAAGGGGGAGCGCGGGGAGGGTTGTAGGGTGGGTGCTCGGACCTTTTACACTCAAGAAGCAGCTCAGGTAGTTACTTCTCTGTCATGTCTGAGATGCCCTTGAGTATGCAGGTAGATTTAAGGAGTTGTTCACTTATGGATCTGGAGTTCAAGAGAGAAATCTGGGCTAGGAACAGAAACTTGGAATGTGCTGGCACATAAACATCACTGAAAGCTGAGAGTGGATGACATTACCTATGGAGGGAGCATGTAGCACATCTGCTCTTGAGAAGAGAAGGCCCAGGACAGAGAGGAGGAAACAGCAAGCGGGACCCGGAGGAGAAGTGGCAGAGGATAAGGGAGACGAGGAATATGGATGCCTGGCATCCTAGGGAAGAGAACGCTTCAAGATGGAAGAAAAATAAAGTATCCATTGCCCTTAGCCAGCTGGAGGGCACAGGTGATTCAGCGTGAGTAGTTCCGGGGCGCTGGTGGGGGCTATGGAAGCTGACAGCGATCTTCCCCAACCACGTTAAAAACACACAGGACTTAAACAGAGAAAGCTCCCCCCAGATATGTCATCATGACAACCAATCTGGGCTTTCCAAACTCTCCCCTACATCATAGCGGCGGTGGGGTGGGGCTTCAGTGGGGCCCTGACTAGTCCTGGGACCTGCTGCTCTGACCAGCTGGGTGCCACTGAACCACGGCCTGCTGACAGCACTGTAGAAAAGCCAGCCTCACCTGAAACAAGATTTGAAAGAACTGTTGAAGTGGTTACCTTTTTTCTTTGAACAGGTAGAGGGGAAATCCTTGTCTTCAACCTTTACTGAAGGCCTGTTACACTTCATCCTACAGAAGAAAGAACGTCGTGCTCCAGAACATAATCGAGATGGCCCAGGGGTTATATCTGTTTTAACTGGAAGTCCAGCTGCAAATCAACACACAAAATGTGATAAACTGAGAGTCGTGCTGTGTGTCAGGAGGGGGAGTGTGACCTTGAACAAAGTCTTTTCTTTCCTGCCTCACGTAAGAATGATGTTTTATGATGTGAGAATGACATGTTTCAGTTTAGGCCTGAAAAGGTGTGCTGTCAGCATGGACGTGTTTACGGATCACGAAGAACGCAGCTACTGGAGGAGTGGACTAGACGCTCTGGGGGTAAAAAACACCGCAGGGCCCCGTCCAGCAGGAGTTACAGCGCAGAAGCAGACAGCAAGCCCATCACGAGCAGACTAGTGACGGCACCCGGTGAGGTATCGCTGGTTAGCACCAACTGAAAGGCAGAGGCGTCTGTGCTGCCCAGAGGACGAACCTGAGCTGGGACTACGGGACAGGCATGAGTGAAGGAGGGGGAGCAGGACTGCCTGGCATCCTCAAACCTGGCTGCATGCCAGAACCCCCCAAATGTCTCGATGTACGGCTACTCAGACTCATTCTAGACCCCTGCGGCCCAGCGTCACTCGGTCTGTGCAGCTCTCGGGCACTGGAAAGGTGGCTCCTCTCAAGGGAGGCGCTACGCTGGAGTGTGAATACACACAGGATTTCAAAGGCTTGTACAGAAAGGCTGCGAAAGACCTCATTCATTTGAACATTAACCTGCCGCAACAGCAACTGGATTTCCCAGCTACGTAAAACATAGCATAAAAATTAACTTTACTTTTAATGTGGCTACCAGAATATTTAAAGTCATATGTAGCTCCTGAGTGTGGTTTGCCTTATGCGCTCACTGGACTGCGCTGTTCTGGACCAACTGAATCAGTCTCTGGGAGAGCTGAGGACCATGATCCTCAGAGAAACATGGGCCACTTGTCAATGCACAACGCAGGGCTAAGGCTTAATCCCTGGGACACAAGCAGCCCCACTGCCTACCACAGAGGGCAACTGTCAGAAAGTGGCGGCTGCCCAGGGCCCGGGTCTCATCTCCCCAGGGCCCCTCAGAAAGCCCACCCGGCTCGGAACCTCTCACTGGGTCCTCATGGAAGAAAATCTTGGTGGCCCAGCCTTCTCCCTCCTCCCCAGCAGGTTCTGCTCTGACAGCACCACGCAGGCCACTCCTCTGCGCCCCCCCAACCCCGCATCCACAAACGTCCTCCCTTCATCACCTGGCAAACAGTAATTCATCTTTGCAAACCCTCCTCAGCTGTCATCGGCTCAGTGATGCTGTCCCCACACCCACATGAGAATTAATCATCGTTCTCTATGCCTGCTAGTATTTCTATGGCTGCACCTATTATAAGGGCTGTCTGCTTCGTCTACCTGACTATATGAGAGCCTTAAAGGCAAGCACCAAATACCAGTCATCTTTTCTTCTCAGGTCATTAAAAAAACTGCAGGACCAGACTCAAAGGGCAACAGGTACCAGGGACTGTATTGTACTCAGAGGAAGAGGAGCACCTAAACAAAGAGAATGGTTTAAGAGAGATTCCTCTGCTGCTATTTCCCTCCAGAGATGATCAGGGAGGCCTCGGAAGCAGGGAACTGGCGACTGCCTGCACAGCACTGAAGTGAGTTCCAACTCGGGTGCTGTGCTTACCATGTGCTGGGCATTGTTCCACCTGCTTAATGTATATTA
>PVIJ01001295.1:24772-208167 GCA_004024925.1 Scalopus aquaticus
CCCCCCCCCCCCCCCCCCCCGCCAGGAACTAAAGGGGAGGAGAACTGCTGGGGCCATTCGTGGGTGGTGCGGAAGGGAGGCAGGTGCAGGAAGCTGTGGGAGAACGTGAGTGAAGCTGATTCCACCGTGGCCAGCAGCAGCCAGGGGGTGAAGCAGCCTGAAGTGTCTGGTCACAGACACACTCTATCTGCACCCGAAGCTTTGTCTTAAGAGGCTGCACGAGTGCAACTTGGATGAGTAGAGGTGATTTTTTTCAGGGGAAATGAACCAATCTGCTGTGAGTCCTTTAAACCCAGGAGCACACAACTGGGAATTTCCAGATTCTGAAAAAAATGACTATAGACAGCAGGAAGAATCCAATCAAAGTAGCTGTTTTTCTTCTCCATGGATTTGGACACTGAATTTTTCCCTTCTTTTTGTAAAAAACAAAAGCAAACACAAGAAATAGACAGGATCCCATTCAGCCAAAAAAGCACCCGTGACCCAGGGGAAGGGTGGCGCGCTGAGCACCCAGAGGTGGGGCCACACGCCCTGCTCCATCCCGGCTCAGGGCTGAGCCGCTGCTGCTGAGGGAGCCCTGGCAGCCCCTCCCCACTCACTTTTTGCATCGATGAGCCGCTCCCTGGGTGCAGTGTCAGAGGAGGAGAGCTGCTCCTTGACTTTGGCAATATCTTTAGGGTGCAGGTAGTCAAACAGACTCTGACCAATCAGGTCATTCTGTGGAATGACACGCCAAAAGCAAGTCAACAGCTTGTGGAATATAAATTACCCAACAAGAGGTCTGTCTTTGTTTATATTTTTATGCACAACAGTGTCAGGTATTCCCATGTGAGCATGTATCCACATGTAGTCTCTTGGCTGAGAAGGCACAGAGAGTGAATGAAGCTCCAGGAGCTTGATTTTGGTAACTCAGGAGGAAAAAAGGGGCTCAGTGCACAAATAGTTGCTGTATCCAAGGCAGAAATCTTTCAGTTGCATATATTCTTTTTTATTTCTACATGACACCCACAAATACCCTGCTAAAACCTCAAAGGAGGAATGCTGGGAGTGGGCTCTGACTCTGGCTCTGTCCAACCTCCCTGTTCTCAAGTTGGGCCACAATGCATACCTGCGCAGCCCAGTCTGGCAGCAGAGGTAACTTTATTCTAAGACTAGAAAGACCAAAACACTTTGGAAACATTAAGTCTGCTTAAATTCAAATTTACAGAGATGATGTTTTCCTTCAGGTGACCAGGTGACCAGCATGTGAGTTAGTGAATGAATCAATGAGTCAAAACTCTAGGGACATAATAAGTGAAAAGCTCTGTTCTTAGATCTTTCATAAATGTTTATTTTACTTGATTCCACAAACAATCATAAAAAGCATAGATTGCTGCAATTATTTTTTAGAGAAAATCAGGGCCAATAAGTGACACATCAGGGCAAACACAGTATGGGCGGATTCCCAGTTTTCTTAGTCTCTGTTATTATATAACTGCCTACCTTTCCATCTTTCCTTCCTGGTGGTAGGCCCTCACGCCCCACCCCACCCCCTTAGTTGTGGGGTATTTTGCAGTCATAAGAAAGTTACAGAGTCAAACTTTCCAGTGGGGGAAATATAAAACACTTTAAAGGAATTTTCCCCATTTAAATCTAGTTCTCAAAGAATTTTCTGAAAGACAGATGGAGTGGGGAAACAATGTAAACCTTTCAAATGTGACTTGCCTACTATAATTATTCTGAAAAGTAGGGTTCAGTCTGAAAAGCTTGGCGGTTGTGAGGCTGTCTACCAGCGACAGGAGCACGAGCAATAAATACCTGGCTGTAGTTGAGGATCTTGAAGACTGACTCCGACACAAAGAGGATCTTCCCTCGGTCACATCCGACAACAAACAAAAATCCATCCGCTGCCTAAATCAGGAGAAATGGATAATAAGGTTACTACTCTTTAGGAAACATGATTTATAATCATTCTGATAGCAAATAAAGATTTGCTTTCTAAATATCCCAAGCACTTGCTGGGCTGCACTTGCTGACAGCCTCAGTACCTTGTGAGAGTAGTAAGAGTCTCGCCAAGGCAGAGACACATGTATCACCTACTGACACAGGGGAAAGTTCAATTAAGTAAGTTCTGTTTCAAGCAGAATTCAGTTGAAGAATTTTCCTTTGATTGCATGAAGGTAATCATGCAACAGGGAATGAAACAGGGAAATGTTTCATTTCTTTAATTATAAAACTCTATATAGAATGTGAGGTTGGAAGGAAACTTTAGGATCAGAATTTCCTCTCCAATGTCTCCGCCACCATCTAGCCTCAGCTTGAACACCTGGATTTATAGGGAGCCCTGCAGAACAGTGGTTCCTGACATTTTAAGTGATGTTTTCTCCTTTTTGTTAAGGCAGATGATTTGGAATGGGGCTGCATCACTGGCACCGTCTTCACCCCGTCCCAGTGCACCTCAAAGTGATTCCAATGTTCACAAGGTTGAGAACTACTATTGTCAAGTATTATCCCTTGACTCAGGGTTGGGCTGTTTGCAGCCCATGTGAGACGAAGAAAGCACAGTCAAATTTTCTTTTAAAAACTGTTTTACCTCTTCTTCACTTTAAATGCAGGGAAGAAACTAAAGTGCCAGTAAAGGCAGGTATTTACTAGACAGAGTGGAGCACATAAACACCAAAACCACAGTGGCAGGGCACTCAGGCTCTTTTGTGTTTGTGTGTGTGACTCCTACCCATGAACTTCCAGATAGGCAACCGCTAACTGGGGTCTTCCCGTGACGGGGAGCATCTCCCCACTCGTCCATACTTGCTTGTATACTCCTGTTACCGTTGCTCTAATGCACGATATCCTGCTTTATTCACTAGTCTTCACTCTGTTCTTCAGGAATATCTTAAAGTCTATTTCCTTTTCCACAAAAAGACCTTTGGGATATATTTTAATTCAAAGGACTGGGAGGTGAATTCATGTGCCAGAAGGTCACCGTAGAACGGTGCATCTACCTGTGCTGGGATGAAGAAGTGAGAAGGGGCATGGAATCGCTGTTGCTGGAGAAACCTGACGGGTCACCCAGCCAGAAGGGAGCTGGGGAGGACCCTTCCTAAGTTATGCCTCTAAGCTGGCCCAGGGGCAAGACCTGACAGTGAGGGGGAAGCCACTTTCCAAGCACCATCTGCTGGAAGCCTCATTCTGTCAAAAAACAGGGTATTAATAACTTACTCATTTGCCTTGCAGACAATCTCATATCTAACAAGAGAAATGTTTGGAGGCTTTTCACTGACAAATTGATGTGGCACAAAAGGTGCCTGGGATGAAGGTGACTGTGACATTCTAGAGGAGAAGCACGAGGGCCCTGGAACAATGACACAAGGGAAGTGGATTTCAACACACCCAGAGGAGAGAGTAGGTACCAGAGGCTGGTGAACAGTCAGCACCTGGGGACTAAAAGCATCTGGCTGGGCTTCAATCGGGCAGATGAACACCAGCCGGTGGAGCCGGGGTGAGGGACACCTGCGGAGCAGGGGAGTGAGAACACTAGCACCACCCTAGGGCCACAGTGGGAGCAGGGTAGGCTCCCTCCTGGGACGACACAGAGGGACGCTGGGAGGATCTGCCCAGCTTTCAAAACATGGGGAAGTCAAGTATTCAGACAGTACAGAGCGATCAGGCTGGCGGCTCCCCTGGCAAACCATCATAGATGCTTTGAAAGCATTCAGTGGGTCGAGCTACTGGTCAGACTGGCACTGGTAAGTGAGAGTGGAAGTCCAGCTCCTGCCGCCAAGCTGTCCAAGCAGCATCCGAGTGGACCCTGCCTTCTACTGAAGCAAATTCTCAGGAACTGGGGACCTGGAAGTGGCAGAGGATGGGACCCTACTACATAGCCCCTGCGATGCGCCAGACGTATGAGAAAAGTTCGTCAGGGAGATCATCACCAGTGTTGTATGCAACGGGAGAGCAGAAAGGGCGAGACTTTGAAGAAACATCTCGGTTGAACAGCGTCAGAAGCCTC
This sequence comes from Scalopus aquaticus, assembly GCA_004024925.1. Lineage (NCBI taxonomy): Eukaryota > Metazoa > Chordata > Mammalia > Eulipotyphla > Talpidae > Scalopus > Scalopus aquaticus. Next base: position 28,761 of record PVIJ01001295.1, read on the forward strand.
GTTCCATGCCTCATAAGTGAGGGCCCCTCACAGAAAATTACTTAGACGAGGAACGACAACTATTACATGTCATTCCAAAAAAAACTTGCTTTATAGGTTTCTTATATTTTATATAAATTGTCTACATTTATATTTATAAATACAATATAAATATATAATTCATACATAAAAGTATGTCTTAAGGGAAAAACTACGTATCAAATTATCAGTGTATTCGGGGCATCCAGGACTGGCTACAAAATTTGTAGGACTCAATACAAAGCGAAAATGCTGGGACGTTAGTTCTGATAGTATGACTTTCAAAATGGTGATGGCAGCACATTAACTGCATAAGTCACAAGAAGCCCGTGAAGCTGGCTGGCCCTGGTGGTCTCTCCAGTGATGCTACAGACACAGATCGAATCTTCACTTCAGTAAATCCTCCCCAAGAATAAGGGTATCTCTATGAAAAAAGATGGAGAGGTGAGGGCAGAGCTGGGCCTAAACAGCTGTGCCTCAAGAGTGGCAGCATCACTAACTTGCTGACAGGCCTCAGGCCCACAGTGTGTCAGTGACCGGGTGTTCCAATATAAAGTACTCAACAGTGCTTGAGTTAGTGACTGAATGAAAATGAGAAACTCAAGAGGTGTGCCTATCAGATCTTTAAGTCACGTGAAGCTCTGAGGGCTTGCTAATGACAAGCTGGGATATAAGCCTACTCAACAGATAGATTTGGGCAGAGACACAAAGAGAAGCTTAAAAAAAAGTACTAACTGCATTTACACATGATGAAAAAGACCTGGTGCAACAACACTTCACCATAATGTGTGTAGGGAAGGGGCAGCATTACAGCCATCCCAAATGTGGCTCCCATCAGATGGCTTCTGTGAGAGGGAGGCACCAGTCAGTCCCAGAAGTCCCAGGCACCAGTCAGTCCTGTGGTCGGAGACCACAGTGGAAGTTCTGTATTGGCTTGTGGGAGCCCCTTCCGGAGGAGACCTAGCACAGGGATGTAGCTCTGGAAAGTGTGTGCTGCAAATGCTGTTCTGGGGCTGATTCCACCCCCTTCTCTTTTGCCTACCACTATTGTCGGAGCTGGAAAATCGAAACACTTGGTCCATAACCTGCCCTGAAGCTAGGAGTTACAGCTTCTGAATAAGCTGGTCTACTACTGGGCTTCTAGGCAGCACAAGCTCCAGCCTTCCCTGCCTCTTTATACTGGCTAGTCTGGCTGTCAGACCTGGCACAGCCACCTCGCTACATGGAGGAGACGAGCCGCACACCAGTGTGCTGTGCGAGAACACGGGAAGAGCGAGGTTCCTGATGACTTTATGGAACCACCACACCAGCCCCTACCTGGCTATTCTTGTCCCAGTCTTCTAGGCGGCAGGAGAAACAAAACCATATTTATTCATCAGGTCTTCTGCTCCTTGCAGCTAGTTTTCCAACCACTATAGCATGTCACAGGGGCTGGGCAAGAATGCTGGAGGGAGCAGGAGGTCAGATTCAGAGGTGCCCAAGGCTAGGCTGAAGCTGCAAATGGGTAGTGATGATGCTGGGCTTCCCTCCATTCTGGGGCTTTGCAGACTTCTGCTCAAAGAAGGGTGCCAAGATGGTGTAGGGGGCTCAGCAAACCCAGTCAGCTCTAGCTAGGGGGAGATGGGCAGGTACTTTCCTTTTAATTCTTTTTTTCTATTTTTCTTTTGTAATTTGCAAGAGGACATGTTACTAAATCCAGTTATCTCTCTCCCTTCAATCTGCAAGGGAATCTCAGGCGCCCTGGGAGCAGACCTGTTTTGCACGGAAGCCAGGCACCGTGTGCCATCCAAGTGCCTCTCTGCAGAGACTGGCAAGATGAAGCAAGCACTGCAGTCAGGCAGTGAAAGCATCACCTCCTCCATTGACTTTCCTCTTTAGGCCCCGGTGTATTTAGGAGCTTCCTTGTTTTGATGAAATTTTGGTATAAAGATTTAGGAGGAGGCTTTTGAGCTAGTGCTTAAGTAGGGTAAGAAGCATTTTCAAGTGTTGAGCAGTGTCAGTCCCTTTCTAACCATCATTCAGGAAATTCATTCTTAGTGACTTCCTATTTGAAACAAAATTCTGCCTCTGATTGGGAAAAAAAAAAAAAAATCACAGTAGCACAGACCTTCAATTTTTGCCTAAGCAAGATTCAAAGAGGAGGAAGGAGGTCTCAGGGGAGGAATGGGAAATCTATCCAGAGAGCAGAGAGCTAAAGGGGGAGACCTGAGGGAGAGAGGGGCCTAGGAGTTCAGCATCCAGGCATCAAATTCCCACATGCTTGGACTCTGAAATTTGTAAAATAAATCTCGAAATAAACAATTCTATAATTGCAACATACCCTGAGAATGAGGTGTTTCAATTCATCATCTGACAGGAAAGTTGGTTTGTAGTTTGCTTCCGTGTATGGATTGGTGGCACCTTGGGGGTGGGGGAAGAGAAAGAGTCAGTATGCTTTATGATCAGCATCATGTGTCATTCCACTGACGGCTGCAGGCCTACCTGAGGAATTTTATTTCATCCTCTTTCACTGAGACAGGGTTATTAGCTCTGGCTTTGGACAGATTCTTGTAATATCAAAGAGAATTCCACTGAAAAGAGAACACTGTTGCCCACAGGAGACTGAACAAGCTTGCTTTTGTCATGATCGTGAAAATCAAGAGATAATAGAAGGAAATAAAAAATCTGCTTCTAAGAGGCGGCAGCTCTTGAAGCAAACTGGCAAAGGCTCCTGGGAGGGCTCCCTCTGCCCAAGATCTGTATTAAATGGACTGTCTAGCAGTCCTTCAAATCACCACTCTAAATGTTCTTGGGAAATCATCCTGTTTGCCAGGCCCTGAGTAAATATATTGTCGAGAGCATTGATTGGGAGTCCCTCTTCATCAGGGGTGAGTTAAATGAGCTTGGCAACCCTGAGAAATGCACTGCTTCAGTAAATGCAACTCAAGCTCCTCAGCCTGAAAGTGGACAAGTGGCATGTTCATGTTCAAATGGCAGTCAATTTAGCCTCGTTCAGGAGAATAGTGACTTACAGAAAATGTCAGCAGTAAACCACTTGGAATCTGCAGTACGGTCAGCAGAATAGTGAAGAAATAAAATGAAACAGGGCCATAACAACTCCAAGTACCATGGGGAAAGAGGAAATCAGAACCTGTCTGAGATGCTCATATCAACGACCTGGGCTCACAGTATCGCTACCCCTTTATGTTAATTTGAGATCGGCCTCTTTCCCTTCCAATTTAATAGAAATTAGTTTATAATAATTTAATCTCTATCATTTTCACAAATGTGAATTTTTAAATGCCATTCTCCAAGGGATACATTTTAAATAATGATCAAAAGCCACACAAAACCAACTACAACTTCTTTCTGGAAGCTTTGTAGGAACAGAAAGCGGCAACTCTTAACACGCAGGTCAGAGATCTGATTGAGTGCCTACTTTTCAGTGTCCTCAAAGAAGTCCAAGACTTATGGAAAATTCCAGGAATGGCATTCACTACAATGCTTGGCCTATTTCAGATTTCTCCTTCGGTTTGGATAAGTCACTTCCATGTTTCTGCCTGTTTTCTCACCCTCCCCACACAGAAAAGGAAAATACACCTCCCTCAGAAAGAGTCAATCTAGTTTGGGAAAATTTCAGAAAGATGAAAATATCATCAGTGTTCATTCCTGACAATAAAATGCAGCAAGAACCATCAACCAGTGACTCATTCCTCAAAGGAAGATGAATTTTCCTCTTAAAAACTGAAAGTGACTTTTCAATGTCACTAAGTGTACCTACATTTCTGATATTATGTGTGGGGTCAGCAATACACAAGCAGGGCAAGACATCGGCATTGTCCTCTGACCTGTGCATAGCCTGATCACCTGCACACACAGCACACGCACAGGCCACAGCTATGCCCTTGGTGATCAGGACTGCAGAATCCCACCTGATGCCACGTAAACACAACAGTCATTTGGCATCACATCTACTGCTGAAAATTAGAGCTACGACATCTGCCTTTGGGATTGAGGTACCTTCTAGGTGAGGGTGGTAATGTTGGAGGCAAGGGCACAAAGGACAGGAAGGCCTAGGACTCACCTCGTAATGTTTTCATGTGCTGTACAGCCATCCTCAGCACAGTAAGTTTATCTAACTTCCTGGACATTGCGTTGCACGTCGGTACCAAGGAAGCCAATTCATCAATGAAACTGTTCATTTTATCCCGACGCCTCTTTTCAATCTGACTGTGAGCCTCCCTGAATGATATGAAAAATTATCTCCATAAAACGTAACTCAGCATCAAGGAAACAAAGTTATAACTGTTTTAGGGGTTGCGACTGTCCCCCTAAAGAGGTGTGTGAGCAGAGGAGATGTAGCAGCTGTCACTGCTGTAGCAACAACCACAGCGTCTCTGGCTGAGGCTGTTCTGAGAGGGGAAAGCTAGCAGTCTCAGCTGAGCCGGGTTCTGTAGCCTCGAGTTCTGTGTCATTACAGAGCCTTGGGGGGCTCTGGAGCTAACAGCAGGAGAGCGGAGCACCACACAGAAAGGAGCAGGTGTGACTGGAGGCAGGAAGGCTCAAGTTAGAGAACCTACTCCTGGGAGCAACTGCCACCCCCAGGTCTGGCCTCCATGTGCAACTTGCAGTGCAACAAGGGATCCTTTCAGCAGCCAGCCCAAGAAGTGAGTCACTGGGCCAGATTTTTCTGGAGAGGGCCCTGGAGTCAGGAAGGAGCAACCTGCTGAAGGCTGGGGAGAAACTTTAGCCTTGATTTATGTTCTGCTACCTCGGAAGGCCCTTTCTGGTTAAATGTGCTTGGACAGCAAGGCACGCAGGCCAACTCAGTCTGGCAAGAGGGAAGGGCAGAAGACCACAAGGCCTCTACTCCCTTGCCACATCCCTAAGAACATGACAGTGCTGAGAGGATAGATGAGGACCAGACACACAGCCTCTGTGACTGCAGCACCCAAGGGAGTATAGCAGAATGAGGGGCCAACCATACCTTGCATTTTTGATCCTTCCTTGTTGCTCTGGGTATTCTAACCTGGGGGGAAAAAAGGGCAAAAGATGAAAGCACAATCCCCCAGAGAGGCACAGTAAAGTTATACACGTCTGTCTCCTTCCCTCTTCAACACACAGGGTTCTTGGCTGTAAGACAGATTAGGGACTGGGGTCAGGGGAGACAGTCGTGAGCCTGTGGCCTGCTAGCTTAAACCCCACTCAATGAATGACAAGGGTGGAACCTGCACAAGTAGGAGAATGCAACTATGCAGAGACCAGGGCTGTGAGGGCGCTGAAGTTCAGATTACTAGGTTCACGATACCTTCCATGGGGATCCTCTTTGTCTGTGTCCATACTTTCTCTGAAAAAACAAAAGAGAACGTGACTATCTGCTAATAAAGACATACAAAATATCTTACTATAATACAGAAGGCTCTCGTTTATCCAGAAACCAAACAATAAGAAAGCTCAGATAGCCACGGTACTACTGATGGATAGCAATAAAACAAAACAAAAACAACTTGAACCTCCTATAAAACCCCGATTGGTTTTCCAGATTATCAAACAAAAGTTACATAGCATGTCACTAGAGCTTGTATGTTAATACATATTTTATCATATTTTGATTGCTTGGAAATTGGGAATATATAGCAAATATGGAAAACTCTTATTAAAGTATCCAAACAACTACATGATTACCCCTATCATTCTGGATAAATGGAGTTTATTCATTCTGAAAACTTATCTAGCATCAAATATATGTGTACGTACATATATATTTGGTGTGGGGAGGGGGGTGAAGTGAGGAAGGGGAATCAAATTACCAACAAGACGTACTGAGCACAGCTATGAGCTAATTTTCAAAGGCACTGCTACAGAATATTCTGTTCTCAGCTAGGGAGGCGCCACTAGGCTTCAGGAAGTGGGACAGAGGGTAGAGCAGGGTTGTGGGTGTGGAAACCTGTCTGGCTGCAGGAGGCCCTAGGGTAGCAGTAATGATCTGCCTCCCTTGCAAGGACTTCAGAATCCAATTTCATGGCACCTTGTGGTTCAGTAGAAAAGTCTGAAATCCTCAGAGGAAGGGGCTGCAAATTTCGGGGTTAGTTCATTCCCTTCACCAGCCCATAAATGTGCCAGAAGGGCAGAGACGGCCACCTGACCTTTCTCCTCTAGCCCATAAAAAAGGGGAAGGTGGATGACAGCCCCTCAAGCAATGTCATTGCTAGGACAAAAGCTACTGCTTCTCAGGTACATTGAACCCCATCACAGGCATTCTGGAACACTGGTTCCCAACCTGGGGCCCCTTCATTTCCTCATAGGCAGAGGTTTTTCTAGTTGATCTTAAAATTCAGAGGAAGTCATATAGGCCACATGGAAAAAAGAACCCCCTCCCTACCCCTGCTTTGGCTAGACGTGGATCGGCTCCTTGAGGCCAAGTTGATCATTTCAGGTAAAGAGAAGCTCTGCCTGGCAGTCAGCTATGACTTCGAGTATGTTAGAATTATATACAGGGCAAGGACTACGGCTGTTTAATAAAGGTTCCATGAATTACCAAAGATCAACAAGTTGGGGTCCACAAGGGAAACCTGAAGGCCTTGTATGGTGACAAGGTTGGAAGCCACGGGTCTAGATAAGCAAGGCCTTAAAACACATCACTGGCTGAATCCGCACATGAAACAAGGGGGCCATGGAAAACATCTCATGGTCTCCAGAAGAACACCCACTGGGTCCTCACCCCACTCTCCATCCCCTGGGCATTTGCTCTCTTAATCATCTGGGATAACTTACATATTAATCATAGCATCTCCTAGTGGGCATCTGACCTCCAGCCACTGTGCTCCCCAAATTCGACCTGTGAACTTCAGCAGAAAGGACATCTGCTGTACAGGGGGTACCTCTTTGGAGATGTTTCCTCATTAAACAAAAGAAAATCTCTTAAATGGACATTCGGGTAAGATTCCACGCAGATGCCTCAACAAAACAGAATGTGCCTTTGACTGTTCTGCTCTGCCTAGTTCTCTGGGTGTCTGTACAGAGATGGAGGAGTTGACTGTAAGTGTGAAAATTTACTTACTCAAAAGAAAAGTCATCAAGTCTAAAAAGAAACAAAAATACTATTTAATATAACAGGTACATACTAATTTAAATATTGTTTAAGGACAACAAAGATGTTTTCCATGATGACCTCAACTTAATTCATTCCACAAACATTAATTAAGCAATTGGTGTTTTTCTTAGACAGAGACCCTCTGGCAAAGGTCTTTCTGAAGCCATTGAGATAATATCCATTGATTTAGACGCCTGGCCCAAAGGAGCAAAGGCAGGCAAGGAAGGGGTAAACAGAACGGGGCTTTAAGGCTGTTCTTTTTCCCCTGGATGAGAACAATTTGCGGCCGGGGCAGTAAATGCCTTGGCAGTGCTGGAGGCCCCTTCTGTTTGTAATCCAGGGGGTACATAAAGCCAAAAGCCCACTGTGCGACCACCCAGAGTTGGATCTTTCATCCCCATCCCTTTCCAAAAAGGGATCCCTTCTTTCAAGAGAGAAGTTGGCCCCTGGATGGTGCACACCCACGAACTGACACCAAATTGAGCGAGAGAAGAGGCACTCTAAAGGCCTTACTGGTAGTCCGTGGAGCTGCCTTTCCTTTTGCGGTTGCAATCCACGCTGCTGGTGCCAAGAGGGCTGGAGAGGAGGTCGGTGGCGCTCGGGGACATGAAATCACTAATGGTTGAAGAAATATCCATTCTTTGGTCTGCCATTGGAGGTCTAAAATTGGTACAAGAGGGCATAGAGACGTCTTTATTTCCACCTGCGCGTCTCAAGTGGCAGAGGCACTCTGGGGGGATGTGGGGCTTGTTGACAGTGCCAATACATCTCACCCAGCCACCACACTAGGACACGGCCGAGCCACAGTGCACCGTAAGTACTACAGCTAGCATAAGTAATGCACGCTCATGCGCTTGTTTTGACTGCAGAGAAGCTGGGTGGCTCCTCCTAGATCCTGGGTTAGGGCATGGCAGAACCAGCCCGGGACCCAAGGCCCTGAGACTTGAAGCCCAGTGCTCCTCCTGCTGAGGGGACTAAGTGTCCCAGATGCTTTCCCAGCCCCCATTTTACTTTTTTCCCATCAATATGTCTGATCAATGACATAATACGACTTGTTAACTTTGTAACTTTTATAAAAGCAAAAAATCTCCATGAGTGTGAGGGAGGGAAGAAAATGTCCCCTTGTCTATGGCCCACCCATAGAGTCTACACCATCTTCTCCCTGTCCTTTCATAGCCAGCATCCTACGCATGGAAAACCCCACACAATGAAATGAAGACACTGTAAATGAAATTGTGAAAACATTTTGAGAATTCATATTTTAAAAACATGAAGTATGCTGGCTCAGAGGGAAAAAGGCTGCCACTTACCTTGCAAGGGGCTCCAACAGCAAGCCAAGGTGACAAGGGCCGTGTGCTGCCCACAGCCGGGGTAGGGGCTCCGCACAACGTGATAGGGCCGTCACTCCCTCTCTCTGGGCCCGACTTTCCTCATCTGCCAAGCAAGGGGGAAGGGGGGTGTGAGATCTTTACCACCACTTCCCATAGCAGTGAACCAGGCCCTGCTGGTTAGGTGTGTGCCCTTGTTTCACTTCACAACCCTCGCCAAAGTAAGACATTTTGGTGCTAATATATCCATGTGTATGAGCTACTGAGCTATTCTCTCAGAATTATTTCTAAAAGTAGGGCTGACCGGGACACATGCTGAATGTATCTATCTGCAACAGTAGCTCTTGGCAATCTGAAAAAAAGAAAAACACAACCTCCTTGTTTTTTTACTTGTATTTTTATTTTATTTTATTTTACATTTTAAAAGGACAGGTTTATTAGGAAGAGGAGGAAAAGAGAGGCATCTGTGTAGTCACAGGTGGGAAAGAGAGGTGTCTACTTGTATTTGTAAATTATCATGGCTGGTGTCCTGTTTCCAGACATTGCTGCCGTCCCTGTGCCTGCTCATACACTGCTTTTCACCATGTTGCCCTTAGTGTGGCTGGACTTCGTAACTTGGAACTGGAATCTGAATGGAGAAAATGACTGCCTTCACTTCCACTCCATGGCCTTCCTCTCAGAGGCCCAGGCTGCCCCACCAGCCATGACACTCCTGCCCTCTACTCTGCTACCCCGGGCTCACCGAGACCTGCTGACTGGGAAGTCCAATGGCTGTCTCTAGTCCCTCCCGACTTAGTCTCTCAGTACATCTGACAGATTGATCTCTCCTCATTGTCTCTTGGCTTCAGAGATGGCTCTTTTACTGTTTCAGTGGCCAGCTGCTCCCTTTTGATCTCTTACACTTTTGGCTACTCCTTACCTCCCTCACTTCTAAGTGTGAGTTCCACAGATGTCCTTGAACCTCCTCTCTGTTTATACTCACTCTCTACAGATCTGACTAGCTTTGTTGCTTCAAATACTCTGCCACTGCAGTCCGCAGATTTACATCTGGAACACCCCCCATTCCAAACTTATATACCAGCCGTCTCCCTGACAACTCCCTTTGAACATACACAGAGACCTCAAGCTAACATAGCTATAACCAAACCCTGTCTCTTAGCCAAGCCCATTTCTGTAAGTGGTACTTCAATTCTTCTGGTTGCTTCAGCTCCAAATCCAGAAGCCACTCCTGACTCCATTCTTTCACAGTCTGCATGCTTTCCACCAGCAAATCCTATCCGCTCAAGATTCAAAACACATCTTGAGTACAACTAGTTTTCCCCCTTTTCCTTCCCATTTCTTTTCAAATTGTCACTTCCTCCCTAAATATTCATAATATGACCCCCATATCAACATTCCCTAACCGGTCCACCCCTTTTTTTTTCTGTATCCCTTATGAAGCCTGGCCTACATTAACTTTATTTACTAACAGTCCTCTCCATTAAATTACAAGAATCAGAGCTGGGGTTCTGTCTGGCTTATTGCTTTGTACTCTTAGTGCCCAGAACACCTCCTGGCATGTAAGTCCTCAGTAAGTAGCAGTTGAGTGAATTTATAAATTTGTATGTTAGTAATGACAATTATTTGTTCATCTTAGTTGTAGGTACTTTTTCCTTCTTTTCTTTTTAGCTTTGTCGTAGTGTTTGTATATGATATTAAAAGTGACATCTTCAAAAAGCTTTTTTCACCCCAACATCATAAAAATATTCTCTTTAGTAAAACTCTTATGATTGTCTTATTTAGATCTTTTAGTCCATTTGGAAATGTTTGATAGACTCCCAAAGGCTGGGAATTTATTATCTCCCTCCAGAGGCTGGACTATTATCCCAAGAGCACATAACAAAACAGACATCCTGTTACTGATCATTTGACATAGGGTTTGATTTATTGTCTTATTTCTGAACTTCCTATGCTGCTCATTTGATTTAGTTGTTTCCATTTAGTATCATACTTTCTACTTCTATCATACTTTCTATCATGGCTTTATAGACATTCTAATACTAGTAGAATATATCTTTTAAGTCTTCCCTTACAAAAATTTCTGGCTATTCTGATTTATCCTTCAAGAAGCATTCTGTAATCATTAATCGTATCAATAAATGCCCTGTTGTGTGGTTGCTGCTGGTGGTACTGATGGTAAGACAGAGAGGAGAGCCAGGAAGGAGTGCAGAGCCCCAAGCTCTGGGTCCTGACTGCCGTCTGGACTGCACACCAGACATGGGTGCCCCTTTGGCCCCATCTCCTCTTTTGAACAAGACAATTGTGGGCGGTAGACTATTCCAAGGTTCAGGCCTCCTGGAAGAAACCACACTTCCTGAAGAACTACTACCCGAAGATACAGTGATAGTTGTCAAGGAGGTTAGGGGCTGGAGTGATTTTTTTACCTGAAGTTACAGTTCTTAAAACTCAGTTCCACCCTGGCAGGAGCAAGGAGCTTGCTGGTCACCTCAAAGTGATTTTCATGTTTCGTAGTTTCCTTCTAGGCAGTCAACTCCTTTCAGAAACCTATGGGAGGGACCACAGGAGCAGAAAACCCAGACAGGTCACTTTGGGGTTAATAAATTTAACACGACTGTATTAGCTGAGGGAGAAGGGGAAGTGGCTCGTAGTTCCCAGTGCTGGGGAGTTCCGTGGCCTGCTCACAGGCCCACCCTTCAGCTGCCTGTTAAGCTAAACTGCAAACACATGGAGGAACCTGGCAGATGTTTTCTGTAAAAAACAAAGCCTCAATCCATGTTACTAAACATGGATTCTTGGGCACATTCTTAAGGAAGATGATGGTGTTTTCATTTCTGCTACCGAGTCAAACAACTGAGTACATACTCAACTGACTACAAAGGGCACACAACTGATACTACAGTTTTCCTTTTTACCAATAAGGAGACTGAGGCAGAGCGAGGTGAAAAGACTGGCTGAGGTTACACAGCCTGAGTGTGGTGGGCACCAGAAGCTAAGCCTCTGCTCACGTCACCCCCTCTCTCAAGTGAGGTTAATTAACTGAACACAGACAATGAGGGACAACAGAAAGTCTCCAGGAAATACTAAGTGAAAACAGAACGCCAGCAGGGCCAACACCTAAAACTGTTGGGAGTAGTTCAGATGCTTAAAGAAACATGGACATTGCGAAGCGCATTGTTCTGCAATCATCCCAGGCCTGGTAGGTTCATTATCAGTTCAGGCAGTTTGGAGGAGAATCTTGGAGCCCTTGGCATCATCCTCACAGGTTAGGGGAGACAAGCCAGTAGGGAGACAGCAACTTGGGCCCTCCTGCGAATCCCTATACCCTCTTTGTCTCTTAGCTGTTCTCTGGTGGTCTCCTCTGGTCTCTACTGCACCATCTTCCGCTGCCACATACCCCCTGCTGCCACGCACCTTTGTTCTCTGCAGCCGCCCTTATCTGCTCAGCCTCTCTGCTCGGGTGCCCCACTCACGCCCACCCGCACCACACTCCAGGTGCTGCCATCAGGCATGCGTGTAAGACCACAGGTGTCGATCATTGATGTTAATGGTGGTGGTGGTGGTGGGGGGAACCTGATCACTTCCATCTACCCTACAGGTGTGCATGCAGTGAAGGGAAAAATGGATCTTGAAAAGGTGCCATGTCAGAGAGGCATGTTGCCCTGCCCTGGGGGTAGGGGTTTTCTCTCTGCCCTTTGCTTCCTGCGCTGGAGGAAGTGGCTCCAAAGGGAGAAGTGGACAGGCAACACCCTCTTCACCCCTGCTCAGCCCTGAGATGGCAAGACTTAGCTAACAAGTGGGGCTAACCTTTCAGAAGCAAGAGTGTAGGTATTTCACATCCTGTCAGCTAATTCTTGCAACCACTGGGCTCCCTATCTCTGAATTCACCATAAAGGCCTTTTTCAAAGGAGTATCTAGGAATAGAATGGATTTTTGTCCTCTGGAATTATTCCTCCATGCAGTAGGGTTCACTGTCTGACTCTGATAACCTCACTCTGAACATGTACAAATAGGTGACGGGGAATTTTGGACCTTTAGTCCCTAAGTCTCAGTCAACGTAGCAGCAGCAGCAATGAGCACACAGTCCCCAGTGAAGTGCTGCCGGAGGGAGGCTTGACACATGATTTCATCTAAATCGGACTCTGTTCACACACTAACCTCTCGCCTCCCAAGTCAGCAGCTCACAATCCACCCTGGGCGTTCTCCCCCTGGCCCCCACCTCCGCACACCCTAGCGCTCCCAAACAGTCCTCTGATGGATGGGTCCAACCACTTCCCTCCATCCCTGGTCTTTACTTTCATCCAGGCTGTTCTTTCCAGACTTGCTCCTTCCTCACTGTGGTCTGAGATACGACACCTCTTTGCCTAAAACACCTCTTGCTCTGCCCCAGCCTTCCAGAGAAAACCCAAACTCCCTAGCAGGACACACCAGGATTCCACAGTGAGCTTGCTTACTTTCCAGCCCAAGCTCACCTCCTACCCAAGACCCAGCCGGTCTGAAATAAGTGCTTTCCCAGGAGCACATGGTCTCAGTTGCGCCCACATTGTGTTGCAGGCGTGGCTCCCTTTATTTCCAGGGTCCTCAGGTGCTGCCTCCTCTCCTCAGAGGCTTCACTGCTCTCCCCTCTCCCGTGCTGCACCCCCCCACCCCCGGCCGCCGCCATGATCCTGCACGGAAAAGCCTCTCAGCATCACACTTCACTTCAGGTGTTCTCAAGGAATATTAAGTAACAAGTTTAAACTTCTTTTTCTCTTCCTTTCTTGAAAGGTAAGGAAGGTTCTAAGTTTTATGTAGGAAACTCCATATGAAGTTTCTCAATTTCCCAATACTCAAAATTACTTTACAGAAATAACACATGTTAATGCAGATTTGTGCACTATATTTTGCAAGCCAATAATGAGAGGCCCTTTCTTGGACACTCAGATAAGGTAAGGAAGCTGAACCTGCTAGGACACTATTTTTAGAAAACAGTTTTCTGTCTAAGAAGGTGCACTTAAGATGTGAAAAAAAAGAAAAACTCTTTCTGTCCTACTTCCAAAAGACACTGGCACCAAGGGTGGGGGTTCCAGGAGACAGAAGGCATCAGTGAGAGAGACACTTGCTAGGGGGTGGGCTCGCTCAGCCCAGGGCTGCCATCCATCCACGTGGCACATAGTGAGGCCACTCCTGGGAGACCCCAAGCCTGTGGTCTTGGAGCCAGGAGTAGTGTGCCCACTTCTAAGCTAGAGATTTCCAAAGGTGGGAGGGAGGCTCGCTGGATGGCCACAAGAAGCAAGCCATGAGGAGACTTGTGCAGATCGACTGGGAAAAATTGGGGCACCGCCATCTCTCTCCCCTGTGCCTGTCTCAGGTGTTCTGCACAAAAGGCAAAGTCACAGCACAGGATCCTTGCAGAGATGCCTCAGCAGCTGAGGTTGAGAGCGTCAGTCACTGGTAGGCAGCAAAAGGAGACAGCTGCTTCTCGAAGCGGAGCAGGGCCAAGCCGAGCACCCTTCAAGAAGCCCTTGCTTCCCTAGTGGAAGACCACATCCCTGACCACCAACCGCAGACCAGGTGCCTCCGCTTTCCTTCCGCACTGTCCCAGGGCCCCAGAGTGCCACAGAAGAGAAAGGGGAGCATGTAGATTGTACTAAGATTCAATCCACACGAAGACGACATGAACCTTTGCTGCTGCGAGTCAAGGAGATGGGGATGTCACTTATCGCTACAGCTCTTCTATTTGACTGCCACCTTCCCATTTTAGCACTGAAAGCACTGCGCTCTGGGAAAGCCCTTTACCTCCGACAAACCTGGTGGTCAGTCACCTTGTTCTGACTGATACAGAGAGGAGGAAGTGAAGACTTGGATCCAATAGTCACTGAATATCTGATCACATAGGAGGGAAGGGAACAGTTGTGTTCACACACTAACTATGCATTAAATGGGGTCATTACCCAAAGATCCTTCCAGGTAAGGAACTAAGAACTGAAGAGGCAAAGTTACCTTGCTTAAGATGATGCAGTAGCAAGGGGAGACAGAAATCCAGGTGCATCTGGCTCCTGCTGGTTCTAACAGCCACTCCCACAAAGTAAAATATAAACCCCCCCAAACCAAGTATTCCTGGGAAAGGAAGGAGGGGAAATCCTGGTTCAGGAAAACCACAGAAACTGGGCCAACAGGTTATCTCTGGGCTTCCCGGCAGCTCAGGCAAGGTTCCCTCAAGGACACAGGCTAGGAAGTTTGTGCATAGGAACAGAGGGGAGCAAAGAGGGGTGCCTATCGGGGGAGGTTCTCTCTATGGGTCCTGTGTAATACTGTGCTGAACGGCACTAGGGAAACAAGCTTTAGGAAAAAACAGAGGGCTTCCCCCTTTAAAATGGACCCCAATGAAAGCCTATTTCCCTCTTGCCCCCATCCACAAGTGTGACAGCTGAATGTCACACCTGTGCAACCCCAAGATGTGCCTGGGGTAGTGGCTTCCTATGAAATTTAATAAAAGGGTCAGGCTTTGGAAATATGGACAATAGTGAGTCAACAACATTAGCTACCCACCTAGTATCTACATGCTACTGATCAACTTCCCCACAAAATCCGGAACTCCCCAGGAATGGCCCCGGATAACCCCCTCTGTATGCCTATAACTTCGAGGAGCTGGTACTGGGTACAGCACCTGTTCTGGAAGCACTTTCTTCCCCTGCCCAGAAAGCCATGGCCCCTGCCCCTGTTCTCCACTGTGTGGTGCTGGTTCCAAACTCCAGGTTTGCTGAGGAAATGAATATGGAATTGTTCTGGTCTGCTCAGATGGTGGTGGCCTTTAAGCAGAGGCAAGGGGCTGATGGGGCCCTGAGCCCTCTGCAAGCACCCCTGACTATCCACGATTACTCTGACAATTTGGGGGAATTTGGCTGCCTTGCTTTGCAACAGATGGATTGAGAGACTCCACCCAGTGAGACCAGTTGCCTTGAACCTGAGGTAACAGGTGTTTGCCCGGTATGGTTTAGCAAGCATTTCTCTAGCATCTTGCAGAGGTCAGGGCACTGCAGACACAGGGAGGAATCAGCAGTCCTTATGGTCCAGAGTCCCTCGTCTAATCGTAGAGTAATTAAATAAAAACGTGACAGCATGACGACTGTAATAGGCAGGAAAATGCGTACAGTTGTGCCGGCAGCACTTACTACAACTCCAGGATGTGCTTTTGCGTTTGTGGAAGAGATTTCTGGAGTCATTACAACAGATTTCCGGCAGGTGGCAGTCAAGTGTCTTGAGGAATCAGTCTTTTTCTAGCTGTGGGGCATATGTAAAGTACAGGATGGTGCAGAACAGAGGAAAAAATGATTAGCTTATTGGTTGGTATGTGTGAATGTGTGTGCATGTGTATGTGTGTGTGGGAATGGGTAATGGAAGGAGAAGGGATCAAGGAGGAGGTGAGACTTGAATTAAATATTATGTCCTAGTAAAGGATGTTTTGAGTGGAGAGCAGTGTTTGCAGTGGACTGGGGGGATAGCCCTGTTTATGCCACTTGTGTATCTGATCCTATTGATAGTTCTGGCTGCGTGGGGATCCTAAAGTCAAATATAAATCAAGGGCATTACATTTGGAACTACTGGGAGGCCAGTTCAGAGGGTCTCGTAAGAGTAGTATTTGTGAATCCTGGGGTGCTTTGTGATAAGGTCCTCTCCTCAATACCACTGATGGAGGACAGTCCCTGAATACTAGTCCTGCAGAGCTACCACAGGCTCGTAGAGGAATTTAGAGGTCTAATTAAGAGTCATTAAACAGAACTAACTATGAATTCCCCAATGGCAGGCATCTAGCCCAGGAAAGGCACACTGTACATGTCTATCGAATGAGTGATAAAAATGGATGCCTCCTTGGACTTTTGCAAGGTCTATCACTGAGATAGAGAGAAGATAATAGGCTGAGGAATAAGCTATGGCCCCAGTGAGCTTTCTAGGAGGATTCCTAGTCCCAGACAGGGATGGACAGACCACTGATGCCACCAGTGGGACAAGCGGCTCAATTCCAGGTGACAGACCAGCTGCCCACACTGAGGTGGATCAAGATATGGAGACAGAAGAATCATGAGAGCAACTGAGTGGACAACCATATTACTCCTTTAACAGTTTTGATTAAAAAAAAAAAGACTTCAGAGTGACTTGGAGTCTCAAGAATGACTGACCCCCTAAGATACCCATGAAGTGCCTATAAAAGGAGTTGATGTTTTTAGTTCTTTTAATGCACCGAGATGCTGGGAGATGGTTGGATTTCAAATCCTGACTAGCATTTATTAGTGCCTTGGGTGCAGATCTCAGTTCCAAAATGTGCTGGACACTTAACCTCCTTCATTACAGTCCTGTGATCTGTGAGAGATGAATGGTGTAAAGAGCTTAGAATGGTGGCTGGAACACAGTAAGCCCTGCATAAGTGTGAACTATTACTAATTTCTCACTCAACCATCAGAACAGCTGTATAAAGTGGCCAATATCACCTCTCCCATTTTACAGGTAAGCAAACAACCTCAGAGAGATTAAGTAACTTGACCAAGGCGGTGATTTTACAGGAAGGCAGACTTAAACCCAGATTAGTCCTGTCTAAAACTCATACCCTTTATACTCTATGGCATGGCCTTCATGAAAGATTAAAAACAAGCACATTCCAGAGTAAGCAGAGGCTTAGATATTCTTCAAGTCAGTACTTTCCATGGGTCTGTCACAGAACACTGATCCATAGGATTTTAATAGTATTACATGGGTGGGGAGGAATCAATGGTCAAGGCAGTCTGGGGAACACTGGTTAAACCGCTGGGTTTCTCTTCTGCAGGGTGTCTCAAAACCTAAACTTGCCCTGGTGGAGAGTGAAGGTCCAGGAGCAGCAGTCTCCTTCTCATGGGTTCCCGCATAAGCCTTTTCTCTTCTAACATGTAACAGACCAGGGTTCAGTGCAGCACACCAAGGGGAACCCTGCTCTGCAAAACCACTCAGGACCGAGAATCCGCTTCCTGTGACCCTGATGATCTCCTTGACAGAGGAGCTTTGTATGTCTCTCAGCTCCTCTGAAAGCTTCCTAAGGTCTGCCTCACTTTTCCCTGAGTGGCCATGTCCCCTGCATTGCACAATTCTGGCTCATGTGCCCTGTCTCTCAGCACCCATGGTGCACCCACCCCACTCCCCAGAGTCTGCTCAGGATTTCTCTTCATTACCCAGAGGATAAGGAAATCAAAGCTGAAGCTACCAAGGGAGCTTACAGGTGCTGCCTTTTCCTACCAGGGTCCAAGCCCTGTTCTCTCTGAGCCCCTGTGCCCAGCACAGGGCTGGACACAAAGGACATGCTCAACATCTGCAAGGTGGGTATGCTTGATTTCTGTCACATCCCTCCTGTTCTTCCATCTCAACTGGGATACAGCCCCCAAGGGCAAAGCTTCCTTCCTGGCCTTTAGCCTTGACATGCCATTCAAAGATGGCAGAGGAGATAGTCCCCCTGAGCCTCTCATACCAAAAAGCATTAATGAGTCCTGTTCATTAATGGAAGACATAGCAGCCTCATTTCTGTTTTCTTTTCTTTACTTGTTTAAGAATAAGAGACAAGAGCCTGGCTCTAAAGACTCAGAGCACTCTACTAAAAAACTTACTGCCTGAAGCTGCCTGAAGTTCTGGAAAACATCTGCATCTTGTTCTAAAGGAAACAAAAAGATGCACGGCTGTTATCTGCCAGTGAAAGGAAAGATGCTGGTGGGAGGGAGAGCATATGGGGTGGCCTGAAAAGGGTTCCGAGTTTCTGGTTGGGGCCGAGGCTGGAGACAGGCCAGGACAGGCAACAGAGGTGGACCCAAGGGCGAATGAGACTCAGAAGAGGTGTGCCTTCTTTGAAAATTTGAGGGCGACTGAGAGGATGGCAGAAAATTGGAGGACTATGGAGGAGTGGAGAAAGGGATGTTGAGGGTCTTAAAAGGAGTGGTGTTCACTTTCTCACCACAGCAGAGAGAAGGCCAAGCGCAGCTGAGGACAGGCGAGGGAGGGGTGCAGCTGTGTTCACTCACAGCTATTCCCGCCAGGGCGTGGGCTCACGCGCACCGCCCATTTCCCAAGCAGGAGCAGAAAAAAGGCAGGGTTCTGTTCCAGTCAAGAGGCATGTGGGGTATGGACAAATGGGTGAGAGGATGATGAGTGGGTGAAGAGAGGTAGGACAGGACAGTGGTCACTGTCAAGCCTATGAACCCTGACAGCCTGGCTTCCAGCCCAATTCTGCCACTTACTGGTTGTGTGTCCTGGGCCAGTCCTGTAACTTCTGGGAGCTGTGGCTTTCTCACCTGGGAAAGGGGGAGGATTCCTCTTTCTGACTGAATGAGCTCAACAGAGGAAAAGCGCTTGCAAAGCTCAGTACTCATTGACTCAATGGGTTACCTCATGCTAGTGAAAAACAGAGGGGCAGCAGGCAGTGGGAAAGGTAAGCACTGATGTTGGAGACAGCAGAGTGACACTGGCAACCCTAGGGATGAAGTAGCTCAGAAACGGGGAGCAGAAGCATGTGGGATGTGGGGGATGTGCTTGGCAAGTGGATGAGAAGGAACAAGAAGTTGAGGAGACCCAGGTCACTGACCTCTGGGACTAGAAGGGAGTAGAAAAAGGTGACTGTGGAAAGGCTAGAGGCCTGGGAAGAGGGATGGGAGACATCGCAGAGGCCACCATTTACCATAGGAAGCACCGGGCACACAGAATTTGAGAGGTGAGAGATTTTTTAAGAGTCCAACTGCTTCATTTTACAATCTGTGCAACTAAACTACTGAGAAATAACTCCCATGGGATAATGAAAGTTAAGTCAGTAGGTGCTAGTAACAGAATTTTGGAGTCGCTCAGGGAGAGGAGAGAGCCAGAGCAAAGGAGGATTTCCCTAGAGGTGGAGCCCACAGGAGGAGAGGAAGTCGGCAGCTGCACCACGGCTCTGTGTGCACAGGACACTAGGCTAGGAGGGGCCGGGGATACTCCGCCTGTGGCCCACCGCCTATAGGTTTTGGCTGGCGGGGAAGGAGGCCTTACATGGCTACTCCGTCCCAAAGCCTTAAAGCAATCCATCCGACACGGCTCACTGAACACCCACATCTGCCAGGTAACTTCCGTGGTGACAGAACTGGTGATCTGGGTAAATTTCCACCACAAGTTGCATGTGGCAGCCAAACTTCAGTTCAGGACAATTTTATAATAATGAAGACACTGTTAGCATGCTGGCCCACAATCACTCATTGAGCTTTCAAAACATATTTACTGAGGGCATCCAATGCCAGGCACTGTTCTCCACAGCAGAGCCAGGGATGAGGCAGGAGACAAAGGTCCTTGTCCTCATCTGGGAAACTTTCTGGGAAAGGAGGTGAGCAAAGGAGATAAGTAAGTAGTCAAGTATTCAGGACATGGGGTGGGGGAAGGGGCGCAAGTGCTGGGAGAAAAGTCTGAGACAGGCAGGAGGAGCTCTTGAGATGAAGGAAGTGGAGACTGAGGAGATGAGGGTCAAGGAAGGAACATTCCAGGTCAGGAGGAGCTGCGGACCAGTGACCAAAGTAAGCGGGAAAGACCTCATGCTGCCTGGCGGCCTCTGTAGGAGTCTTGGCTTTGCTTCTGAGTGAAATGGGGAGTGCTGAGATCCCACTTGGGTTTTAAGTCAGGCTGTGGTATTGAGCAGAGACTGGAGGGGCAGGTAAGGGGATGGAGGGAAGGCTGTGTGCATGTGTTGGGGGCGAGGGTGGAGGGGGCCTGTGCCTGCATGCAATTGGGGGGTGGGGTGGGCAGTGGTCGATAAAGATAAAACAGGGAGGTCAGTAATGAGATGACCACAACAGTCTGGGGAAGAGACGATAAAGCTCAGCCTTAGTCTTAGGAGTAATGGTGGTAAGAAGAGCTAGAATTCTGGACAGATTTTGAGGCGCCATGCTGTTTGACAGGATGTGAGGTAAGAGAGGAACGGGGCTGAGTAGACACGGTGGGGTGATGAGAACCTGTGCATTCTTGGTATACTCTGAAGGAGGGTGGGATTTCCTGTCTTTTTCTGACATGAGAGGCAACAGCCAGTCAGAAATGCAGAGACTCCCCCAGCCAAAGAGGTGGCTGGGGGGGCCTCCCTGGTGGCGCAGCAGGTAAGCACTGAGCTGTGGAGCTGTCAGCAGCGGTGATGCAAGCTCGATGCCCGGCTGGGGAGATTCCCACATGGCATGGCAGACCTCTCCTGCCTCGCCCGCTGCTCCCCTTAGCAGTGTCTTTCCGCTGATCTGCCTGCTCTGCTCCCCACTCTGTCTCTGCTGAACCCTCTCGCCGCTCCATGCCTCTGGCCTGTACCCCAGTTTGTATGCATAAATAAATCAATCTTAAAAAAAAAAAAGAGGTGGCTGGGGGTGAAAAGCCAGCCCACGTGGAGCTCACTCACCAGGCAACGCCTGTGTGACAGTTGGAGAAGCGCTGCCTTTTTGTCATTCGCCTGGCAGGAGCCACTGGTCTGGGACATTTTAAGGGAGAGATGCCTGCGGGATGCGGAGTCGCAGCACAGATGACATCTCTGGGGCCTGGGCCTACCAGTCCACTTCTCAAACAGTGACCACCTCCTGTTTACGGAGCATCAAATGCACAAGGACCGTGCCAGCCCTTATACAGTCCATCCGGTCCTCTAGAGAACCCTCTGGGTGAGGGATCATTATCAACATTAGGTAGAAGATGGCAGTGAGGCTCAGAGAAGTGCAGCAGCTTGTCCACGATCACAGAGCGGGAGAGGGGAACAGAACCCCAGTGTGCCCAACTCCAGAGCTGGGACTCCGCACATGCTCTGCTGGTTCAGTGATGCAGCCGAGAAAAGCAAGAGCTCGTTCAGGGTAGGGGGGAAGGGGGCGAGGTCACCTCCCTCCTACAGGGCAAAGCCACCAAAACCAGTAAGGAGGATGTGAAGTGACCAGAGTGCCGGGCGAGTGCAGGTATGTTTAACTCACTGACTCCCAGTTCAGCAGATGATCACTTCTGTTTCAAGTCTGAATGGCTGGAAACCTTCCTTAACATGCCCTTGTCCACTTTCTTGCCCTGGCAAGCACAATTCTGGGAAGAGGATTTAATCTTGTGAGGGGTCTTCTGCCAGGACTCTAGATCTAAGGTGCTGATCTGAGTGTACCCTGACCCCAGAATAATCTTGCCAGTTCCTCTTTTAACTAAAATGGAATCAGTTGTTTTCCTTCATCTATCTCCTACACGAGGAATACAAAAATATCTCAGTGATTTCAGTTTCGTTTTTGTGACCTTTGGTTGCAGCAAGCAAGTGTTGTGTGTGTGAAAATCTGAAAAGGCAGGAGTTGTAGAGCTTGAGACACTTTTTTCTAAGAAAATATACAGTGCGGGAGTCACAACAAAAATAACAAAGCTAAAATTGTAGCAGCAGAAAGCAAACACCGGGACTGCTGTGCAGTGCCAGTGTTATTTCACTGAGTTCTGGAAGGAAGCGTAACTCACTCTCAGATAGGTCAGGAAGCCAGATCCAAACCAGGTCTGTCTGACTCCAGAGTTCTATGACAGGTGAAGGAGTATTATCACATACAAAACAAAACAAAAAACAAAAGCTCCTACAAATTAAGAAGGTGGCAAATAACTCAGCAGGCACAATAAGTAAAGAACTCAACCAGGTAATTCACAAGATACAATGCACTAGTGCAGGCAGAAGCCACAAGACCAGCAAAACAAACTGGGGAAAGAACAGAGCTCCTGGCTGGTTTTCCTTTCTGAGAAAACTCATCCATGGAGGTTACAAAATACATACGTGCAGGTGAGCACAGTGAGAAACACAGAGATGGCAAAGATGAAAAAAAAGGATCATAAACACCATGTTTCATATGCCTTAAGATAATGTATTCTATAAAAGGGGTAGGGGAAAAATTTCACTTCTCTGACAAAGAATGAAAGCAGGTAAAAACCCTAACTTCTACTATGGATTCTTATGCAAAAGGATGTATTTAAAAGTAATGAAAACACTTCTTCTAATTTCAAGTCCAGCCTAAGGTTTTAGGTATTTTCTAAGCATGTATGTGTGCATGCACACACATACCCCTTTATACGTTCAAAGACTCAAGAATACAATTCATTAACATTTTTTCATTCTCTTGAAATTTATAAATAAGATAACCTACCAACACTTGTAACTTCAAAAACAATGAGGGTAATATCCTAACTGTAACGCAAAGAAGAAAGGAAGAAAGGTTAGTCAAAATAGGAAAATGTGCACACCAGTATGCATACATTTGGCAAGGCTGCACCAGAACACATGATAAAAATATAATCAGACGTCTTTCTTACTGATAACAAAGAGATAAAGCTCATATACTTTGTTTTGTGGCCCTGGAAAATTCCTGTCAAAATTATTTGTTTATGTGTATAACGGAGCCAGATTTCAGGCTGAAATGATCACAAACAGGGTTTTGCCCACATGAACATCCACTGGACTTCAGGAAACTGTGTAGGATGCTGCCTGATCCTGAGTTCCCCATTACATCCAGCATCCCTGCTGGCCACCACCCACATCCTTTCCACCATCACTGTGACAGTCAAATTGCCCCCACAGCCCCAGGATGTCCGACAGAGGGTGTTCTGTACCCATTCAGAACCAGTAAATGTCTACAAAAAGGAGAGGCAGATCTTTACCCAGAACCACAGAGAGGCAAACGCAGTAAGGACTAGAAAAGGACCAGGAATACAAAGGAAATCATTCTGGCATTTATTAGTTACTAGACATTGTGCAGGTGCCTTTTGTCATACCCATACTCATCTATACCTCCCATCCTTAACCTTAGGGGTTAGTGCTATTAGGACCCCCAGTGTGTGGATACAGGCCTGACATTGCAAGGTTAGGTCACTGCTTAGGGTCCCGTTTTTTGTGACAGAACTGATTTTATCCAGAGTTTTTTCTATTGTTTCAAGCTGTTCCAGGTTTCCTGGTCCACACCTCAAGGACTAGGTCCCTCACTCTGCAGCTTAAACTTCTAGGAAACAGTCACTAGGATGCATATTATCTGCAAAGCAACTGACAAAAAGAAAGCTACTTCAATCCCAGCTTCTCAGTCCTTCTGGTTTGGTGTGGCTAGTGCCTGGACCAGAAAAGGCCAGGTGTCCCTGAACACAGGAAGCAAAGATCTTGCTGAGGGACTGGCGTGCACACTACAAAAACAGGAAAGGCCGACAGTGAAGGAGGGCTTCATCATCAAACCCTGAGGTTATCAGGTGTGGAGAACACTCCATAGCACTCAGCTCCGTGTCACCTCGCCTCTGCTCATTTAGCCTTCAAAACATCTCTAAGAAAAGAGTGTGTTATTTCCACCCCACTGAAGGGGAAACCAAAAGCACAGTGACAAGCACCTAGCTACATGGCTGATGAGGGGCAGGGCCAACACTGCAGCCCAGGTTGGACTGGCCCCAAACCATCCCCTCCCAACTCCTTCTCCTGCACCTCCAAAAACCCTCCCTGATGTGCACATTTTAGGAAAATGTGTATTTGGCACCTATTGTCCCTGCTTTGGAGGATAGACAGGGACCACATCCCTCCACCTTGTAACCACTGGTGCTCTTCTGTGAAATGGACTATTGGATTCAGTATTTTAAGAGGTGGACTGCATACTTGTGAGGTGGTCCAGTCACAGTTCCTAGGCACCTTTCTCCCTCTGCCTTCTGGCCCCAAAATCATTTTAAGCACTTTAATTGCCTCAGACTTCATATTCAGGAAGAGAAATACTAATAGCTATTTGTTACCCTGATATAAACTGACCCCTGCAAGGTCTGGCAGAGCTGGACCATATTGGTGACAGCGCAAAGCCCTGTAGTTTGTCCCGTCAAAACAAACTCTGAGGAAGTGTCACAGAACATGGGTCAAGTCAGGCTCCAGTCAAATGATTTCTTGCAAAGTAAGTCGAAGCATGGCCAGTCCCAGTCTCCTGCACCATGGCTTACTTTTAGCACTAACAATATGGTGTGAGCTATGGTAGCCCCGCAGTTATGAGCACAAACTGGGGGGCCAGGACACCTGGCTCCAAGTCTCCCCTTTGCTGCTAAATTGTATGACTCTGGGCAAGATTTGACCTCTGTTCTCAGCTTCCTCAGTGGTAAGATGAAGATACAGTACCCACCTCGAAGGTGGTTATGAGTAGTATAAGACAATTCATGTAAGAAACTCAGAACAGTGACTGACATATGGCAGCACACAATGAATGTCGCCTATCCTTAAAATTAATACTGACAACCACGCCATAAAAGAATGGTTGAAGGTGCTGGAGAACATAAGGCTTGGGGAAGGAGACAGAGAAGAGGAAGAGTAAGGGAAAGGGGTCTATGAGCACCACTTCCACGCTTTTAAAGTGCAATTGGTCATGCTAATGGACCTTTGTTCCATATTGCTGCAAAGGGAAGAACTAGGTCAATGAGTAAACAGTTCTGAGAGGCAAATTTGGATTAGGAAAGAACTTTTTAACAGGCAGACATGTTCATAAAAAGGGGAGCAGGAAGCTTGGTGTGTGGGTTCTTGAGTGGGACTAGGGTCCTACCTGTCATGAACAGTACAGAGGAGATGTTCCAGTACACCGGACTGGCCAGAGGAAACGACCGCTGATGCCCCCTTTCTACTGGACCATAGTATCACTCAAGATAAAGCACAGAAAGTGCTGACAGCCAGGGTGTGGCTGATTAGCCTGGGGCAAGAGTATGGACTTCGGACCAGTCTTAATGTAAACAACCTTGAGGACTTTAACTTAAGGCTGTCACAGAACACCATTCCTAGTGGCTACCTGGCTGTGACCCGCTGTGGCTTCATGAACCAAAAGTGTTCCTTCAATAGCCCCTGGGTGCCTGGCAAAATAATTCAGAGAAGGTGTGAAGTGACAG
This sequence comes from Scalopus aquaticus, assembly GCA_004024925.1. Taxonomy (NCBI): domain Eukaryota; kingdom Metazoa; phylum Chordata; class Mammalia; order Eulipotyphla; family Talpidae; genus Scalopus; species Scalopus aquaticus. The sequence goes on from PVIJ01001295.1 coordinate 54,036, forward strand.
CAATAAACTAGCACTATTTTCTTACTGTGGAGAATGTGAAGACAGTGTTGGGTGCTAATACCACTGTTGGGGGAGGGGGGGAAGCACACACCATGAAGAGATTAGGCAGGCCAACTATATGGGTGCAGGAATAAGGGGACCTTCCAGTTCACAGGCGTCTCCCCAAACCACTCTCAGGAGGGTTCAGTGTTCTTCACCACCAAAGCTTTTACAGATACAACCCCCTGACCTGAGTTGACTAGTTCTCTGGGACCCAGTTACACACAGGGATGTTGCTGGGACATGGGGAAAGGGCCAGAAACCAAAAGGGAAAAGCTAGAAGCCAGAGGGAAAGGGAGAATGTGCGCCTTGAAAACTCATTCAGACTGGCTGGGACACCCATGAGGTGTCCTCCATCCTAAGATAGTATTACCTTCAAAAACTATAAAAACTAAGAATGTATGTTAAACTAGAGACTATTTCATCAACAAAGATATCACTAGACTATAATACAAACCAAGTAAAATTTTCAAGCTAAAGCTCACCAGCAAATTTCCAGATAATTCCTGTGTAATTGTTACTGTTACTCTACATATTCTCAACTCAAAAGCAGGCAAGCAGCCGTAGGTGCCAAAGCATTAAAAAAGAAATTACACAGAGGTGACCTTGGGGATAATCTCTATACTGATTTTATTCTTTACCACCTGGAAAAACCACTGGAGGGGTGGGGGAGGAGGGGGGAAGGGGGTAGGTTGTTGGACCGCACAGGGCAGGGAGACAATGCTCTCTTCTCAGAAAGAAAGTATCCAGTCTGGATAACCCTGGCTTCAGAGCTGTGGGCCTGCCAGAGCCCTGAATCCTCCCTCCCCACCACAGCAGGTCCGGGTCCCAGCACATTACTGTCCTTCACTCGCTAGTGGGTTGTCTGTCTGTAACTAACTCTCACTGCTTCTTCTGTCCATCTTGAAATTTCTCAAGAATAAGGATGTGGAAAGCACAGAGACCATGGCCCCAGCTTAGCCAAGACTCACCATGGGGTCCTGGGCCCTTCATGCTCATCTCTGGGCCTCAGCATCCCCCCACCTATAGTAAGATATACTTGAACTAGAGGGTCTCTGAAGTCTCATCAAGCTCCAAAGGCACTGAAAACACAGGCCAAAAAGCACTGGATTCATGTCTTTTTATGATTGCGTGGGTAATTATCACTCCGGATTGGGCTCAGAGAGACATCACAATACAGCACCTTTGAGTGGAACAGATCTGCCATGGTGATGAGTGAGAGCCCTGGAGTGGGTATTTAGTGCTATGGGATGTATGCCTGTAGAGTTAAGCATAATGGACAATGCAGGATGATTTTATCTCCCTTAGAGAACATAAGTACACTATTCTATATTTATACCTTCCATCTCCTAATTTAGACAGTGTAGAGTTTATTCTGATCAGCAGTCACTTGCCAATAATTTCGCTCTACATCTAAATGAAGAATAAGAGTCATATAAGTTCACAGATTGAATGGATGGTTGATTTACAAAGCCCTTAAAATGTGGCTGCAGGCCGATGCTGGCAACCCCATAATTAGATGTGGCATGCTCTGTGATGATGTATTTTTTACTGTTTTTTAATAACTCCGTTCTCCTTCTGGGATGAGGGGAAAATGGAATTTGTTAAAAATAAAATGAGATTTAGTGGCTTTTCAGCCTTCTGCTGCTTGTTGCTCACAATATTCTATAAATAAAAGAAGCCTTGCCCTATAGTGCACTGTAAACACCCACAGACACTCAGAGCCAAATTCCTCCAATTATGACCCTGTGCCAGTTGCCAAGCTACTGCAAGGACCTACTTGAAAGGCAGCCATCTAGGCCATTTCCTGATTAAGCTGCCCCATAACAAGGAATCAAGGCCCGCTGCTTTGGCATCATATCTAGTCTCAAATAATTGCTCCGTGTTCTTGAAATTAAGCCCTTTCCTTGTGATTGAAATACAATTCAGAGGTAAGTGAAAAGCTAACCACTTGTCCATCTTTCCATCTGCTTGGGTCTTGTATGTGTATAAGATTCTGGGCTGCCTCATCGCCTTAATCAGGCAGCAGAAGTACATTCACGACAGGGTCTACCTGCATGGACCAAATCAAGGTCAAACAAAAGTAGGTGCGCTGTGGGCATGACGGGTGAGTCTGTTCAGGCGCTTTCCTCACAAATCAGTATGGGTCATCACCGCCAGTGCAGCAGGCTGAAATGGTCCCTTAGAAATCCACACCATACCCAAGAGGGGCGACGTGGTTGGCACTGGGTGTTGGACTGACGGGCCTATGGTTCAAATGCTAATGCATGAGTGGGGGCTTCCCTGACTGCCCTGCCTTTGCGGCCCCAACAAGTCCTGACAGCACTGCACTGTCAGTGAAGCAGGAGGCTGCAGTGTGGCACAGGCTCCGTGAGAGAGAAATTACTTCCAGCTCCTTAGAAACCAGAATGCTCAAAAGGCAGCACTGGAGCGGAATGGGCTCCAGCTAGAAACACACACCGTCCTTCCCCACACAGAGGCTCTTCTGGGTGAATGCTCTGGAACGCTTCTCCAAGCTCTTGAGAGGTCTCTTTGAAAGGCCCAGTGACAGGGTTCCCAGCCCCAGGAGCTCAAACCCCGAAAGAACTTAGAACCTAAGGGCGGGGCATGAACAGGTACCACCCAAAAGAAAAGTGAGGTGTATCAGTGTGGTCAAATTTTCCAACCTCAGTGTCCGGGGAAACCTGGGGCCTGGAGGTCACAAAGCAGTGAGCCCTCTCAGAGAAGTTTCCTCTGGCTCTTCATTCTAGAGGAGGCCTTCTGTGCCCGTGCCCCACCCTCAGGTTCTAAGTTCTTAATTTCTGAAATGATCTTGTTTCTTTGTTCTGTAGTGAGAATGTAAGCATCACGGGAAACCCCCCCCCCTCACCCCCCGTGTTGTTCTCGAGTGTTTTCAGGGACACCAGAATGGTTACAGGCTCATAGGAAGCACTCAAGATATGCCCAGTAGACAAACCCAGACCTCTGGAAGAGCAATCTCTGTACCAATCTCCCTTACAGTGACACTGCGAAGTGAAATGAGTCTCTCTCCTGTAGAAAGAGAAAAATCAAGGCTCAGGGAGGGTATGTTTTTCCCCAGGGCTGCACATCTGATAAGCTGAGAGAGCTGGAGTTCCAAGCCAGACGTGAAGAGTTCTGATCCTGGCTTTGAAACGAGCATCTGCTGCTTTTACAATTTAGGAAAAAAAATTTTTTTAATTTGGAAAAAGCAAAAAAGAAAAACTTTAGAGGAAAAACTACGTATCAGAAAGAGCTTGACATCAAATGATCTGCCATATAATGAATTCATTTCCCGCACCCACAATCCCAGTGCCGCTTCAATTTGCAGAGGGCATTGGCACTGCAGCCAGAGAAAGGTGAAGGATTCTAGGGCCATTTTGGGGGGAAGCTTCTGTACCTGCTTTTCCGTGGGGCCTAAAAGGCAGGCAGGGAGGGGAGTGGCCATAAGCAGCCACATCTAAGACTCCAGCCTCATTCCATGGTTCACTGGAAAGGCTCCATGGAGAAGCCTATGAGCAAGTTACAAGACCAGAGGGTTAAGGTGCTTGGAATCTGCCTTCTCCCAAACCCACAACTTAAGCGGGGGGGGGGGGGGGGGGAGGAAAACACGTTTTAAGAAAGAAATTTAAAAACTTTTTAATCAAAAAGTAGAGATTTACATTTCCTGAATTTTGAACACTAGATCCTGACGAAACACCTTTTAATCTATAAATCACTATACAACTCCTATTAGTCTGATAGTTTGAACCATAAACCTTTCCAGTCTGTCTGCCAGACATAGCCAATGACTCGAATTTATGTGCAAATCAGCTCGTTGGTCTTATGAAAATAGCCAGGCAAGTTCTACTATATAAATACATTTCTCAAATGTGGGAAAGAAATGAAAATGGTAAATAGTATCAATAAAACAGATGTTTCTAGATGTGACTGTGGTGGTCCAACAACCATATAAAAAACCCTACAGGGCTGTGAGGAAGGAGCAGCAGGATGACAAAAGAGCACATATAAACTGCCCTTCTGGGTCTGAATTTCTCAGCTGGGGTCCCCAGGGGTTGGGAAGCAGCTGTCATGTGTTTTTCTAGAGAGAGGCACTATAAATTTCACTGGCTTCACAAAGTGGTCTGTGACCCCAAGATAGGGTAAGATCCAGAACCCTTTCTGCTGCTGCTCCTGTTTCCTCTGGACAAGGCTGCTGACACCAGCAACTGTACAAGACACCCCACCGACCCCCACTTTCATAACAGACAAGAGGATATTAACAAACAGGAAAAAGTATCCCCAATCTTACTTCTATAATCCAGTCACTGAGGATTGGTCAATGATTGAATAAAGGTCATTGGTTGGAAAGACTAAGGAGTTGCTAAGCCTAAGCTTGAGTCCACTGCGCAATGAGAAAGAGAGCACAACCAGAAAGGCCAAGAGATCCAATTAGTGACCAGAAAATCTTAGGCAAGATGGACTGGGGAGTAACAATGTAGGACAGGAGAAGCAGCCTGGACTTTGGAGCCAGCCCAGCTGAGCTACCTTCAAATCCTGAAGTCCACATACATACTAGCACTGTGGCCTTTAGATGGAGACAGTGATGATGATGATTTTATCTATGATGAGCTATTATTTACTGACAGCTCAGTAATGACTTAGCTTATAGTAAGCAAGTACTTATATATTTATGAAATTACATATATTATTTCATAAAATTTCAAAGCAACCCTTTAAACCCTCTCTGGATTCTTTCCATGTTCTAGATAATGATAGAAGGTGGTTAGAGAGATTAAAATGCCCAAAGTCCACAGCTAGTTAGGATTCCAACCCACGTCTGTTTGACTCTAAGCCCATGCTCTTAACTATGAAGCTCTACTGCACTGCCAAGCTTCAGCCTCCTATTCTGTAAAAAGGATAATAATACTTACTCTGGCAGGGTGGTAAGGATTAGACAAGATGCATGTGAAGTGCCTTATACAGTACCTGGCACACAGGAAGCTCTATAGTGTAGCTATTAATGTTACTCTTACGACATCTGGACCTTTGAAAAAGACAGGGAGATGTGGGAGGTGAGCATCTGGTTCTGCAGATGGTACCGCATTTCACTTCGCAAGGCTTGACAAATATGATTTGGAACTTTGGACCGAGACTTAAGAGCCTGGAATGACATACTCTCCGTCACAGACTGGGGGGGATACCTCAGCAAGACAGATAAGACTGCATTTACTCAGAGATGAAAAGCTTTTCATCAGACCTTGGAGAGAACTGCGAGTTTTTTGAAAAAATGAATAATTTAGCTTCAAGATGAAAATCCTCACGGGGCAGGTGATAGCACGGGTCTGCCTGGGCTGGGAAGGTGTGCTTGATGCCAGTCTGCCTCCCCAGTACCTGAGGAAGGGCAAGTGTTTCTGTGCCTGTTTGCAGCAAGAGAGATGCTGAACCCTAAGTTTGCACTGACCCCCACCTAGAATTAGGGCTAGAGCCTAGATATTTGAAAGAAAAAAAGGGATAATTTGTTAGAGAAAGTACCCTGTTGACTCAAAATAAAATATGAAAAATGTACCCATTGTAAGAAAGAACCAATGACTTAGTGTGGGTTCAGTGCACAGGATCAAGACTCATCTGCAGGAAGAAGCAGACTCAAGAATACCACCATCTTGACCACACTCTTACTGAAATATTGAGTAAGGGAATCTAGGAGAGCAACAGTCGCTCCTTTGAGAGTCAACAGCACCACAGAAGACAAGCATCTCAGGGCTGACATTTGTTTGGGAGAAAAGTATCCTGAGTGTCACCAGTCTCTCCCAGTCCAGTTTACACCATCCTATTTCTCTTATAAAGGAATCACTGTACCAAGTTATCCCACTAGGAACCAAAGATACTCAAAGGTCTTCATGCCCTATCATCGGTTTCCTCTTCTCCATCCTCACAGCTCCACACAGGGCTCAGCATCAATTTCCTAGACCATTTTAACAGCCTCTAACTAGTTCTGTTGCCTCCCTCCTCCAGTCCAGCCCCCACACTGTCACCAGCTGGCTTTCTAAAATAAAAATGCTGACCACGTCACTCACCTCCTGAAAGATGTCTACTAGATTTGCACTGCCTACGGAAGAAACACCAAAGCCTTAATTTACATTAATCCATTCATTTTTTTTTCATTTGCCCATCTACTGTTTCACGGTCACCTACTGTGTGCCAGGCTCCACGTTAGGCACTGAAGATAGAGCAATGAATAAGACAGATAGGACAAGGACCTAGCTTTGTGGATTTATACCCATATGGAGTAATAAAAACAAACCAAAAAAAGAAGATAAATATGCAGTACAGATCAGATAGTGATGAGTGATAATGAAGAAAAACAAAGCAGGGTAAGAGGTCAGAGTGAAGGGGGTGGAAGGTTGTGCTTTTTTTAGACAGGTAAAACAATACTTTAACAGAAACCAGAATGGAATGAAGATAAGCCAGGTGAAGGTGTCAGGGAAAAGTGATCTATGAAAAAACAGCAAGTGCAAAGGCCCTGAGGTAAGAGAAAGGAAAAGAGAGACAAAGATGCTGTAATGGAGTAAAGTACAGAATGCTAAGAAATGAGACCAGAGAAGTAGCTGGCTGGCCATACTAGTTGCTTTTGGACTGTTTTTCAAGGCTGGTAGACAGCCATCAGTTTTAGCTACGGAAACGACATGATCTTATTTGCTTTTTAAAAAAGATCACTCTGCCTAACTGTGTGGAAGACTGTAGTGAGCCCAGAGCGGAAGCAGGAAGACCTGCTGAGAGATGGGGGAAATCTGGATAAGTGGAGAGAGGAGTGGTAGCTTTCAGAATAAATTTTGAAGAGAAAACTGTCAAAAATTACCAACAAATGGTGTAAGGAACCAGGAAAGAAGGAACCAAAGATGATGTCTGCATTTGGAGCATGGGTAACCAGGAAAATGATTGTGTCACATGATATGGAGAAGACTGGGGAGAGGCAGGCTTATGTTTTTGCTTCTTTCTTTCTTCTTAAGAAAAAAAAAACTGACTTCTATTTAGCTATGTTGGGTCTGAGAGGCCCATGAGCCATCAAAGTACAGAGATTGAGTGGGCAGTGAGTAGGTGAGCTGGGGGGGTCAGGAGACAGGTCCTTTTGTGTTTCTTGGCCCCAGCTCTAGACACGTACCCAGGAGTCACCTCCTCTAGGGCTCCGGCTTCTGCCCTCTAGTTCCTGCTCCTTAGAACTAGACAGAACACCCTGCCTGCATAGACTCCTACTCATCCCTTACGACTTGCTCAAAAGTCCCCTCTTGGCTAAGAGGAGAAAGGCACTCGGTTCTCTCGTTTCCCCCTCCCTCCATTACATGCTATGATGACTACACCAACCCACGTGTCACCATTATCTGTCTGCACTTTTCCTCCCCATGAGCTCCTCCAGGGTGGTGACTTTAGGTCTGCTCCTCTCTGTATCCCACCTCCTAACATAAGGCCTGGGCATCGGGAGCATTTACTAAATGAATGAAATTCTCCTTTCTGCAAAGAGGCACAAAAAATTATATACATGCAAACTGACTCACACTGCAGCTGCTGTCTGCAAGGGAAAAGGAGGTGAAAAAAAGAAGGCGCTGTCACTGAAGCACTAATAAAGCTCAATGGGGTAGAATGGTATCTTTCTTTGAGGAGCTTCTTAACACAAAAGAGCTTCAAGAAATCTAAGAGCAGAGTATGCCGGGGGTTGCGAGGTGTAATGAACACTGCATCTGAGAAAGGTGTTTGGGTTTCACTACAAAAACACCCAGTGAGCCCCAAACCAATGTACTCAGAGGTAGAGACAGAAGGAAACCAATCTGTTTACATGGACTCCTTTAATCCTGACAGTGGTCCCACAAGCAGGTTCTTTGGGCCTTCTTTTAAGAGAGGAGCATTGTATCAGACAGGTTAGGTGATTTTTTTCAAGGTTACAGAGCTGGGAAGTACAGGATCCAAGATAGCATTCAGATCTTCCTACTACCAACACCTGTGTTTTCTTCCAGCACATTCCTGCCTCACAAATAGCAGGCAGGATCCTCAGAGACCACCTGAGTCCCAGATTGCACTGAGGAAACAGGAGAGGGGATGGGATTTACCCTGTGTTATCGAGGCATTACCAGCAGAACAGAAGCCAGAACCTGAGTCACTGACTCCTAGGCCAGGCTCTTATAGATCCCTTAAGAGGCAGAGAAAATGCAAAAATAAAGTTGTAGAGGTCTAACAACCTACCTACTTACAAATAAGTACCTTAGGAATAAAGGCAAGGGGAATGGTAAATTGTATTTTTATCAGTTGTTACTGCTGTGGGATTCTGAAATCCCATTAATAGAAAGTTAAGCGAAGAGCACCACCACCACACTGAGTGGGCCACAAAATCGAACTGAGCGCTGTGGGAGATCTCTCATTCATTCAGACAAGTGTCTGCTGCCCACCTACTGTGCATAAGACCCTGAGCCAGGCAGCCAAGGATGGGGAACAGAGCACCCAGGAGTAGAACCATGGTTCCTCCCACTTGTGCAGCAGTCACCACAGTAGCTTCTCTGAGCCTCAGTTTCCCCATCTATGAAAAAAATCAACAGTCCTTTTTTCACCAAGTTGTTCTGGTGACTAACTGGTTGGGGCACGTCACCCAGGTATAGAGGAGTGACGCAGTAAACATAAAACAGGTGGCTGTTCTCTGCCAAGAAACAAGAGAACTTATTCATACTGCAAGAAAAAAGGAACAGGGAAAAAATAGCTACACCAAAGCGCTTGTAAAAACGTTAGCAGAGTGAAATAGCATCATCCCCTGAGGATTTACTAAAACATAAAAAAATTCCCTTAGAAGTTTTTAGTGGCTGAGTATCAAGGTAGGGTGGGAAAAAGGAGGGGCAGAGCAAGAAGGAAAAGGAAAGGGAAAAGAAAGAGGCTGAATTTGAACATATCAGTGTATTAGTAAGGGTCAAGAAGCGTCAACATACATATATATATATGATATATATCATATATATATCAACCTAACTAACTATGTTAACAGATAGCCTTTCCTGGTACTACATATAGTCTTGTCTTCTCTGTCATGCTCCTATTCAACTTTCAATACCCTACTTGCTGCATAACTTCTCCCACCCTGGCCCACTGAGGGCTATCTAATCTGTCCTCAATCAACTGGTTCCTGTTGGTGTAGCCATTATACCGTCTCTGCTCACTGAGCTCCTGAGTACGAGTTGTGTATGATTCAATCTCAGGGCTCAGGTGGGAGGGTTCCTCTGGCCCCAGGATCTCCAACTAGCTGCCACCAATTTGGAGCATTCCTAGAGGAGAACCTTCTCTTTACAGCAGGAAAATAAGAGAGGACTCACATTTGCAAAGTATCTATTCTGTGCTGCACAACAGACTCACTTTTCAAATCTTAATTCAAGTAGTTCTCAAAATGCCGGCTAGAATTTTTGTTGCCATTTTGCAGAAGGACACAGGAGCTCAGAGAGGTGAGATAAAAAGTCGAAGGTTCATGTTGCTAATGTAAGTGATGAGGACAGGATTTGAGCCTGGATCTGTCTGAATTGGATTCCTGTTTTCACTAGACCTGACTGCACTGCACAGGCTAGGAAGCTGAGGGCACCCTGAAAGGATGAGCGGTCTGGGTATTAAATCTACCTGCAGGTTCACCAGTGGAGGTCAGTGCTAAGGAGTTTTGGCCAACATAGAGTAAACTGTTGGCAAAGCCAGCTACCAGGTCGGGGGGGTGGGGTGGGGGAGTTGGGGGCCTCTGGAGAAGATGGAATTCAAAATTTCACACTCAGTTAGCAGGCTGACCATCTTTTGACTTTTGAGACCTGGACTTTTTTAGAGAGTAAACCCTGGATCAGCAATTCTCAACTACGTGTGATCAGTCAAGGACCCTGGCCAAGAAGTCACAGGAAACAGTTGAGAAAATGAACGTAACTCAGCATTCTGAGGAGAAAGCTGTGGACCAAAGAGACCACAGGAAGTCTGGGAATGTTGCTTCTCCTTTCTTCCTCCTCTCCCAGCTCAAGAAACTTCCATGGCAATGTTGTAGGCAAAAAGCTACATCTCAGCCTCACAGGGGTCTGGTTTCACCACAGCTGGAGTCAGAAGACCAGTGTCCAATGTGCTGTTCTGCTCCACATGCAAGTGTCCCCAGCTATCAACAGTGGGACGAGGGGATGCTAAGAGCAAACAGGCACGGGAAGGAACCTGGTACTGTCACTGGCATTCACATATAAGAGAGGGCCTGGAAATCCTCAGGCAGCACACTATAGCCCCTGCCACCTCCCCTCCTCAGTCTCCTGAGACTAAAGCCTGGTGCTCCCTGGTACAGTCCAGATGACCCAGCCCCTCAGCTCTTGGTAGGGAGCACAGGCAGCCCTGGAAAAGCCATGGAAAAGGAAGCTACGATTTGACTTACTCTTCTAAAGGCCACCTGGGGCAACTGAATTCCTTAGGTAAGTATTCAGTAATTAAACTGGTGGTATTATTTTGTCACCTTGTAGAATAATAACCATTACCAAAAACAATGTATGAAAGTCATTTCATTAAATGTACAGACTTAAGTATTTTGGATACTTTCCTAAGGCAAATGTGTCATTGATGGCATACTTGTAAAATTTTCAATTTACATTTCTTATACATGTTAAGCAAAAATGAGATTCTTGGAGTCACAATCAGAAACTCTTGGGAGGAATCAAACTTCTTGGGAGCATTTATGGAGTGTAATTTGGTAACAATGATTCAAATCTTAAATAGCAAATTACACTAAAAGTCCTACTTCTGGATATCTATACCACACAAACCTCATGCAAAAACAGGTGCGTGTAACAACTTCCACACTGGCAGCAGTTTCAACAGCAAAGGATTAGAAACAACTTGGGTGTATACCAACAGGAATGGTTAAATACAGTTTAAATGTATCCATACCATGGAGTACAAGTGTCAACAATAATAAGGTACAGGCATCTGTACCTACTGACTCAGATAATAATCGTTGACATCTGACTATAAAAAGGAAAGCTGCCAAGTAGTGTGCAAATAGATTCTATTTTTACAGAACAAAAGTAAAACTTTGTATATTGGGGGTGAGGGCAAAGGGGCGAGGAGAGAACATAAGCCAATTTCCTACCCAGCAATTCCTTTTTTTGTTTTTTTAAAGATTTATTTATTTATGCATACAAACTGGGGTACAGGCTAGAGGCATGGGGCGGCAAGAAGTTTCACCAGGGACAGAGTGGGGAGCAAAACAGGCAGGTCAACGGAAATACAGTGCTGAGGGGAGTAGCGGGCGAGGCAGACAGGGCAAGGCAGAAGGGCGAGGCAGGAGAGGTCTGCCACGCCACAAGGAAATCTCTCCGGCTGGGTGTCGAACTTGCAACGCTGCTACCAACAGCTCCACAGCGCAGCACTTAATGGTGCGCCACCAGAGAGGCCCCATACCCAGCAATTCTTAAAAGTGCCTGTTTCTGGGGAGAGGCTGACTGCTGGGTGTATATGTTGGGGTTTATGGGGAGGGGGGTCATAGAAGACTTTGTTAATGAACTTCAGTTTTATGTTGCAAGTATATACCCTTTCATAGTAACAAAAAAATTAAAAGATAGATTTTAGAAGGTCATAGAATAATAATGTTAAAACTTTAGTGTATGCAAGACTCCCCTAAAGTAAACACCACAGAATGCAGGCCATCCTCTGCAATCTCTCTGGCTGGAAGGGAGCCCAGTCTCCTCTATATGAGAAGACTATAGAAGGGGATGGCCTCTGGTACTGAGAATTTCAAACTCCTCACCTATTTCAATAAAATCATTGAAATCAGAATCACTTCAATGACAAGGCTAATAAAAAAGTCTAAGTGTCTTTAACTGTTTAAATTTACAACATCATAAATTATTGAAATACAGTAGTTCACTTGTTTTCAACCTCCTTTAGAGGCAATCAAAATTTATATCTGCATTATCCGATATTTTAGGTTGACTTGTAAGTCTTAGTGAAGACTTCTTAGAAATTGCTAATTAGCAAATCCTATAGGGAGGAGTGAAGGTGACCCCGCCAAAAGAGCCTAAAATATGACTGCCACTAGGGTTAACGTGAAACAACACCTTAGTGAGTGAAATGACCTTCCAATCTATGATTAAAATTGTTGATGAAAATCATTCTATATTGATGCCCAGTCTGAGCAGTGTTTGGTGCATTTAACAGAGACTACACAGTCAATTATCCACAAGTCATGCAAAGGTGTGGGGGAGGGGGTGCGGGGCAAGGTGGGCAAAGTGGACAGACAAGCCTCTGAGGGATAGCCCTCTGCACTGTCGCCATCAGGGAAGGTGAACCCCAAGCTGCCAGACCTTCAGCTTTCCATGAAGAGCTGGAAGTCCTTGTTTCTAGACAATATACACCAATTTTTAAATGCTAGTCACTCATTTAAAGGTTTAAAATATTGTAAGCACAGAATAAAATACACCCACAGGCCAGATGCAGCGAGCCAGCAGAGTTTCCAATCTCTGCCTGAAAGGATCTACATTTTATTGCATGGGTACGTTTTGTATGATCCCATTTTCAGAATGATGGGGTGAGGCAGGGAAATGGTATGAAATGGAGATGAACGTAAAAGAGTCAACACTGAGAAATATTTCTAACACACTGAAAAAACAATGGTAGTTATGACTATCAAATTCTGACTAAATTGTTTAAATTTATCTAGCTATGGAGGATTTCTCTGGTCAAGAGCAACTTGTCACAATTTACATCAATGCACCAATGCAAATTTACTATATTACACTACACATGAAATGTTTATCATAAGTAATTTTAAATAATGCAAGCACAGAAACACTCCTCTGTGCCAGCTACTATCCAGGTATTTGGCACCCAGAATCACCAATGTGGGTCACACACAGTCTGTCGGCAAGACTCCAATAAATTTGACAAATCTCCCTCCAAAACAATAAAAAGAACTTGGACTCAACATCATTAAACTGTGCTCAGCCTCTTTTCTCAATGCCAAACAACAGACTTATTTGTGCCGATAATAATGTCTGTACATAATTTGGAATTCACAAAGTGCTTTTCTGATATATCATTTTACTTCTCCTCATAGCCCTTAGACTTTGCATCGTATCCAGTCTTTTTAGAATTATTATTAACAGTACTACTTTTCAAAAACAACAATAATGGTAACAGCTGTTTGGCATTTCCTTAATGCCAGGTAGTGGTAAACATGTTTTCATTTCGCCCTCATGGGGACCTCCTAACAGTAAGTGCTGTCATCATCATCATCCCTTTTAGAGAGTTTGGGTGGTTTGTCTTAAGTCACACTGCTGGCTCACAGTGCTGATATTCTGAAGCAGCTCTGCATCTACAGCCTGAGATCCACCGGTGTGCCCAGGGCTCTTGAGAGGTGGCATGTTGGAGGCCCTCTGTGCTTTAAGCCAATCTGTTTGCTCCCAGCAAAAGTACCTTAAGGCATGGCTAATGTCCTCATCCTCCCTCCATGCCGACTTTCCCTACTTGGTCAGAAGCCATTCTTTAATTTTTATTTTTCCCATTCAAACACAGCCTGAGTCCCTCAGAGCTCAGCCCGCCTGGCCCAAGAGGGCCTCAGAGGCCCAGTGAAATGCTCCTGGGGGACTGAACTTCCCTGCTGCCAACCTAAGAACTGAAGTTGGCCCCCCTGCCTGGTCTACATAGTGCTTTCACACCACTGCTGTCTGAATGGCATCAGGAAAGAAAGTCCTGATCCTGACAATCCTGTCAAAGGTTGCTGAGAATCCAAAGACGACGATCTGGGCAAAGAGAGGCACTTTAGGCTTGGGAGTAGAGAAAATAATTATTTAGCCAACAACTATGAAATAGTTATTGTTCCAAGCCCCACAGTAGACAGAGCAGACACTAGCAGAGGGAGGTATAGTTTCTAGTGTGTACGATTAACTCTGTAAGTAAAAATATTGAGCAAGAAACACAATTTCCCTCCCCCAGCACATGCACATAAACTACATCACAGAGCAGCTGCTCTTAAGGCCATAACTTCTGTCCCCTTTCCCCCATTTCCCTGGGGCCCCGAGTCCTAACTGTGAAAAGTGCTGCCCTACCATAGACCCCACACCAGGGTTGGTCCACTTGGGGCTCTTGGGGGCTGCTCATGGGGGAAAAACATCCATTAATCTAATAACCACATAGATGCAAAGTGGCCTCTGGGATGCATGCTACCAGAGAGCTGGAAGATGGACTGCTGGATCACGTGACAAAGATAAACCCAGTCAGGCACCTGGGAGCAAGTGCCTGTTCTGCATGTACTCGATTATCTGCACCTCAGTTTCCTCAAAAGGTATCTCCGGTACAATAATGATAACACACACCTCAGCCAACACCTACAAAGGCCCTAATACTAACTGGTTTCCCACCAGCATGTTGCCTGTGCCAGATGCATGGTGTCTACCAGCAAACGTAGATAATATTAACAGTAATGGTGATGACGACAGGTAGGCATCTTATCAGAGAGGTGGGGGAAGGCTTCCAAAGAAGAGGCAAATCAGCTGATATATGCAGGATATGAACTAGGCAAACCAGAGGGCAAATGCATTCCATGCCAAGGGAACAGCTTGTATGCAGTCCCTGACAGGGCAGGAGGCATCGTAAATATTTCCAGGCAAGGACAGGAGTCCCAAGCGCCTGCTAGAGCACCCTGGTCAGCAGAACACCTATGTATTGAGACAGTCTTCTTCATCTAGGAAGTCTTCCCAGATGATTGTGACCCCCCCAAATAAAAGCTGCCATCTTGGCACTGTTTCCCAGTTCTGTGGCAGAACTAAGAAATGCAGAAGATGAAATGAGCATCAAGAGGAAGGCCTCAGACAAAGACATGAGGATGCGCTGGTTACTGTCGCAGGGCACTGTCTGGGCTCCCGTGGAGAATGCGGACACCGACCTGCCTTCCCCGGGGTCACGCTGCTTCCTGTTTACTTCTCAGCATGTGGACATGACTGGGTGGACATACCTCCAAGTGAGGGCAAAGATGCCTTTGGGCACCTCCATAAAGGATCACGAGCTCATCCTCATCCCCCAGCCAGAAAGTCATTCTCAGCGGGATTAACAGGAATCATTATTTTGGCTAATTTAGGGATCTGGGGTTCATCCAGGATGAAGCTGGGTGGAACTCATTCCCGAGCATTCCTTGATGAATTATTTTCCATTCTGAATTCCTATTACTAATTCCATCAACATTATGAGGGCTTTTTTTTTTTAAGTCAGTGGCAAAGAATATAGATTAAGTTCTATTCCTGAGGCCTCAGTGTGCTGAGGGAAACCACAGGCAGCCACAAACCCAACTCAGAACAACCTGTCCTGCACTCGAAGTGGAGAAGAGGGATGACCCCACCAAACCTGATGGCCAGTGAACTTTCAACTTCAAACACCTTTAATAATGCTGTAAATCTGTTGTTTAGATGCACAGACTTTGCTATCCTCCCTTTCGACAAACACTTCCTGAGCCAGGTGCACTGTGCTAGCACAAGAACAGCGAGTGAGTGAGTGAGTGAGTGAGTGAGTGAGTGAGTGAGTGTGTGTGTGTGTGTGTGTGTGTGTGTGTGTGTGTTGGGGGGGTACGCAGGGTGTGTGCATGTGTGTGTATGAGTTGGGTGGTGGTCTCCACCCTTATGGAGCTCAGTTTACTGAGTATTACAGAGAGTGAATCAACAGTTACACTGTTAAGTGCTTCAGGAGAGTGAAACGCAGGGTGTTCTGGGAGCCAGGAAGGTCATCTCCTGGTCACTGAGAGGCATGGGGTGGAAAGGAAGGTATCCAGAAGAGCAGAAACTTAGGCTGAGTTACAGAGATGGGGAGCAGGGGCTGGGCCATGCCCAGGAGAGGCCCCAGCATTGGCAAAGGCACCAACAAATGACAGCTGTTTGTGAGGCTAGGCTGAGGTCAGAAATATGGGTTAGGGAAAAAGTGAAACAAGAAAGGGCCACATTATGAGAAAACCACACGCCCGCTGAAGGGACTTAGATTTTATTCTGTGGGCAATGACGAGGGCCTGGAGAGCTGTAAGCAGAAAAAAGCTATGATGAGATGTGCGAGTCAGACATATCATGCTAACCGGAGCGTGGGTGTAGAGTGAGGAGGACAAAGATGGACACCAATGAGGAGGCTGCTGGAAAAAATCCAAAGGATGAGTCCTAAATGAAGGAGAGAGGAGGACAGAGTATGGAGACAAGGGATCTTCAGGATGTGGTGACCAATGGAATGTAACCATAAGGGAAAAAACAAAGCCAAGGACACCCCCAGAGCAGACAACTCTCACCCAAGGCAGGCACCACAGGGAGAGACACCAGAGGCACCAGGGGAAAGATGAGTCTGAGAAGCCCGGAGGGCAGCAGCAAGGAGTGAAGACTGTGAGGAGGTTCTGGGCTGGAGAGGTGAGTCTGGGGGACTACTTGGGCATAGAGGTGAGCTGGGGATGAGCTCACCCAGAGAGAGAGCCTGGGGTGACATGAAAGGGACGAAGTAGAACCTTAAGCCAAGGAAAGGGAGGCCGCAGGGGCTGGGTCTGGGCAGCTGGAGGAGAACCAGGAGAGAGCAGCCAAGCGAGGAGAGGTACTCAGGCTGGTCTGAGACCATGACGCCTTAAGAGAGAGCTCTCCCTGGGGTGGGGGAGGGCTTGGGGATGAATGCGGAGCAGTTCCAGGGTGTGAGCAACACACCCAAGCAAAATAATTAAAATGAAGTGTTGATGGCCTAGAAGACATAGCTGCAGTCATCTCAAAGAGTAGTATTATGACTTTTTTTTTTCCCCAGCAGCCTTACTGTCTCACTTCACTTCTTGGTAGGCCTCCCTAACAACCCTAGTTAAGCCATTGGCCCCCTCACCCTCCACTCCTTTTCTCACTTTGTTTGACTTCAACGCATTATCAGGCCTGCTTGACATTATACATCTCATACATCTAGTGTGATTCCCCTACTAGAACATATGCCTCATGGAGACAGATGTTGTCTCCTCAACAACTGCAGGGCTAAGAGCAGGACCCTGCATACAGAGATAAGTACCTTGTCCCAAGTCACCTGGCTCATTAGCAGCAACAAATATTCAGTGAGCACATACGCTCAGCCCAGATGCTGGGGGTACAGAAGCAAACAAGACAAAATTGGACCATGTCCTTGGAGCCTGAGTTGGACCTGAGCTGGGAGAGATACCAAGTATTTAAAGAACAAGGAGATTATAATTGTCACAGAGTAAGGACTGGAATATAGTGGTATTTCCTTCATGAGCCCAAGGCTGCCACTTTCTCCAACTAAAGGAAATTTTCAGCTGGAGAAACCTTAAAATGTTTAAGGTTTGGTCTTAGTCTCTTCCAGAGATTCCACACTTCCCCTTTTTAATACACTCCTAAAAAGTGAAGACACCCACTACAGACTCTGAATATTTAACCTGAAAAGCTCAATCTGTCTCTAGTCCTTCTACATAAGTAGGAGGAGACATTCCAAACTTCGGTAGAAAACAGGAAGCAGCATTAACCAGGAATTGGGTCTGGGTTCAAATCCTGTAACCCTGGGCAGGCTACTCAACCACTTTATAATCTGTTTTCCTTACTGCTGAAATGAGGCCACTATTCCCACAGTATAGGTTACTACAGAGGTGAAGTGAAATGACACCCACAGAGCACTCAGCACTGTGCCTGGTACATAGCAAATGTTCCGTAAATGGTGGCTGGAAACCAGTTACATCTGTTGCTTTTATTACTAGATCTCTAACTGCTACATCCACACAAACCAAGCCAACAACTACTTAGAATTCAAACCAAAGAACATGCACTCTAAATACTCAGTACAAATTGATATCAAGTTGAATGACTTGAGGAATTATCTCAATTCACTTACTTGGGCAGACTCTACAGTAAGATGTTTCATTTCAATTTCTTGATCTACCCTGTTTTCTCTTCCAATTTAGGCAAATGCAACTGTTTTCCCAACAGATCACATCTTGTCTCATGGCATGAGTCCAAACATGGGCTGGATTCTGTGATGCAAGTTGTGGCAGAGCTATGAACACCACACCTCAAAGGGAGCAAAAGAACACAATTGCAAACCCAATGTACACACAAACTCCCAAACACAGCTTGGCTCCAGAGAAGGAAATGAAAACTGGTCACAGCATGTTTTACCTGCCTTAAAGCTAAAGAAAAGATTCTTGTGACGTGCATACACCAAATGTTGCTATCTGCCTTCCATCCAAACCATATAGAGGTTTCTGTTACTAATGTCTCTGATTCTTTATCCTTTATGTCTGACACCATGCAATCTGGCTTCCTGCCACCCTCCCCTTCCACCCATCACATTCCTCAAGGCCATCACAAACTCCGGGTCTTCCTTCAGGTTCACTATCTCTGGACCCCTCCTCCTTGGTGTCTGGTTCTCGATTCCACCCTAAAATCAGGTCACTTCCCAAGGCTCATCACAAGAAGAATGCAGTTAATCCTACATGCCCCTTCTCCATCTCCAGAGCCACCCTTCTCCGTCCGGGCTTCAATTCTGCATTTCCAGTTGTCTACTGGGCATTTCCTGTGAATGAACCACTGTCATCTCAAATTCAGTGTATCTAAAACCAGACGCATCAACTTTCACTATTTACCCCAACACCCACATTTCTGTCATGGCGCTACTGTGAACCATCAAGTTTAAATTTTTATCTTCTTTGGCTCCTATCTTTAAAGTCTACAAAAACTACAAATCCTTTGGTTCTCCCTTTGCAGTATCTCTTCTATTGGTGCTTTGCTCCCACTTTTATCACTGTTAGCCAAATGACCCCAAGCCTGGACTGTTGCATTGCATTTGCAGAGCCCCAGGATTCTTGTCCAGCATCAGATGAATGTTCCTAAAATGTCACTTCTTCCATTTCACTTCACTGCCCAAAATAACTTCAATAGCTTCCCACTGCCTTCAGGACAAAATCCAAGTACCTTAGCCTACCACTCAGGATCTAGAAAAGGAATGGATAACTATCGCCTCTAGGCAAACCCAGCCCACCACCTGTTATTGTAAATAATGCTTTACTGGAACACAGCCTCACCTGTTCATTTACATATTATCATTGGCTGCTTTCATGCTACAATGGTAGAAACTGAGTAGCTGTGATAGAAATCAGGTGGCCTAAGAAATCTATGGACCACACATACGGTCTATCATTCAATCCATACAACAAAGGTTTGCTGACCCTGGTCCAGAATACTGCTGGCTTTTCCTGCAAAGTTCTTGCCCATGACTCCTTTCAATGAAGCATCTGCTCCTTGAGTCTTACCGAGTCAACTTCCCTTAGATCTTACCATTTTCTCAAGTCCAA
Organism: Scalopus aquaticus; assembly: GCA_004024925.1. Classification (NCBI taxonomy): domain Eukaryota; kingdom Metazoa; phylum Chordata; class Mammalia; order Eulipotyphla; family Talpidae; genus Scalopus; species Scalopus aquaticus. The sequence continues at coordinate 73,375 of PVIJ01001295.1, forward strand.
AAAGCTTATTTCACTTGTCCTTGGAGTTTTTCTTTAAAACATAGCTAAAGTTCCACCTCCACATGAGACCAGCTACAGCCATCCCTTGCACCCCTAGGTGCTCCTTTCCTAGCTTCCCTCTCTGCATGTACCACAGAAACCTACAGTGTGATTTTACTTCTCCTGTCTGCCAGTACTATAAGCATCTCCAGACCCAGGTGTGGTGATCTCCACAGAGCTAATGACACTACATTGCCTTTCCTTCCAAATACCGATCCCTAACAGCATAATTTGGTAAGAAGGCATCAAATGAACTTACCAATGAAGGCCTAGGATTCCACATTTGAAAAGTTAAGCTTGGGTCCAAAAGTATGTACTCCAGCCAGCACCACCTAAAAGTCAATGAAATAAGAGTTTAGCTTAAAAAGAAATTGTATACATGTTCTTGGGGTTTACAACTCTCGATAAATTTTGATCCCTTCTCAGGATGTCCATTTCTGTTTTCCTACCTAGAAAATCCTGCTCAACCTTTAAATATGCTGAACAGCCTTTTCCTGGAAGTCCCTCTGGTGTCACAGGATGGCTGTAACCCTCCTTTCAGTTCCCATAGAAAATTCTGGTAAAACTATGAAAGCAACAAACGCACCATGTAGCACAATTTCTTATTTCAGAATGGGGGTCCCTACAACATAGGCTTTTCAAGAGAAGAGACTTGTTAAATTCACCCCTTCCCTTACCTCTACTGCCTTGAACACAATGGGCATTTAGCTAGTTCTCAATATTTATAAAATTGATGGGAAAATAACTTAGTCAATGCATTAACATGAGCCTGAGAATCTAAAATTTTGCTAGACTATAATTTTTGCCATAGAAATGCATGCCTCAATGCTTTTAATAGGCAAGAGTTCAACAGGGAGGATTAATGAGAGTAATCTTCTAAATGCACACCTTTGGAATGACACTTCTCTGGCAGGAGCCTTCAGAGGCTCATTGAATCTAAGAAGGCAAGCCCAAATCCACAGCCAGGCTACCAGGCCTATACCAATTGGCTTGGCCTGACTCGGCAGCCTCAGCTCAGATGTTCTCCCCCAGTAGGCCCTACATTGCAGACAAAATCCAGAACTGGTCCCTTCCTTCTCAGCATTTCTCCTACTGGATGTCTGTTCCTCTACTCTCCCCTTACTCCAACTACTGAAATGTCAGCCATTTCAAATATCAGCTCCCAGGGCCTCCCTGCTGGTGCAAGTGGTTAGGCACTGTGCTGTGGAGCTGTCGGCAGCAGCGACGTGAGTTCGATGCCCGGCCAGAGAGATTCCCACACGGCGCGGCAGACCTCTCCTGCCTCGCTCACTGTTCCCCTCAGCAGTGTATTTCCGTTGATCTGCCTGTTCTGCTCCCCACTCTGTCTCTGGTGAACCCTCTCACTGCCCCGCGCCTCTGGTCTGTACCCCGGTTTGTATGCATAAATAAATCCTTTAAAAAATAAACAAATATTAGCTCCAGACCAAGTTCACAGTGGGGCTCAACAAGGTAATTTTTCTTTCTTGCTCAATTTTTTTCCCCAATTGTGATAAAATAAAGTACAATTTAGAACCTTAGCCATTTGTTAAGTGGACAGCTCAGTGGTATAAAGTACATTCATACTAGTGGGCAACCATCACCACCGTGCACTCCAGAACTCTTTTCATCTGTAAAATGAAACCCTATACCCACTGGAAAATAACTCTCTTCTTCCCCCCCACCTCACCCCACCGAAAAGTTTCGGTGGGGTGAGTGAATGAACAAATGAGGACATGAATGAATACAACCTCAACCCTCCCCATATCCGTCAACAGTCCTGTGCCCTTCTGCTACAATCCCCTGGTTTTCCCATCTTTCTCAGATTTGTTTCAATCGATCTGAAATGATCCTTTTTGCATTAATGTATTCTCTTTCAGGGTGGGAATTAGGACTTATTTGAAAGGTTAGGCTTAGGTCCAAAAGCATGCATTTGGCTTATGCTACAGGTGGCTGAATCCCAGGGGCAAGTCTCAGGGCTCATCTTACAGCTCTTACTACTAGCTAATCTTTCCACTCTTGTCTGAGTCTTCATTTGGCTTCCAGGATAGTAATCTTGGTGCTCTACCCACCGCACTGGCTGTTCTTTCCCTTTGCTGGTTCTTCCTCATCTCCTGCCTCTGCATGTCAGAGTGTCCAGGGTTTAGTCCTCGGTCTCATCTCTTCTCGGCATACTTTCACTTGTCCTCTCTGTGATCTCACTGAGTCTCAGGGATCCAAACAACCTATATGCTGATGATGTCCAGATTTTTTCTCCAAGCCTGGACCTTTCCTCCACACTCCTGACAAGTATATCCTACTGCCTGTTTCAAGTAAAATACCAAGTAGACAGGAGCTTTGTCTATGACAAATTTGACATCTCAAACTCAGCATGTCCAACACAGACTGCTGACCTTCTCCCAGACCCACTCTTCCCAGAATCTATTGAAGAGAACAAAGACAACATTCTTTCAGGTGTCTGGATTAGACGGTTTGGGACTATTTTTGTCTTTCTGTCTTACTCCACATCCAATTCTCACCAAAACTGGTTTTCAGCTTCAACATATATTCAGAATATGACCTCCCCTCCCCCATTACCATCTTAGGTTATCGCAATAGCCTGCTTCCCTGCTTCTACTCTTGATGTCACTCCTACTTCTACCCAGAGTCTGGTCTCAATACAGGAGAGCATCTGTTACAATATAAATTAGATTCTATCATTTCTTTGTTTAAAAAGCCTTAAGATGTTTCCTAGGAAGGACAACGCCAGAGGAATAAATGTTCCTAAAGTAGACCAGCAGGCCCAAGGACAGGATTGGAGGTTGGGGGCAGGCTGGCCAGTGTTCTCCCAGCCACTTCTTGGCTGGTCATTCTAGCTACATCTTTTCTCTGATTTCTTAGAGAAAGGAACCTTTTTAAAGGGAGATAAATACAATCAATGAGCTTCGTTTTTCAGTGAGGGCACCACACAGAGGCAACAACACTCACACTTCTCAAGAAGCAATAAGATATGTCAAGTCTGCTACCATTTAATAACTAGTTTCCAAAGATAAAGGGAGCCTTCCAGAGACTAGCTATTACCCCTTTGGTGGTTGTGGTGGTGGGTTCGTCCCCAAACCCCTCTTCTCCCTGCATATTCCAGCTGGTCACCAAGTCCTCTTTGTCTGAGTATCTTTAGATTCTATGCCTCACCATCCCCTTTGCCCATCTCACTTATCCTGTGGCTGGAGGTGAGTACAAGTAAAATAACTAAGGATTCTAATTAGCTCAGGTCTTATCAGTTCTTGGCATTACAGTAGGTTTCCCAATGCTTGTCATTTACTTATTTCCAACCAAAACCCCATATAGTGTCTGGAATGATTTTAATAAAACCTAAATTCAGTCAAATTCTACTTAAAACTCTCTAAAGAGTTCCTAAATTGCCATACTACAGATCCTTCAAAAACAGATTATAGCCATTATAAATATTCCTTTTCATCTTCCCTAGTTGCTCCTCTCTCCTAAAAAAGACCCTATTTAATCAAAACTACAATGAGATTTCACCTCACACTGGCTAGAACGGCTATTACCCAAAAAGTCAAGAACAATAAGTGTTGGTGAGGATGTGGAGAAAAAGGACCCCTGTGCCTATCGATAGAAATGTAAATTGATGCATCACTTTGGAAAACAGTATGGAGGTCCCTTAAAAAAAATAAAAATAGAACTATCATGTGATCCAATGTGATAGTTACCCAAACACTAATTTGAAAAGATGCATGCCCAGGTTCACTGCAGCACGTTAACAGCCAAATTATGAAAACCACCAAGCATCCAACAGCAGATGAGTGGATCAGAAGATAATAGCACATATAGACAATGGAATACTACTCAGTCACAGAAGAGCTAGAGCATTGCTATTTTCATCAAGATGGATGGACCTTGAGGGAATTATGCTAAGTGAAATAAATCAAAAAGGAAAGACAAGTACTATATGGTTTCACTCATTTTCGGGATATAAAGGAAAGCAAAAACAACCAAACAAACAACACAAAAACTTCAGGCTCTGAGAACAAAATGATGGCTACCAGAGGGGAAGGAGGAGGAGGGAGGGAACAGCTTGGTGGTGAATGGTGTCATGGATCTTTTGAGGGTGGTGTGGTGTGAAACATACACTTGCTGAGGTGAGACACTGTACACCTAAAATTTATACAGCATCGTACACTAGTGTTACCTCAATAAAAGGAAAATAAGACCCTGCTTGCCCCAACAGTGATAGGCAAGTGATCCAATCCAGCCTAGAGCACCCCATTCCCTGGCAACAGAGATTGGCCCAAAAGGCTAAGTATACCACCCACGCTGAGCCAATCAGAGACTCTCTCTAGAAGTGATCTGTGAACACAGAAAAAGGAGTTCTCTGTTTGCTGGAATTGCTAACCCAAAACTGTCAGGGTGGTGCCCTGCGCTGCCTCTGCAGAAGGAAAGACTGACGGCAAAACAAAGACTGGGAGGCAAGAACCAGATGGACCACTGGCAGCATCAACTTCCATTCTGGAACCTCCTCCTTTTGTGAACTCCTACACCGTGTTCCCCAGTTACAGAACCAATAACTACTCACTCGTGTCCAGGCTAGCCGGAGTCCCAACAGACCCTCCACGCCACTTCCTATCTCTAGCCTTTTCCGGCATTGTCCCCTCCAGTTGCTATTCATTGAGGTAATTTACTCTTGCTCTTTAAGACTTATTTTCTTCATCTGTAAAATGGGGGTTGGGGGAGGAATAACAAGCCTTTTTATAGCATATAGGGTTAATGAAAATCATGAACATAAATCCCTTATCGCAGTGGCTGGTAAAAGCTCAGTCTCCATGTTAATTATGTTATTAACCCCAGGCCAGAGAACAGGACTGGGTATCATTGGCAGGGCCATGTTTCTGAGAGGAAAGAGCTAAATGGATATTTACATGCACAAAATCTTCTGGAAGAAACTGCAGCAACTGCCCAGGTAGTGAGATTCAAGAGCTACCCAGAAGTTATCAGCAAATTGCCAACAATCAGAAAAACATGACAACTGGTGTCAGGGGTGATGAAAAGTGTGTGCAGAATGTACAGAAAAGTGCTACCGTGGCGCACACCACCCAGATGAAGAGGGATCACTTTGTGCCTCTTAAACAATTTTCAGAGCAAAACTTGAGAAAAGAGAGGCCTCTTGCATCATGGGGACAAGGTAATAAGGCTATAAAAATGGAACTCAAATAAACCACACACAGAGCCCACATGGGCCCATTTTGCCAGGAAAAATAGCAACTGCTGCAGCATTCAGATGAGGGAGTCACACTTGTACTTCAGCATAGCAAACAGCTTTCAAAAACCATTAGGCTGCAGAAAAGCCAATGGCTCTGCCAAATTAGCAATGCCAGCTCTCACCTGCCCCTCTGGGTCATGCTCACCTCTCTCCAAAGAGGGCACAATGAGGGACTCCTTGGTGGCGCAACGGGTTAGCGCAGCACTGTGGAGCAATCCCTCTCACCTCCGTATCTTGTCCCTCGTATACCTCTGCACCCCTAAATGTTGTGCTCCAAGTCTATGAGATACTGTTGTCTCTGAAATGCCTGCCCACCATTCTGGTCATAGTACCTGTTTTTCCCCTACATCAAAGGCAAGACAGCTTTGTGGTTAGAACTAAAGCATCTGGAGTCAGACCTACTGGGTCCAATCCCTACAGCAGTGAGCTCTGGGGCACTTAACGAGCTGCTTTATGTCTCAGTTTCCTCATCTGTAAAGTGGAGATAATGACAGTACCTCATTTGGGTCACTGAAGGGATTAAATGAGTGAATTCATAAACACTCTCAGACCCCTGCTTGGGACCCGTACACTCCATAAAGTGTTAGTTATGACCACTAGCATATGAGCAGGGAGCTCCCACCTCTGCTCAGGCCTTTCACCTTTGCTGTGAATGTTCAGTTTCCGTCTTAGCCTGTCCTTCAGGTATTGACAAAAGCAAACACTCACAACACCTTTCTTGATCCACCCCCAAGTTGCCCCACCACCCAAGTTGCCCGAAGACTTAGAATCCCTCCCTCTTCTGGGGCTGACTTCTCCAGCCCCCCTCCCTTCTTAAACTCCCTTGAATAATCATCAGCTTTGGACTTCTTTTATCCTTTTCACTCCCCAGGTCACGACTTCTCAGAAACAAGGATGCATAGGGCTTTTACTCCCCACATTTTTATTCTCTGCAACCTTATACACTGAAGAGTAAACACTTGCTGGATTAAATTGAAAGGTGGTCAGCTAGAGACTGGGTCTACATACTCATCAACCAGAGGCTGAAGCAACAACAGATCAGCATGACAGAGGAAGTGGAAGTGTTCAGTCACCCCAAGGCTGGCACACATTTCAGGCTCAAAAGAGCACTGGGAGGCCTCCCTGGTGGCTCAATGGGTTAAGTCTCAGCCTATGAAGCTATCCCAGCCACTGCAGCACGAATTCATACCTGGCCAGGGAGCCACATGGTGCAGCAGACCTCTCCTGTCTCACCCGCTGCTCCCCTCAGTAGTGCACTTCAGTAGATCCACCTGTTCTGCTCCCCGCTCTGTCTCTGGTGAGTCCTCTCATCACCCCCCACTCTGGCCTACACCCCAGTTCTTGTATGCATAAATAAAAAATTTTTTTTAAAAAAAGAGCACTGGGGACCAAGTCAGTGATGTTTACTCATTGGGTTCCTTCTAGAAATTTCCAATGGCCAATAAAATGGCCAATAAAATACCAAATCCTTTCAGCAAACTCGCAACCTTTCTACTTCCTGATTGACTGGCTCTGGCTTAGGGAGACATGGTTTTTCCTCAGAAACTATTCATTTTCCCTTGTTTTAGGGCATTTCTTAAGAACATTCTTAAGAAGAGATAATTATTTTGTTGATTTCATCAAAGTGCCAAAGACACTGGGAGACAGAATTCCACCATTTGAGTAGGTAGATTACTCCTGAAGAGAATGTACTGGCTCACCTCCACGCTGAGGAACAAACAAGTCATGCAATGCTTGTAAACACACAGCATTTCACTTACATCTAATTTCATACCACCATTACCTGCTTCTTCATTCATGGAAAACACGACATAGGCGTTCCTAGCACTTGAAGTAAAATTTCAATATATTCTCACGACATTCTTTTTGAAAAAAGAAATTCTGATTCCCTATCTAATCTTGGGCCATCGCCATTATCTATTATCTAGATAAATACCAACCTAATGAAATGATTCTGTAACACACAAAGATAGCTTAATGCAGCGTTAGCTGAAAGAGCAAAAATTAGAAGCAATCTAAATGCCCCCAAACAAGCTCATGGCTAATTGAAGACAGTCCCTTGATAGAATATTATGCAGCCATCTGAAATGAGCAAGATGAAAACTACAAAATCACCTTGAAAAAAGTTGAGAATATAATTTTAAGGGCAAAGAGCTGCAAACCTGTAGGAGTAAAGTGTTTATATCATCGAGGTTACTCAGGCAGATTAGGACCAAGGTTTGAGGTCAGATAACAAGGAAAGTTAGGAGAGAGCTAAGAGGAAATCTCAGTAAACAGGGGCAGAGACAATGGTGGCACCCACAGGAAAATGTGAAGCCTGGGTGTGGGGCAAGGTCCTGTACAGGAATACAGAATGGGAGATGTGGAAAGTTTTCAGACACCAAGGTCATTGCAGAAAACCCATCCCAGAGCAGGTACTGGGAATAGGAACAGGATTCTCCCTCATTTTGCTGAATGAATCTATCGCCGGAAAAGACAGCAATTTTCAAGCCCCTAAGATACTCAATGTCAAGCCTTGTCCTTTTCACATCCACCTGAAGGCTCAGCCCCTCCCTGGCCCCTAAGGCTAACCCTGACCCAAGTAGTAGAGATTTAAAGAGGTTCCAGCCTAGAACCCAGGGATTTATCTTGCTTGCTGCTAACCTGGCAGACAAAAAAAGTGAACCCCTAAAAGATGACCCTCTTGAACAAGCTCATACTGAGAGTTACAGCCCAAAATGCCACTTAAACCTGAGTTTGCCAGCCTCTGGGTTTAAAAGCTCTTCTGTCGAGCAACCTGGTGAAAGACTGACCAAATCAGACCCACCGGTTCTGAACAAAGCGTAGGGACCCAACTGATGCCAGAGGAACAAGGGTTCATGAATGTGAGTTCAACCAGAAAAGGACAGGAAAATCCTGGCAACCCCAGGACACCAACAGTTGCCCCAAGTAAAGAAAAAGCCAGCTCCTGCATCTCAGTCCACACCAAATCCCAGCCTCTAACGCCTCCGATCCCTGCACTTTGTTGGCTCAGATGAAATTTGGCTGTCCTGTGAGTGCCAATGCTGGTCCCTAAGGGCATGGCTTCCGGCACTGATGTGTCACCTGTAGGTCCCACAAGATAACTCCATCCCTAGAAAGGAGAAAAATGTCTCCAGAGCTCCTCCCCACCACTCCTGCTCCTCTGAGTCCTACCCCTATGCCATCAGAATCCCGAATTTGCACAATTCCAGCTAAATACAAGAAGCCAAACTCATCACTGTGGCGTTTAAGGTCACAGCCCAAACCACTAGCTTAATTGTGCTTCCCAAATCACTCACTCTTCCCAAACTGGACAGGGGCTGTTCTCCTGCTCCTTCCATCTCCTCCAGAAGCCACCGCAGGATGAATGATGACTGGTCAGGCCTCTATGCTGCTGGCCTCTGAGGCTATCACCTGCGGCCTTGAATACTTGGGAGCGTGGGCACGGGGCACATGTGCTTGATGGATCCCTCGAGTATGGTGTGGGCATGTGTAAGTGGGCACACCTGAACCTGGAGGCTGAGGCTATAATGGGTAGGGCGGAGAATGGCTATGAGAAGCCAAGTCAAGAGACCACAAGAGAATGCCAGAGGAAAGAGCATACAGAGATTCACAGGGGGGCCCAAGCCACTGTCTCCCTGCTGGCTGGTTCCCCTGTTTACTATTAAGAAAAACCTGTGGGGATGATGCCAAGCACTCCAAGGTTCTCTTTTAAGCTGCCTGAACCAACGATGAACCTACCTGGCCTGGGATGGTTTAAATATAGCCACGCTCTATATCCTCTCCTCAAGCCCTTTACTAACCCTTTCTTCTCTCTCCTTCCCCCCTCCCTCCCAGTCTCCTCCAAACACATTGGTGTCGCTCTCACTGGCTGCAATGGATGACCCAATTCCTTGGGGCCTGAAGAGCCATAGGGCCAGGTTCTCACCTGTGTTCCAAGCAGGTCACCAGATGCTGGCATACAGAGGACTGTACACAGCAAGCTTTCCCCTCCCCCAAATTTGCTCTTAACATACCAGGGGAAATTCCATCATTTAACTGGTTGTCAAGTTCTCCCTTGACACCACCTGGGAGGGAGGTGCAACATTCAGAGATAATGAGGCAGGACACCTGGTAAGGTTCTGACAGATGCGAGAGCGCTTCCCACTTGCCACAGCTGCCAACAGTGAACGCTTCCTGAGCCCATACTACAAGCCGACAGGAAAGCACGGGGCACTTAACGATACAACTGTGAGCAAGTCAGCCTTTGCCCCCCAGAAATCAAACTCAAACAAGGAAAAGAGTGAGTTGAAACCCCACTAATGTGATGTGGTAAATGCCACACAGAGAGAGGGCAAAGAAGAGCAGGTGCAGAGCAAAGAGCAGCAAAGAGCAGAGGTGCTGATGATTTAATCTCCCTGAGAAGAGGCTGGGGAAGGGCTCAGAGAAAAGCAAATTTGAGCTGGCCCCTTAGGGCAATTAACAATAGAAGAAATGAAAGTCTTTTATTGGGTGCTTACCATGTGCAAAGCTCTGTATCACAGACTTGTACTTGCTTTACTGCAAACTCATCCACCCATTCATTTCTGAGTCCCCACTGCCTGCTGGACACCGTTTTAAGCACTAGGGATAAAGCAATGAACAAAATAAGCACTACTCTCTGCCCTCATAACTGCATTCTATCGAAAAAAAGATAAACCATGAACCAAACTAATAAATAAAAGGTATAAATACATCAGATGGTGATAAGTGATTAAAGGAAAAATACAGCAGAAAAGGGAAAGAGGGAACCTCTGGGGGGGGCAGTGGGGTGGGTGGAACAACTTTAAGCAGGGAGACAATTGAGAAAAGACAAGAAGAAATCACAAATCCTTCAGCTATCTGGGAAAGAGCACCTGAGGCAGAGGCCACCGTCAGTGGGAAGAGCAGGAAAGCAGGCCTGGCATGTCTGAAGCACAGTGAGGATTCTAGTGCGGCTGGAGTGGAACAAGAAAGGGGCAGGCAGGACCAGTGTATACATCTGCACAAGTCGTGCATTGCGTCACTCAGGGGGTGCCACTCACGCACCACAGTGAGCTACTGCTCAACTACACACCAGGCCTTGGGGTGGGAGATGAGGTCAGAGAAACACTGAGAAGCCTTTTGGGCCATGCTAAGGATTTGGCTTTTTCTCTGAGATTGGAAGTTCCTCTCAAGAATGTTCTCGGCCAAAGGTATGACTTCACTGACCCCCTCTTCAAGGGATCAGTGGTCAGAGGACACACGGTCGCAGGGAAAGGCTGGAAGCAGGAGACTGCTTCAGAGGTGACCGCAATGATCACACTCAACTGCATCCCAGATTATCTTCACAATTGTAGGTGATAGGCTCAGCAGCCACTCTTCTGTGGCCAAAGAAACTGAGGCTCAAGAAAGATCTGATAACCTTCCCGAGGCCACTCAGCTAGGCAGTGAGCACTTCCAGGGTTAGGAGACGGGGAAGAGAACATTTCCGGTAGGATGAGCACCGCAGGTCACAGAGCAGGAACTTGGCAGATGGGCAGGCTCAAATGGTAGGGGCAGCCAGGAAGGTCCGTCTGTGTCCTGACCACTCCCACAAGAATGCCCACCAGCACTGTCCACGCCCAGGGCTCAAGCAAGATTTGGCCAGAAGAACCACCTCCTCACATTTCCCTGCTCCACACTTATCCTCCCCCCTTCAGTCTACAGGCAGCCAGAAGAACCCTTGATAAATACAAATCAGATACTATTTTCCTGCTCTCAACACTCTAGTGGCTTCCCGTCATGCCAGGGGCACAGCAGACCCTCCACTGACGCTAAATGAATAGATGGCTCCCTCATCCCACAGCCCCACAGCCTCATCCAGACCTGTCCTGTCTCAAAACTGCTTCTTGCTTTCCTCCTTAGTGGAGGGAGGCGACCCCATACTGAGGGGTGCAGGGGTGACTGCCAGCCAGGTGTGGCCATTAGACCAAGGCCAGGTCCCTCTACTAACCTAACCAGTCAAAACAGAGGGGCAAAGGGAAGCCATTCAGATCACCTGAGGGGCAACTTTTGAGTTAAGTAGTTTTTAAATAAAATTGCTTATTCAAGAGCAAACTGGTTGCTTCACCTGGAGGCTGCAGCTATGGCTGGACTGTGACGACTGTAACAGGTGTTCTCCAGGCAGCAGCCTTGGTCCTCCGACAACACTCTCAGGATGGTCAATTGAAGAGTGGCTTAAGGCCTACAGAGCCACAGGCAATGAAAAGCCTTCTCACCAGTCTATGAATTCAATGGGTGGAGCCAATGTTTGCTTTCTCCTCAGAACTCTGACTATAGCGGACCCTCACATTTTCAGGGAAATTGGGGAAGAGTGTGAAACTAAAGCTGAAAGGAAATTATATGAGTTTGGGCAAGTGGGACGATTTGGAACAAAGGGATGTAATACTCAAAGGATCACTACCACGCCCAGGGTTGAAACCCACGTCCTCTGAGGCACACTCATTCCAAAGCTCTTGCTGTTGGTAAAGGGAGTTACATAAACATACACACATACATACACATGCATGCATGTGATACATTTTTAAAGGAATGGTAATACCAAAAAAAAAAAAAAAGAGAGAGAGAATAGTAACCAGCTCCTCCCACCCAAGAAAACTGAGTTTAATAACAAAGTCTTCCTAGTAGGCCCTGGCAAAGCTTGAATGACCATTGCATAAATGACTGTTCTCTGCTTAAAAGTCACAGCTGGTGGCTAGGAGAGAGTGTGGGAACTCTGCAAGCCAAGTGAGTCCCCACCCAGACCCACTCAGGAGGCAGTCACTTGAAGTTTTCTGCAGGGCAGCAAACCTGTGTGAGACAAGCTTCAAAAGCTTTGTTCTTTGCAAAGGAAGATGGGAGAAGGGCCAGGAAAGCACAGTCATTAACATCTGTAGGAGGAAGGGCTCAGTCTCCATGGGGGTGACAGTCCTGTTTGGCCTGGTTTTCAGAAGGAAGGGACACAAAGAGCAGGAGCAACAGCCCTGTCCTGACAGAACTATAATACAAAAGAAGACTCAACAAGGATGCTCAGGTGAATCACTTACATTTGCCCAACTTCAAGCATTTCTGGGAGTCAAAACTCACACAGATAGTGATACAAAATGATGCCATGAGTGCTGGACATCAAGAGTTTCAGAAAGGGCAAGAGCACAGTAAAATATTCTAAAAACAAGGCAGACTCAGAGCCACCAGGAAAAGGTTTGAGGTGGTTGTGTGATGGGGAGCAGGAAGGGCTAATTAAAACCAGTTCCCTGAAGAAAATAGTCCAATACCCTCCTGAAGGGACACTGAGGGTTAGCACCTCATTAAAAATTAAAAAGAAGGGAGAAAATGCAATTTTCCCCCTCAGAACAAGCTGCAGCATGTACGGATCTAGACCCATGTGCAAACTGGCTCATCACTCTTCAGAAGAGATGGCGGTACACCCGGGTGCCATGAGCGGGGGCTTGACCAAAGAGGCAGCCCCTCGCTCCTACCCCCACTTTTGCTCTCTCCACCTGCAGGCCCTGGCCTGGCCCAGGCTGATGGAATGGGAGAACTGGCTCAGCTTCAGCAGAAGGGCTCCTCAATGTCATTCTTCCCCACCAGAAAGCACCCGGGCATGGAAGGATGCAGGTATTGGAAACATCCCAACTCTGAGCCTCCTGTTCCACTGCAAATTGGCATGTGTAACCACTTCTGGAGCCATTCTTACAATCTGGAATTACCTTCTTTGCTTAATGCTCTGTAAAATCTTTTTTCCTCTCCTAGAATGAAAGCTCCATGTGAGCAGAGGCTGAGACTGGTGGGCCCTGCTCATCCCTGTGTTCCAGCATGCACCTCAACAGCAGCCACCATAATGCAGGATTTCTACAGATGAATACATGGCTCATGGGCTGCCTGGCTTCAAACACCAAGCAGTCATCTCTAAGAGACATGCCATGCCAGGAGGGGACCACATGCTGGATGGATCATTTAGCGCGTTCCCGAGGTTCTGCAGCCAGCTCAGCAGCACTGCTACCCTTGCCTCCCATCCTAGAAACATTGACTAGATGGCTCACCTGAGCAATGACAAGGAGAAAGGGAAGACTTCTAAAAAGAAAGGAAAACAATTCACTCTCTTCAATGTATAAAAATATGATGGGGGAGAAACCACAACCAAATCTACAAAGTCATAAACAGAGGGAGAGGATGCAGAGAACACGAGAAGTGGAAGGAGCCTGAGAAAACAAAGGAAAGGGTCACCAATCTCAGAGTAAGAGAGTCAGGGACCTGAGGGATATACACATATAGAATAAAGGAAGAAACTGTCACACAGTGAATGGTAAACCTGCAAAATCATTTCCTTAAGTGACTGTAATAAAGGCTAGTCAAAATCTGGGATGAGAGTTACTCAGGACATTTTTCCTAACACATTATAAACCCTTAGCTTTCTATTTTGGCTTTTAGAAGAAAAACCTCCTTCTTAAAACAGTTCAGTTCCTTAATGCCTCAATCAGAAAATAACCTAGATAGATCTGAGTTAATCTAAGAGTTTATGATCCAGATTAGGGTGCCAGATATAAAGAATCTTGATTTGGTCAGAGAGTATTAACTTGTGGTACTAATTTTTAACTGGCTTTTTATGACAACAAAAGCAATACATGTTTAAAAAATCAATTGTTTAAATTGTTAAAAAACAATTTAATTAAATTGTTTAAAAAATCATTGTTTAAAAAAAAAAAAAGAACCCACAGAGGAGATGAGAAAAAAAATTCACCTTTGGTTCCACGCTATGAGACCCAGGTGCATTTCTCCCCTTCTGTGTGTGAAATTTTAACAGAATCAAGAGCATACTATGAATATAGCTTCAATTCCTGTTTTTTCCCAGTCAAGTCCACTTAAAATACTCTTCTGAAGTCCAAGAAAGAAGTTCACCCTTAGCGAATTAACAAATAACAAAAGGAATAAAAGAAATTCTTTATGAAGTGAAAACAAACATATTGATTATTCCACTAAGTCTGCATTTCCCCAGCAAAAGAAAAAAATGCTTAGACAGAAATGGCCCAGAAGATAGAAACATTGAGCTCATCTTTGTATCCTATTTTCAGTATTTGGTATTTCAACTGAGTCACAAATTGTTTTCAAGTCAACAAAAGAATTTTTCAACTGCATCTTATTATTTTGAAGGAAGAAATCAAGTTTTAGTGGCTTTGGGAAGGTTTCACTTTCTAATCTACATGTTGATCAAATCATTTAAAAATGATCAGTTCTCACTGATGGGCTATGGCACCCATATGAAAGTCTTATCTTCAGCTCTGCTGTACTCTGTCACCTAAAGAGTGGAGCCAGCAAATGGCCTTGGCTAAGGACATATTACATGTCTTGTGCTACCTGGTCAGGAGCTACCTCATGTCTTGGTGGGGTACCTGGTTTTACATGAGTGCCCTCAGTCTTGGCCAGTAGGCAGATGGAAGAAACTTTCAGCCTAGTAGAGATGATTGCCAAGGATTGAGATTTCCTTAGTACAATGCATTTTTTTCCACCTCTCATACCTTATAATACTTCATTTAACAAAAGTGTCCATGCTATTGGACTGGGTGCTGGGCACACAAAGGTGAGTAACACAGATGTTCTACCTATTTTCCATGGAGCTGCAGTTTGCAGAATACTTCCATAGCCATCATCCTCACCTAAGCCCAGGAGACAGAAAAGATCATTATTTCCATATTGTAGATAATAAAGTGAACATTCATTGGAATATTTTGCTCTGGGTTATAAAGTGGAAGGGCTGGACTCAAGTTGCTTCTTCAGACTCCTAAGCCAGTGCTCTTTCTACTGTTCTACTCACACTACTTCAGTTTCCTCTTACTGACTACTGAAATCTTCTGGATTACTCACATTTCCCCAGCACCTGGGCTCTACCTGGCTGCCTAGTATCTGAGCAATGAGTTGTCCTGACCTCTAAATGGCTGTGTATGGTTTCTGTGTACCTTAATCTAGACCCTCTTTCCAGCTCTCCTGGCACCAACTTCAAACTCTAATTACCCCCTGCTGTACCATGATGTAGCAGACTGCTAGCTACCCCAATGCTCACTCTCATCCTTAATAATGGAGATTTCATACCTCCTGACTAATGATATTTCCTGGCTTCCTTAGATACATAGTGTCATAGAGGATAAAAGAATGGGATAAAAGATTGTATTATTTTCAGGTCTTGCCCTTTAGAAGAATGTATGTGTGCCCCTTCCTCAATTCTTTCCACTGAGAGATTGAAAAACAGAAACTTCCACTTTCACCAAACAGAAACCACAAACTGAGGACAAGAAGCCTGGATCACTCTCTATTCTGGACAGGTAATGCGAGAAGAATCAAATTCTATATGGTTTCAGCCACTGTGCCTATGAATGTCTTTTAATACAGGAACTTGTTCTGCATCCCAACTAATACAAGCAGCTTGAGTGAGACCAGCTCTCCATTTTCCTAGGAAAACCCCTTGCCACCTATTAAATACTTTCAGGCAGATGTTCAAAACTATGTTAGAAAATGTTCTATTCACATTTATTTCACAGAAAACTTAAAAACTGAAATGACCAGGATTTCAAAGATGGCTTATGTTCAGGTCACAGGAAGAACTGAGAGGGCCCAGAAAAGCCATTCAGCTTCCTGCAGTAATGTTGGGGAGAGTGATCTAAGTGATAAGCATGACCAGTCCTCTCTCCGACATTGGTTCACTCCACCCCTAAAAAAGGCACTGAAAGCTAAAATGATGTGAGCCAAGGTTAATGCCTCCAAGGAAACAATGTGGTAATAGGAGCTTGTGTTCCTAACCAAGAATTCTATGGTTAGATAGTGTATAAACTCTACATTTTATTATCTACTAAAGCCTTGGGACTTTTCAAGCTAGAAGAGTGAGTGCTCCAAAAATAAAACACAAAAGATATGTGTGTGTTCTGTACCATACTAAGCAAATGCAGACCAATAAAACACAATGCAACAACCAATCATGTGACCTTTCATTTATTCTGATTCAGTAATAGTGTACAGCACAAGATGTTTCATTTTAATAATTCTGGTTGACTTCTGACTGCAATAAATCAAAACATTTTAAGAATATCTTCAATGCAGAAAGCATAGGAAACTTGGAAAGACAGCACAAATCAGAGTCAAGAAAGCAGTGTGGACGCCCTGGCTCTGCTACCGAGCAGCACTGGGTCTCTGAGCAACTGCTGGAGCTTTCCAGGCTGTTTCCCAGACCCGCAATGAGACATCTTTAGCCCCTTTTCTCATAGGGTTCTGGTGACGACCATACGAGGCTCTGAATACAGAAACAGCTTTTTAAACCACACATGAGAGTTCAATGACATTAGGAAAGGCTGTTGTGGGGGAGATTTTGATGCACATCAACATGAAAATGGAGCAGACCACAAGCTACCAAGCCACTTTTGGATAAACCAGAGCAATTTCTTTTGCCATGACTTTTTCTCTTTTTTCTAAAAAATTTCTCTTCAGAATTCCCCCACATGCATTTCTGGCAAGAGTTAGTCAATCTGCTGCATTCAACGTGGGCATCCATTTGCTCAGGAGCTGCAGAGCAGCTGGCAAGAGCTGCTAGATGTCAACCACAGGCTGTGAAGAGGGGAGAGTTGCAGTAAGCTGAGGTCACTGTGTGGTCACATGTCTATCAACCAAAACATGCCTTCCAAACACCCACTGTGCTTTCAGAAGCCTCAACGCCAGAGAAGGGGAGCAGTTCAGGGTACCAGGAAAAGGAAACAGACATCAGAATGAAGCATGCAGGCCTTGGAATGAGACTTTCCTGTATTTCAACTGATTTTTTTGTTGCTGATATGAGGCACCTTTGGGACTCCGTCTCCCTAACTAGAAAGTGGGAATGACAGCGTCCACTCCACAGGGCTATTATGAACATTACACGGGAAAAGGCATACTAACATACAGCACAATTCTTGGCAGATAGCAAATATTCAATAATCAGGTACTGCTTTTATTATTATCATAAGTAATAATGAATTTATCATGCAATATTAACAAAAATAATGATTTGGCAGCTCTTCAGTCCCTCTTGTCAAGACTTTGCTTCATGTCCTGTAACAAGGTATTATCTAGACATTTATTAATCCCCAGGCTACTCAAGATTCTTCTGGATTTCTGCCTAATGCTCCCAGATAGGGGAAACATCCAAAAATGCACAACTGGCCAGTAGACTAGATCCTGACACCTGTTTTCCTGGTTTACAGCTGCCCATCATTATCCTCAGAGGAGTATGCAAAGGAAAAGAAATAAACATAAATATTTATACCTAACTCTTCCACCCTTGTCCAGGCTGTAGAACCCCGTATCAAAGGGTGAAACACACCCTCACCTTTAAAGTATGACCCTAAGCAGCAAAATTAGGCCTGTCAGCACCTATGAGGTGGACAGCGCCACATCCCTCACTGTACCCTGGAGAAGGGAGAATTTCCTTCCACACTTTTTGCAAACCCTGTAAGGCCAGGACACCTTCACTGTTAAAACTACAAAGTTACTACAAATAACCAGGGAGCAACTTTTTTTCAAAGCCCTATTCTTTTACTGCAGCATCGAAACCACACTGTGAGGGGGCTGACCAAGAATTGTTACACGTATTCCACAGATACGGAATCAGCAAGTTTGAGACATAAGTGATTTGGCTAAGGCTATCTGGATGCTTAAATAGTGGAAGCACTCCAGAATGCAGGTTATCTGGCTTTAAATCCAGTGTTTCTTCCAGAAAATGTGAGTATGAGAACTTGTTTTTAAATATTTGACTTCCATAATAGTGCTTTTTCCTTCTAGAGAACTCATTAATCAGGGTATCTCACAGTACAGTGCAGATTCACATACTTGAAAGCCACCGACACAGGCAGATGTTCCCCGTACTCTAGAAATCTAAAGGGTGACTGAAAACAGTCAAGCTAATTACCATAATTGACGATTAATTTCCAGCTCTGGCTCCCTCTCTCACCTTTATGTCTGCATTCAGTTTGTAGCCTCCGATCAGGTCTCTACTGCAGTTTGTCTCTCTCTACACTAATCCAACTGGAATACTTGAACTAGACAAATGCTTCAGTTATTTCATGTCATTAAAATAACAATCATGATCATCATAAAAAAAATTTCAATGACTTCCCCTGCTGACCAGTGTCTACCTTACTAGATAAACTGACTTGCCACTTCACTGAGTGTGCTAAATAGAGCATTGTCTGCTTCTAGCTCAGGACCCTAAAACCCCAACTCAAACCCAAATCCTGCCTCTGGAGGACAATGGGAGACAGCCCCCAAGGACAATGATCAAGAGCCTCCATGGCCTCGTTTTAAACGTGGAATCACCACTTATTAGTTATGTGATCTTAAGCAGGTTATTGGATGACTCAATTTCTTTATCTCTGAAATATGCTAAAAATAGTACTCACTTCCTAGGATTTTGTAGAATTAAGTGAGACAATATATGTGAAATGCTAAGAATATCATAAGAATTCTACGTATGTTAGCAATTATTATCATCTGAAATGACATGCTTTATTTTAGGTTTAGACCTTGAGTGATCTTCCAAACTTAAATTCCCACCATGATTTAAGATCCCTTCATTTTAGGCAAGTCTGCATCTCTGAACACAAGCTGATCATTCTTACCTTTGAGCTTTTAATTGTGTTAAGTCTGACCATTCCACTTACTGGAAATACCAGTGCTACCCTTGTCTGTGATCTGCATCCTACTCGTCCTTAAATGTCTGAACTAAACCTGATCGCTTCCATAAAGACTCCTCCCTACCATGACAATTCATAAAGACCTCTCTAGTATCTAAATTCCAGTAGCAATTATAGATAGATAGTTTAGACCATTTCACTGGCATTGTATGTGGCCTTGGATTGACTTCTACCAGTAGATGACAATGCAGGCTCCTTAGCCATAACAATTATTTCTTTTCTTCCTTTGGGTCTAGCATGGTGCTGTTACATGACCCTTCAGGTACCTGTTAACTGAAT
Source organism: Scalopus aquaticus (assembly GCA_004024925.1). Taxonomy (NCBI): domain Eukaryota; kingdom Metazoa; phylum Chordata; class Mammalia; order Eulipotyphla; family Talpidae; genus Scalopus; species Scalopus aquaticus. Next base: position 92,650 of record PVIJ01001295.1, read on the forward strand.
AAAGATATCTGTAGTACTATGCCAGAGAAACATGCAGTGAGTTTCTTTTAGTTGAGGTGGATCAGTTATTGAGGTGCTGTACTTTGGAGCCAATTAAAGATAACATAAAGATGAACATCAACAGGGCAGGGGCAGCCACAGTTAGTTAAGTCTTCATCATCAATAAAAGATACTGATACCTGGCCAACCTGAAGAATAAAAGTATACATCAATTTCAGTAAGATATGGTAATCTCAATTCCAAAATTCCTTGTAAGACCAAGTGCATAAGCCTGTCATAGAGAATGAAGGAAAGCTGCATTTTTCTCAAACTGAATTCACTTGCTCAAGAAATATTTACTGAGTGACTACTGTGCAGATAATGTCTTAGTTGCTGGGGATACAGCAGAGAATGAAACAGACAAAATTCCTTCTCATATTCTAGCATCTAAAGAGGAAAGCGAGGTATAATGCTATCCTCTAGCTTCAAAGTAAAACCCACAGAGCCACAATTTTTAGCACCAACTTCTTGTACTACCTCTAAGTAAGGAAGAACGGGGATAATGGAAGGTACTATGCACAAGTGAGCAAAGAGAGACAGCGCTAAAAGTGCTCTGTCACTCCCACTGAGGTCCCCTCACTCTAGAATCTGCTGGGGAGGTTTGCAACACAGCACTCTGTACCCTACATCATCTGAACTCTAAGCCCCTAACACCCTAAGTCCCAGTTAAGTTCTGAGACTAGCATTGTTTAAATATCAAACTTATCAAATGGAAAATGTGGCACATGATGCCAAAAACAAAACTCAAAGGTGGGAAAGGAGGAAGAGAGGGGTGGTAGTTAGTTAAAGAATCAGGAGTTTTCACCACTGCAAAATCTAAGACTCTTTTCTCCTCTAGAGCAGAAACCTCTTCTATCTCTAAAGCCTTTTTTAAAAAATTTTTTTCTTTCAGCAGGATACTGAAAATAGCTTTGCATTTAACATTTAAAATTGTTTTTGATCCCACACTCTTTCAGCTCTGCTCTCTCCTGCAAACTCATTTCATTCCCTAAGGGCACTTATATTTCATAAGCAACAAACCATAGTCACCATTTTTATCCCTAAGAGTTAAAAAGAAAAACCAATTTACATAATTATATGGAAGATAAGTTGGCCAAGAACACAGGAATCTTATCTGGACCAAAAGTTCTAGGACAAAATCTCTTTCAACTCATCAAGAAAGATAGCAGATCAAAATCAATGCAGATACTGAATGTGGAACTGCTGAGCACTGTATGTGGGAACTTGTCGAGTTCCTCACATTATTTGTGTACCACGTATTTCTTCAAAAAGAAATCGGAGGCAGATATTTGAGCACATTCACTAAACAATGAAACATACGTACATACGTTTTCCTGTTGGGAGAAAACAAGATTTTATAACCAAGAAGCACCTTAGATATCAAAGTTCAAGGAGTTCAACTTAAAGTTATTCGGGAAATCAGTGGGCAGGCCCAGACTGGAGGCTGGGCCTCGTCCAGCTCCCAGTTCAAGGTTTTCCCCACTTTTCACACCACTGTCACATTTATAACACACAAGATGAAATCTTAAAGGCACAAAGGTTAAAATTTCTTTCATAAAGCTCGGACAGACTAGCAAAATAGAAAGCAACATGACTAAGGCAAACGGGGCCCGCCAGTGCTCATGTTAATAGCAAATGACCTAAAGTGTTACATAAGGGAGAGGGGAGTCCAGCTTCAGAAAATGCCTTAGTATTAAGTAGTACGGTTTCAACTACAGTGAACACTAAATGGCTTCTGTGGGCTCACCTGGGAACTAAACTATCATTTAGTTCTTTTTTTTTTTTTTTTCGTATAGAAAAATGTATCCCAACTTTCTAGTAATTGCCTTAAAATTAACTTTTGGAGCAAAACCTGCTTTTAAGATGGCCGGGCATGTGAGACAGAATTCTGAGGTCTCAAGCTCTACACTAAACGTAATTAAAACAGTAATAGTTGGTGATACATGCCAGGAGCACATTTATAAGAAAACCCTTCAAACCCTTAATTTGTTTATATGCAAGATAATGTCTTATTAAAAGCCTTTAGAGCCGTGTACAGTGAAACTGCTATTTATATAATATGTAACCCAGGGCGAATGCTCCAATTCTGCATGCAAGAATTTACAGGGCCTTTCTAGCACTGGATAAACTAGTGTTAGGGTTAGGGAACTCATAATCTACCTGCACTGGCTTTGACTTTCCTCAAACACAATTAAGCTACTTCCAATCTCAGAGCCTTAGCATTTGTTCCCTCTTCCTGGGAGACTTTCCCCCAGATCTTCCCGCAGCTAAGTTCAAATGTCACCTCCTTAGAGAGGCCTCCCCAAAAGACCCAGTTAAAGCAACCTCCTTCTCACCATACATCATGACTGTCGTTTCACTTGATCCGATTGCTTTTCCAGCATCTATCGCAACCAGGAGTTAACATGTTTAAAGGTTTATAATTTGTCTCCTCCTACTGGGACTTTGTATTGCTCACACTGTCTCTTTAGTGCCTATAACAGTGTATACAGGTAATATGGTAAGCAGTCAATAAATTTCACTGGCTGAGGAAATGAGGAGAGTGAGAAGTGAGGACAATATAATTATTCATGAAACAATTAGATCATGAGAGAACTGGCCATCCCGATTAAATATGATATGATGTGATTATTTGCCAGTTAGGAAGTATTGTTTCTGAATGAATGACTAGCAATCAATATAAGGAAGGGAGGGTGAGGGGAGAGAGGGCATGCATCAGCGGAGTCTTCAAAAGGCATGAGATCTGGGGCAGGCTGAGAGGGAAGGAAGAGGGGCCTCTCAGGTCAAGTAAGTGATGTGAGGAAAGATATCCAGCAGGAGAAAGCAGAGGGTAGCCTGGGGTGACCTCAGAAGAGAGAAGAAGAACTGAACCTCAGGCACCAGGCTCAGTCTGGCAATAGGGGTTGGGGCTAACTTTGGAGAGCCTCGAGGACTGGACACAGGGGTGTCATCTGCATACCACAGGCAATAGGGCTGTTCCTTAAAGGCAAAGCTAGCACATCATGTAGGAAGAACTGCAGGAAGGAGAAGGAAGAGCAGAAAACTGGTTAGATGACCTTGGTGGTCCAAGTAGAAGGAAGGCAAAAAGAGCTTCCTTCCTCTGCTTAGATAGGAGAGAGAGACAAGTAACATGATGTCCAAGGCACTTTCCCCCCTAAAAGCGGTAATTTCCAGAGTATCTCACAACAGCATTCCATGGCAGATTAGGTCAACTTCCCAAACATGTTACACTCGGAGAACTCAAGGAAGACAGCAAAGTTCAAAAAGATAACTCTGAAGGCAGAACATGTCCTTCCATGTCTGCCAAATCTGAGATTAATTACATTCAGTATAGCCTGTGTTTATTATCATTTTATTCTTTGGGGAAAAAGTGGGATCTAATTTCACTGTGCAGTATATATTTGAACATTATATAACACATTTTTATGTAACAGGTTCTTGACATAAAACAATATTTCCCCTACTATCTAAATGTATTTGGGGAACAACTGGCATTTAAAACACGTGTATATATACACACTAAGGCTATAGACGTCTGTCTTTGGGATAAGGAGCTGGAGAGAGAAGACTTCTCAAAAGGTCTCCTAATGAGGAGCTCTGCAGGTAGCCAAGACAGGGTAAGGGGCAATGAATTTTGTTTGGAGGTTCACCTCACGCAAGTAGCTGCCTGGGGAAGGGGTGGCTGAGTCACAGAGGGTCCTTGTCAGAGCAATGCTGCAGAAAGACAGAAGGAAGCAAGAGAGGCAGAAATGTATAGCAGGATGTGAGAAAAATGCTCACCCATCCTTGTAACTGCTACTAGGGTGATATCCAAACACACATCCCTCAATTTCCACCACAGAGGACTTCAGCCCGGCTTAAAGGGGGTGTACACCACATTTATCAATGTTATCAGTCACTGTGGGTCCATATGGTGTTGGGCGCTTCCACAAGAGATCTAATCCCCAGTAGTTAGGCATCTTCTTCAGTGGACAGGGAACTATCGCTGGAGTTTTCCCATGCACAAATCCTGATTGAGTGACCTTGGCAGTTTACAAACCTAACGCATTTGTAAAATAAGGATAACCATCTTACCTACATCATAGGGGTGATAAAGCATGAAACAAGTTAATAATGTAAGGTGACTAACATCTCTGTGCAGGCACAGAGAAAGTGTTCGATAAATATTAGCTGCTATTACCATCAGTTATTATTCCTATTTTGCAGATAAGGTAAATAGTATCAAAGAAGATAATTTGCCCAGGTCACACATTTCAATCAGTAATCAAAGGTATTAATACAAGTAAATGTTTTACTTAGTATATGTACAAAGCCAGTGGATAGAGGATTAACCAGAATATTAAATTAGACCGGCCATCCATCCCTGTTTTGAACCAGGCTGGATAAACATGAGTTTATACCATTTAAAAGGACAGCATGTACCAATGTAAAAGTCAGTTTCTATCATATGCCAGCACTTAACGTTCCCTTGAAACAAAGATGACTAAAGCTTATCCAACATCTTCTCCCCGGACATTAAATCTCTAACTCAAACCCTCCTTCCTAACCTGCTCACTTGGACCCTGCTGCACCCTCTCTCTCGTGCCCCTTCCTTTACCTGCCATCCCTTTACCTGCTTTGTCCCTGCATGTCTACGCCAACCCATCCCCTCCTCCTGAAGATCTTGAATTGGGATTGGACAGGTATATCCTGAAGGATCCCTGTGGCTGTCATTTTGGGAAACCAAGGTGACCTCCTCCCAAGTGCCTGGCCTGAACAAGCAGGTGAGATATCCTGGGAGACAGCTCAAAATAATACAGAATGCAGCTGAGCCCATGGGAACTAGAACTAGATCAATGGTGGGGGGCACTGCTGCCAGGTTTGGTGAGAAAGGAAAACAAAATGAAGGAATAGCTCCTGGGGAGCCAATCATCTGAGTTGACTCTTAAAAACAGAGTAGGATGTGGAAATGAGAAGTTGGGAATACAGAATGGGCCGAAGGTTGGTCCAGGGACAGTCCTGCAACTGAACAGGACAAGCCAATGCATACAAGCAGGTCTGGGACACACAGATGGGCTGGATATGAAGAGGCAGGAGCAACAAAATGGACATAGAAGAAAAACTGAGTACTTACTACATGCCAGAAAGAGCTTCATGTATTTTTAATTTTTCAATCTGTTTAATCCATACTGCTACTGTGAGGTAAGGACTACAGTGACCCCAACCTTGCAGACGAGGATGCCAAGACACAGAGAGCAAGGCGACCAGACCACAAGTCATAGAGCTAGTCAGGCACAATCAGGATATGAAATCTGGCTCCAAAATCTGGGCTCTTAGCTACCCAGTCAAGTTGCCTCTTCAGGACAGTTTGCAGGGTAAAGACATCCAGGCACCAGGTGGTATGAGGATGCTATGAGACCACGTTGGCATGAAATTTGCCACTTGTAACTCCAACGCCAAAATGCTGGCTATAGACTGCTGTTAATGCCCATGATGAAGCTGCTAGCAGCTGATGCAGGAGAGACAGGTGAGGACTGGAAAAGGGACCCTAGGGAGGGAGACATGTGAGGGGAGTAGGCCAGCACAGACACCTTTAGGGTATGTTGATGAGAATGGAGATAGCATCAAAACCTAAAGGCTGAGGGAGGAGGGGATTTTGAGAAGGAAGGAAAGACAAGTGGGCTAAAAGCTGGGACCAAGATTTTAAAAAAGGGACCAACAACAACCAGTTAGGACCAGTTAGGAGAATGGACCTCTAGAGAAGAAGGGTGGTAGAGAGGAGTCAGAGAGCAGGAGTTAAGGATGGAGCAGATGAGAGCTTGGAGGGAATGAATGTTCAAAGTTGTGTGAGAGTTGAAGGGAGGAAAGAGACATACCAACTTGGGGGTACCAAGTATAGACACCTGAAAGCTACATGCTGCACAGAGGGCTTGGAGCAGGGCTGCTTCTTCCCTCTACCCTACCTCTTCTAAATCAAGTCACAAGCTTTTCTGGAGTTAGTGAGGAGACTGAGTATAAAGAGCACAAAGGGAGAGCTTTCCTGTGAGCCAGGTATTTTACAGGCATCACCTCCCTGTGAGGTTCCACAGGGAGGATCCAGGGATGCCAAAAGGGAGGTGCTGTCCCAATACCATAGAAGAGTCAAGCACTGGTCTAAGATCATGCAGCCCAAATCCACATGCCAAGTACTATGGCTACTAGAGTCTAGGTTCTTGCCCAAATTGAGGGCCCAAGAGGGGGGAAATGAGAAGTCTGCATTTTCTGAACTGGAAAGAGAAAAAGAAACAATGGGAGGGAAACAAAACTGAGCAGGAAGGAAGAGACACTGACAGAGCTTTGATCAGAGCAGGTCTTATTCTGAGAGACAGGGAGGAGCATGACAGGGTGGATGTTTGGGAAAAGTCCAGGTGTTGTGATAGAGTGGTAACAAGGGAAAAATGAGCTGTGGAGAAGGGCAACACGTACATGTTTCTGGACTCCTAACAAAACCTCAACATCTAGCAGGTTTCTTTTACTTCTTTGCAAGTGTCTAACATGATGCTAACTAAAATCACTGCCTGCAATTGTGACATCCGAAGAGACAGGAACAGTTTCTTTAATACTGACTTTCTCCCACAGTGTGAGTTGGTAATGGAATGTGGATGAAAGCTCATGGAAGGCAAGTAACCTATATCAAAGAGAGATATTAAGTGGTTTTTAGATATTCTTATACAGCTTCATTAACATAAGACTTCTCTGGGTGTGTCCATCATTTAGTACATAAATTGCATGCAGATTGTTGCTGTGGAGGGATAAATCTGAAAGCTTGGCCACTTCCTTTTCCTCCCTGTGATTTGAAAGCCTCTTCTGAAAAAAGCAGACAAACTCCTGAATAGTCATCAATTTATAAATCATTTGAAATGGATTCTTTAAAATACCATCTGCTGATGTGTTTAAGTTTCCTATGAAAATAGGACTTCAGCTCAGATGTTTTGGAGGTTCCACAGGTAAATACCAACCTATATTCAAATGTATTAAATATTTAGAGATACAGAACTTTAGAACAGAAGGAGCCTTTGAGATCACCTAGCACAAATGCCTGCCTTATTTTCTGTCGGAGGCAGAAAGAACCCAGAAAGGTTCAGGGAATTGCCCCAAGTGGCACTGACAAGAAAACCCAAGTCTGGGCTGGAAAGAGGATGTTCTAACTCACAGGCTAGTGGTCCTCCACAGCGCTTGCTCTTTTCCTTCTCTCTTCCTGTTTTAAACTTTAGAGATTGGAATAAAGTACAAACATAACTATATATTTAATATATTTTTTAATTGCTAGCTACATCTACATTCAGAACCAAAATGCCTCTACAGCTTGAGAGTCAGATGACACAATCAATTCCAAATCCTGCCCAGGAAAATGTAAAGGCTTTTAAATATGTTCAACAAACTGTTTTTAAAGACTTATCAATACAGTAAACTCAGTAAAAGAGAAAGGACAGAAAGATTCGATTTTGTTTTAAAAAAATATTTTGGAGTTTCATTGATATGGAATCAAATTTAACAGCAGTGATTTTCTTTTTGAAAGTCTTGCAAGCATGGAGAACAGGAGATTATTCAAAACTGCTCAGGAGCAGCAATGATTATTTTAAGCTCATGATTCAACCAGTACATTAATTAAAAAACTCCACCAACCCAATTGACAGATCCTGATATCAATGGGACCAGAAAAATTAAAATAATAGTTGTCATATAAAAATAGATTAAAGGGGGAACAGCAGCAGATGTCAGAAAGACAAATGATAAGCAAGCTTTGTGGGAAATGAGAGGCATCTACCTAATGGGCAGCTTTTATGGATTTTTTAAAAAACGAAAATAATGGAAAGACAGGTCCCGTCAAGAACTGCTTCTCTTAAATGTCGAATTTCTGGATGATGGGTTATAAAACTTAGCTAATAATTCCTTGCTAAGGAGTAGCGATGTAAGCAGGGAGAAGAGACCTTAAGCCCCGAAGTGCCAAAACAAAGCTAGATGGCCAGGAAAGGGCCAAGACAGGGGAGGGGGGATAGGAAATGTCAGTCGAGGCCCCCACCAGCCAGCACAAACTTGACAACGGACACGATGTGTCCAGAGCAGCCCCTTCCTTCCCATGCGCCTACCCTCCAGCACTTGCATGCTCCTAGCAGCCACAGCTCGAGACCCCTCGGGGTGGCTAAGTCGCGCCCCACAAGGGCGGCATTAATTTCTATTCTTCCACTCCTTCCTCGGAGCAAACGAGAGCTCTCCAGGCTGTCAACACCCGGCAAGTGCGGGCGGGAATCCTTTTTCTCTCAGGTATCTGTCAAACCAGGCGTCAAAGCCAACCTCGCAACGACCTCCGCAGGGCTCGAGTCCGCCGCGGGTCCACACCTGGGCGCCGGGCGACATCCCTGAGCCGTCGCGCATCTGCTCAAGGACCCAATGGGAATCCTCCCGGGACTGCCCAAGACCCAGACGGCGCAGGCAGGACGAAAGTTCGCAGGATGAGGTCGCCCCAACTCTGGCCAGGGATTCCGGGCTGCAGCGCCGTCCCCCGCTACCCCGCCGAAGGGGCGGGCGGGCTCCGACTCCCCAAGTCCGACGGAGACGCCTTCCCCGCCCCCAACCAGCCCCTCAGGCTCCCGAAAAGGAAGTGGAGGCGAAGGGGAGGAAGGGCAGAAGCGGCACTGCTCGCCCAACGCCCTTGGGGTGCTGCTGCCAAGGATGGTCCCTTCGGGGGTCCCAAGAGCTGCCAGAGACACATCCTAGGACGAACCCTCTGGCGAGTCATAGCTCGCAAAAGACGGAGCTGCCCCTTTAAGAGGTAGCTGGAGGCTCCCTCCCCAACCCCCGGCAGGTACCGAAACCCGCAGAGGGGAGGTGGGTACTCCCGCGGACACTTTCCCGGCCCCTTTAAGGGCGCTTGCGGCACCTCTGCCCGCCCTACCCCGCAGCGCCAGCCCCCGCGAGAGAGGATGGGGGCGGACGGGCGCGGCGCCTTTAAGGGGCGCAGCCTCCCCAAGGCCCGGTGGGGGCAGGGAGCAGGCACGGGCCCTTTAAGGCCGGCAGCGGGCACGTCGGGCAGGGTTCCCCAGCGCCCGGGCTGCGCCCCGGGCGGTGGCAGGGGCGCCGCTCCAGCCTAGTTGCTAACGGCCCCCGACGGGGTGCCCCGGGCCGCGCCGCTCGCCACCACCATCCCGACACTCACCGTGGCTCTCCGGGAGCGCCGGCGCCCGCGCCCCCACTCGGATCCCTCGGCGGCGGCGGCGGTGAGTCCGGCGCGGGTAAACAGGCACCTCCGTCCCTGACCTACTTTCTGCCTTCCCTAAATGTCGCACCACTAACCTACTTTCCGACCAATCCGCTCCCCGCCGGCCCAGGCCCGGCCCCCCGCCCACCAATCGCTGTGCCCAACCCCCCTTCCCCGCCCACCAATGGAGGAGCCGCGGAGCCCGGATACCTGCCTCTTGTCGCCAGCCAATCCCAGAGCCCGAAGGGAGCTGGTCTCGGCGGTCACTCCCGGCCAATCCGCACGCAGCTCGGCGGCTCTCTGGCCAGTGATGTGGCGGCTACCGAGGCCGCTGACCAATGGCGAGGCGCCGGGGGCCGTTTTACCTGCTACTTTCCCGCCACCAATAGCTTGGCTCACTGAAGCGCACGCCCCGAATTGAGGCCCAATGCTCGCGCTTTCCCTAGGTTTGCTTGCCCCTGCCCTCTCCCTTTCCCCTCAGGTCTCCCGCTCGCCGCGGCCGCAGCGAGTGCAGACGCCGCATTCCTAGCCTAGGATGTCCGCCTTCTCTAGGTCTCTGACTTGCGCCTGGCTCATCCCTCTCACCCCCACACCCCTTTCCCCTTCTTCTCTCCGGGCACCCTGACTAAAAGCTGCATTTCCTCATTCCCTTCCTCCAGCTCCATCTAGGAAACCAATTTTAGGAACGTCGTGTGTAAGACCCTTAGCAAAACGCCCTGACTTGCCAAAGTCCAAACACGAGAACGAGCACTTGGTATTTCTAGACGTCTTTTCTACCCCCAGACTTATCACGTTCTTTTCGTTTGCCTTGACCTCCAGGCGTCCCGCTGCAGCTGTCATTCTCGTTCAGAAGAGAAAAAAATCAAGCCCGGATGAATCTTCTTCCATCTTCTTCCATCTTCTTCCCGTCACCGGGATTGGACCACCTACTGTGTGGCAGATTTCGTCGCTGCCACCGCGGTCTCTACCGCAAAAAGCTGCTCAGGGAGTGTGACACAAGAAGATAAATAGTTACAGCAAACAGACATTTCATAACAAGGAACAACTTAGGTACTGGAAGACAAGAGAATATTTTATTTTGGCAACTCGAGCACTTGAGGGTCTTTAACACAAAAGTCCCAACCCTTCTAGATGTTAAAATCCCTGAATACAAAGATGGAGCCACCTTCTTTTGTTAGAGTGTCCACTCCACCTTAGCAGCTAACGGGGTAGAATGAAGGGGTGGGTCTGGGAACCTGGCAGCCAGCAAGTATCCCATCAATGTTTGTTGACTGAATATGAACAAATGGAACTAAATCACTTCATTCAGTTCTGTGACCAGTACTAGCTCCATGATTCTAGAATGCTAGCCTTGCTCCATGAACAGACACTGCATTTTAGTCATTGTAAAACTTGCCCATCCCTACCTCATTGCCAGGCACAGAGTGGTTGCTCAATACCTGCTTGTGAACTGAATGTTGACTGTTTTTAAAGGTCAACTGACTTCATTGGTAGCTTATTACTTTTCCTATGTTTACTTGCAGGTAAAATCTTGTTGCTGTTTACTCTGTCTCTGCCCAGCTTTCATGAGGAGACCACTCTATGCAAGTGGGAATTTACAATTCACTCGACAATATTTTGTAGGCAAGAAGAACTGGACCTGAATTCTAGTACAATTAATGGGACTAGTAACTGGTTAAGTAACCATAACCTGTAGATGCTGATGAATGATTTGATGTTCACCTGAAGGAAGGGTGGAGGGAATCAACCTTCATGCAGCATCTGCTATGTGCTAAATGCTTTCTCCACATTTTCTTCCTCAATGCTCAGAACCCTATTTTACAGAGGAGGAAACTGAAACCTAGAGTTTAACTAACTGGTACAAGGTCACACAATAGGTGACAGAACCAAATTCCAGCCAACTTAGTTGTCTTCAAAATCTTCCTACCACCCAAGTTATCAAGATGACAAAGCTCTCCTCAGGGCCCAGCCTTCAGTGCTCTGAATGAAAACCCAGAGGATGTGCATCCCATTTCCAGATGGCACAAAACCAGGAGAGGAAGAGACACCACTCCATTACATAAGCCAAATGCAACACTGAAGCAATGGGCTGACTATTAACAGGGATAAATGTGGGGGCACTGCCATGGGAAATCCACTGCTGAAGGCAGACCAGAAGTGGGGGTGTCTGAAACAGAAATGTGTAAGAACAAGACCAAAGGGTCTTGAGTGATGGACAGCTCATTCAGAATCCTCAGTGAGGCGTGGCTTCCAAAATATATGAGTGCTGTCTCGGGCTGCATGCATAGGAGTCTGATGTGCAAAGCAAGGTGGGTGTGATGGTGCTGCCCAGAGCTGGTCATTACAACATTGAATATTGTCTGTAATGAAGACTTGGCAAAGGAAACTTACTACATACACAGGGAGCGGAACGAGGATGTAAAGAGGCTGGAAACTATGAGGAAAGATTAAAGGAAGCAGAAGGCTTTGCCCCAGAGGGTACAAGGTAACTGTCTTCATATATTTGAAGAGTTGTCAAATAGAAGGTAAATCAGACTTAGTGTTCAGGGCCCTAAGGGGTGGAAAGGAGACCATGGGTAGAAACTCTAAAATGAGTCAATATGAAGAATCTTCTAACAACTAGAGCTTCCTCTGCTTCCATAAAGTGAGTTTCTTGTCAAAGAAACTGTCCAGGCAAAGACTGGATAACTATGTGGTGGGAGGGGGCTATAATAAATGTCTTTTAGGACTCTGTCTTTCTGAGATGATAAGGCTATACCCTGAAACTTTGTTTTTCCTCTGTTAAAGTTTATCACCCCAGTTTTCCTACCCTCAGTGGCCAACCTACTGTGCCTGTTCTTCCATATGTCATTGTCCTTTCCCCTATGTTTCTCTCTGTTGGAGATCCCAAATATCTCCATCCGCCACTGGAATTTAATTCCTCTTTATTTTCTACCCTCCAGAACACTGAATTTTCAATTATCTGGTCACCATTAAGGTTAAAGTGTTGTCCTTAATCTAAAATTTACTGAGTAAGAACAGAATCACATAGATGAAAGGAAAAGAGAACATTTATTGAGCACCTACTGTCAGGTGCTTTAAACACATTATCTAACATAAATTCACATTAATCCCACCAGTTTGCTCACTCTCCAAACTTGCTAGCTAAATGATTTTTATCAAGTAATTAACATCTCCAGTTTTTTTCCTCTGTAATATGAGGAGAACCTAGTATCTGCTTCATAAGGTTGTGAGGGTTAAATGGAATAATAGTAGGAAGCCTATAGCACAATGCCTGGCACACAGTAAAGATTCATTATGTAGCAAGTTAACTATGTGTTAAATCGCTATTTATTGCTTCCACTTTACAGGTAAAGTTATGAGGATAAAGTAATTTAATCCATACTAGTTCCCCCAAACCCTCAGCTAATGGTCAGGGTATTAGAATTACCTGAGGAGTTTGAAAAAATATAGATTCCTGAGTCCCAAACTAGAAGACTGTGATTCACTATCTTTGGGATTTGAGGTACAGTCAAATTTGGGAACTGTTTAATGGAACTGGTTTAATGGAATAAACATAAAAGTTCTGAAGTCAAACAGACCTGCATTCAAATTCCTTGCTTATTGGATTGAATGGAGAAGCCAGTGACAGAACCAGAAAGTTATGCAGATGTTCATTGCAAAGAATCTGGGACGTCCTGGGATGGACACATTATCTTGTGAAAAGCTAACAAATGCTTGCGGGGATGTGGTGAAAAAGGAACTCTCCTATACTGCTGGTGGAATGCAAACTGGTCCAAACACTATGGAAAGCCGTATGGAGGTTCCTCAAACTACTAAAAATGACCCAGCAATTCTACTCCTAGGGATCTACCCAAAGGACAGAAAATCATCAACCCAAAAGAATACCTGCACCCCTATACTTACTGCAGCACTATTTAATAGGTAAGACTTGGAAACAACACAAATGCCCCAAAATAGATGACTGGATCAAGAAGATGTGGTATATACACAAAATGGAATACTACTCAGCAATCAAAAAAGATAAACTGGTGCCATTTGCAGCAACAAGGATGGAGCTAGAAGGGATTATGCTCAATGAAATGAGCAGAAGAAGAAAGAAAAATATCGGACGGTTTCACTTATAGGAGGAATATAGGGGAACCAAATAAGGCATCAAGGGAAAAAAAGCAGTAACAATAAAAACACAACAAAATGAAACAAAAATAAACAACTATAATTCAGAGACACTCTGCAGGGGAGTGGGAGGGAGTAAAAAGAGGGTAGGAAGAGTAGAAGGGACTATGGTGATGGTGTACTGGTGAATTTGTGGTGGAAATTCTTTGTGGTCTACATCTGAGAAAAGAAATTCTTTGGGGTCTACATCTGAACAATGATGTGGGCTTCCCTGGTGGCACAACGGGTTAAGTCTCAGTGCTATGAAGCTATCCACAGCCACTGCAGCACAAGTTCAATCCCCAGGGCAGTAAAAGTTCAATCCCTGACCAGGAGCTGCCCACATGGCGCAGCAGACCTCTCCTACCTCACCCAATGCTCCCCTGAGCAGTGTGTTTCAGAGAATCTTCCTGTTCTATGCCCCACTCTGTCTCTGGTGAAACCTCTTATCACCTCACACCTCTGGCCTACACCCCAGTTCTTTTTATTTTATTCTAACTTTTTAAATTTAATTTATATCCTTTACATTATTGTGTAACCTGTAGGTTTCCCACCACCAATTCACCTGTGAACCATCACCATAGTCCCCTGTGCTCATTCTCCTCTATTTTGGTCTCTCTTCCTTCCCCTCCCCTGTAGAATGTCTCTTATTTGTGGTTGTCTGCCAGTTTTTGCTTTTGTTATGTTTTGTGTGCTATTTTTTCTTTCTGATTTCTCCTTTGGCTCTCTTATAGTCCTCCTGTAAGTGATACCATTCGATACTTTTCTTTTCCTTCTGGCTTATTTCACTGAGCATGATCCCTTCTAGCTCCATCCATGTTGTTGAGAATTGTATTAGTTTATCATTTTTGATTGCTGAATAGTACTCCATTGTATACATATACCACATTTTCTTGATCCAGTCATCAATTTTTGGGCATTTGGGTTGTTACCATGTTTTAGCTATTGTAAATAGTGCTGCAATAAACATAGGTGTGCATGTGACCTTTGGATTGCTGTTTTTGTGTCTTTTGGGTATATTCCTAGGAGTGGAATTGCTGGGTCGTATGGAAGCTACATTTTTAGTTGTTTGAGAATCTGCCATACAGCTTTCCATAGAGGTTGGACCTTACAGCCTAGTTCTGTATGCATAAATAAATAAATCTTTAAAAAAAATAACAATGATGTAAAATATTTATGAATTTATCAATTTTTAAAAAAGAAAGCCAAGAAGGAATGTGTTGCTATAAATAACAACAACAATATTAGACTCAGGTCTACAATGTGTCAAGCACTATTCTAAGAACTTTATGTGAAGTGTGTGATTTAATTCTCACAAATCCCTATAAGGTTTCCATTTTCCCATTTTACAGTTGGAGAAACTGAAGCATGGAGAGGCCCTAAGAACTCAGACTAATTAAGCAGTCTGACTGACCCCAGAGCTCAGACTCTTGACTATGTCAGCAAATCACCTCTTCCTTTGGGGGGAAAAAATCCATATTTTACAGATATAGACAGAGGTGTCACCAATTTAGAGATGGTGAGTCTTATTAAAAATAAATTCTCCAGTCAGTTGGGGTTTTGTGTCATGAAAAGAACAGTGGCACTATGACACAGGGACACAGTTGTCATCTCATCCTCAAGAAAGTGCTACAAACAGAAGCCTTTTCAACTACTTTAAGCCCAAAAAGGGGGATTTATTCAGAGACAAGGCTATCTATCTCACAAAACCCTATATGAGAAACACAGCAAGTCCTCAAAGGACTCAAACTGAGCCAGGATTAGGCACGAAGGAAGCAACTCCTATTTCCTTTCTCCCGGGCATGTGGCCTCTCGGTGCATCTTCTGTCTTCCCGGCTGCTTTGTGAAATTCTCTTTCTCGGTAGCTCTTCGCCATTTATGCATAACCCTTCAAAAATACTTTCAGTGATGGGGAGGGAAAAGCTGAGGGCAGAAAGGGTGAAAATGAGAGGCTCAGGTAATTCTCAAAGGGGGGAGCATGAATTGAGTAAGATTTTCTAAAGGTGCCTACTGAATTAAAAGAAAATCAGGACAAGGAAAAAAATACAGAGAAAACAAAAATAAAAGAAGGAAAAGGAAGAAAATGAAAAAACAACATTGGAAAACACTGGATGAAAGTCGCAACAGGTTTAGAAGTAAGATAAGAGAAACTTAAACTTAAGAAAAAAGTTTAGATTAAAACAACAAAGAGATTCTATTTTAAGAAGGCTGATTTTACTAAAACTGCTTCAAGAGGCAGTAGATCCACAATTGGTTGTTGAGGAAATTGGGAGTCAGAAATGAGTGAAAATGACTTAGTACCCGAGAGTAGAGATCACTTTTTGAAAACAAACATAAGGGAAAATTAGAAAAAGAATTATAGTTATTCCTTATTGTCCAAACCAGTTGAAAGTGGTCTATGTTTTTAGGTGTATGTATGGTTGGCTTTTTTTTTTAAAATCAAGGTTGACATCTAGGAATACAAAAATGGGAGTTTAAAAAAAAATAGGTATTAGGTTAGCCAGTGTTTATAGCTTTCGACTGCTTTTTAAAAGACTTTCTTTGGTTCTTTTTTAAGTAGGATGGTCATAGCAGCTCTGAGTGGGAAAGCAGTAAGGGCTCAGTTGGAATGTATCTTACACCATGTAATTACACTTTTGACTAGATTGTGCTGCAGACATGGCCAAGATTCTAGAGATCTTGATGTTCAAAAGTCAAAGGGGCTTTTCGATTTGGCCTCAGGGTGTTTGCTAGAGGGAGCTAAAGTGGCCATATGACTTCTCAACAGCAGCTCTAAAGACCAAATGGACACTGTCTTTGAAAAATAACATCATTTCCTCACCCCCCACCCCCACCCCCGTTCTGCTAAAATGAACAGCACTAAAATTCACCCTCTGGATAATATTTTTTTAAGAAAGAAAGCACCCATATTAGTTAGTAAACAAAGTAAAGTGTTAAGTCATTTAAGACATGCATTAATCAAAAAAATATAATATTCTTTTGAAAAACAATACAGGACACAAATTGGGGAGATATGACCTAACATTATCAAAGCCTACAGCAAAAAGAAAATAATGTGGAAATTAAAATCATCTAGTATTGGCTTAGAAACAGAATAAAAGAAAAGGCATAGTATCCACAAACAAATTCAAATCACCTAAAACTTGATTATACTATATAGGTAGATTTAAAAATTACTGGATTTTTCAATAAATGCTATTGAAACAACTAATTATATGGACACACATAAAGTTTAATTTCTACCCTAATTCTTGCACTAAAATATAACTCACCAGTATTTAGAATTTAAGTGTATAAAGAATAGAATCTATAAAAACATTAAAAGAAAATGTGGGTAAAATTTTTATAAACTTAAAGGTCTTTCTAAGCATGACTCAAAATCCAGATACCATAAAAAAATGTGGATTATATAAATGCAAATACATGCATATACAAACACCATGAACAAAATCAAAGGATAACCAGCAAAGAGGCCTACAATACACTATTAAGAATGACATACACATTCCAGTTGAAAGGTCAGAAGTTGAGGTGGTAAGATATAAGTGATGCTTTAAGTGCCATTATTTAAACCAGTTATTTTCAAAATAAAAATTACTCCTTATAAAGCCTTACTCCTTGTAAAATTATCTTATCTCATTGACCCCCCTCTTTGTTAGACTTATAACAGTAAATGATCTCCAAGAACCATCTGATCTGTTTGGATTTTCTGTAAAAACTGGGTCCTTCACCTCACTCTTAAAAAGAGCTATGGATTCAAAACCTACTTACGAAAAACTCTAATCTTCCACATGGATGTGAATACATTATAAGAATAACTGCTATTCAAATCCCTCCTTTCTCTTTGCAACTCAAAAAAGAAAAACACCCATTGCCTATTTTCAGATTACAAACCAAACACATTTCTGATAAAACATTTAGAAAACATAAAAATGAAGAAAATAAAAACAATCTAAAATCTCATTAAGCAGATATAACTCCTGTTAAAATATTGATGTATTTTCTTTAATTATACTTTAACCTATTTTTTTATCACACTAAATTTTCTCTGACATTCTGTATTTTAAAATTAAGCTATTACAAATGTTTCCCATGTCATTAGGCCTTCCACATGTCTAATGGGTAGGGCATGTTTTATTGTGTGGAGGAAACACATAACATTATACAAAATCCTCTAGTTGAAAACACATTGTTTCTAATTTTTCTCTATTATAAACAGTTTCTAGTAGACAATAGGCTTATGGAACAGGCACACAGCTTTCCTACCCTATAGTGGGTTTCAAAGAATCAATTAGTATAGACAAGGAATAAAACTTGCTTTTTTTTTTGACTAGGTGTTGGTGTTTCTTCTTGCTGCTGCTACATACTTCTCTCTCTGTGTCATAAATCTTATTTTAAAGACAAAGAAAAATTTATATGTAGTCCAGTTATAAACAAAACCAGAAATGACTGTAGCTAGATGAGTTAAGCAGTCTTTGGAAAATTTATTACCCCGTTTTGTGTTTCAAAGGTCACCCCAGCTATCAAAAGGACTGATTGACAATAAAATTTACTGTAAATAAAGATATCTAAATCTTGAGTATGAACAGCGTCATTTAGTTACGGTTGTATTATTATCCTCTCCCTCTACTCTCTCCCACTACCCCCCATGTTGTGTCTTTTTCTTTACTCATCTGCTAAATCATTTCCTTAAACATTTGTATATCCGCCAGAGAAAGGCAAGGAAATACAGTCAAATGATGTCACTTCTTAACCCTGGGAGATTGAATAGGTGACAAAGTTAACAGTCATCAGCAAAAAAAAAGGTCATACAATGACCCCTCTGCTTGTAAATTTCCCTCATTCTCAACACCTTTGTCCACATTATTCTGACTCATACCTGTTTCTCTGTTTAAAGGTCACTTCCTGGGGAAGCCTTCCCTGACCTCCCAGCTATAAAATGTATATGTAAAAAGCATGCTGTACTTTCTCTTTCAAAGCACTATCACACTTGTAATTTCCTATCTTCCTATGAACTCTGTGAGGCAGATACCACACCTGTAGGGTTCACTGGTATCTCCCATAGCTGTCAAAGTAGTAGCACCTTCACAAAAGCAAATCTTACTTGAATAAATGAATAAAAAACAAGGAAGAGATATCAAAGAGAGCTGCACTTCTTCCACAGATACATACACAGCTTCTCCTTCCATGCTCCTTTCAATTATTCTCTCGCCAGTGAAAACTCCCCACCTTCCCATTTCACCCCATCCCTGTCATTCTCTAACCTTTTACCCTTTTTTGCCTTTATCTTGTAATACTTATCACTACCTGACATTTTGGTATGTAGTTTTTTTTTTTTTAAAGGAGTTCTGGAGCCCTCGGTGGCTTTTCATTGTTTGTTTTTTTTTTTTTTAAGATTTATTTATTTATACATACAAGCCGGGATACAGGCCAGAGGCGTGGGGTGGCGAGAGGGTTCACCAGAGACAGAGTGGGGAGCAGAACAGACAGATCAGAAATACACTGCTGAGGGGAGCAGCGGGCGAGGCGAGGCAGGAGAGGTCTGCTGCACCATGTGGGATTTTCCCTGGCTGGGCGTCGAACTCGCATTGCACACTGCTGACAGCTCCACAGTGCGGCGCTCAATCGCTGCGCCACCAGGGAGGCCCCTGGTATGTAGTTTTTTATGTATCCCTCACCTAGAATAGTCACTAGCACATAGGAGGTGTGTAAATATTAGTTAAATGAATGAGATTCCAGAGTACAGCATAACTGGGCCATTTTGGTCTTTTGATTGGTCATTCCAGACTTCAACAAAATCCAACACAACATAGTATAGATACAAAAGACTAAATAAACCTTTTCATTTTTTCCCCATTAATTAGCTGCATTGTTCTTACCATTTGTTATCCAGTTTTAAGAGTTGCCACTGCCAAAATTTTTATATTTTATCAGCTAATCATGAGTTGACAATATGCTCAGATAAAGTATTTAATTTGGGCAGAAAAAGAAGCAAACATTTACAAAAGTCAGTGGAAGTTGTAGTTTTTCGTTTGGGGGCAGAGAGTCCAATAATTCTGGTTAAGAAGTTGATTCACCTTTGAGAAAATAAGTTGTTATGCTAAATATATATGACATCCTTTAAAATGTTAAATATGAAGTTAGACCATAAATATATAGAAAAGTAAAAAAATTATAAATAGTGCTGCATAGAAAGTAAGACCTCATCATACACAGAGTGACTAAAATTTAGTAAATAAGATGTGTGCGTATGGGCAAAGTCCTAAGTGTTCATAGAGATATGTCAGTAATTTTATTGAAGAGGTTATGGGATAACCTTCTGAAAAGTTGTTTATAGTAATAAAAATATCTTAAAAAAGGAAACTAGGAGAGCCAAGCGTCCCAGAACACTTGATGTGTTCTCTGGCACCAATTCATGTTATTCTGGTTTTCTTTCCTTAGTTAAAAGTCACCAGTTACCCACCTTCAAATTGGACAGTCCTTGAGCTATCTTGCCCTCCCTGGGCTGAGATCCCTGGAAAATTTCAAGGTGATCTGTTCTCTGGCTTTGGAGCCCCTCTATTTCAACAAACTGAGAAATGCCAAGAGTTGCATTGTGAATTTCCAGTTCCAAGATTCAATTCCAAATAACTTGCTGTGAATTAGTGGTACTTGGTGTTATTTTTATTTTCAGATATTCCCCAGCTTGAAGCTTGAATTTTCTGGGGAAGATACCTTGCTGCCCAGAAAAATTCAGAGCTAAGGGACCTTCACACTGTAACACCACACCCCCACACTCCACACAAAGCATTGCCTTAACCCAGGGTCCCAGGCTGGGTCCAAATGAGGAAAGTATATTTTTATCCTGGAGAAAAATGATCTCAGTGACTTTGTGCTTCTTAGGGACAGCAGGTTTAAGAAAACAAAGGTGACTCTCTCTTCTCATATAATTCCTACCTCATTTAGACCTCCATTCTCTTCTCCTATCACAGGGTGACATTTTGGACTCTTGAAAGGTTGGCCATCACTCCTGGTCCATTACAACATTATAGGAGCTAATCTTTTCAAGTAGATGAAGCTAAAAAAAAAAAAAAAAGTTGGCAATCTCCCTGTTAAAATCACATTTCCTCCCCTATCCTGTTTAATCCTAGGAATTAAAGATATATCTGATAAAAAACATTTTTATTGTACCAGAGAATAAGAAAATATTGAGACTCTCAATCTACTTAATACTTCAGACTGAGTTTAAAGCATCCAGCTGTCTTCATTTGCAAGGCATCAAATATTTTCATATTCCACAAATGGGGCTATTGAACAATGATGACTGAATGAAGTACAATGCAACTATTTTTAGTTTGGTAATTGTAATAAAAAGGCAGTGGAGTGATAGTCTTGCCCAAGCATGCCTAAAATCTCCTTTCATTTTCTCAAAACAATACTTCCTATGTCTGGCTGCAGAGATTTGTTGCTTGTTCTCTTTCTGGTGAAGAATAGGTAAGACTTGACATTCTTTCTAAACCAAGTGAATGGTGCTTATGAAATTGTGGTTTTGGCTAGACACACTTCTCCCCTTTTTCTCCATTCCTTCATTTGCACATTCTAGGAAGGCAAAATTTCTTTTCCATATTGAGTGATAAATTACCATGAACCAAATCAATTTTTAAAGTTTCTTTTATCTCTACATTTTGTTTGTTCATTTAGGATAGTTTTTTATTACTGTTTATGAAGAAATAGGCCACATACCTAAGAGTAACTAGAGCTAACACATTTAGAGTGCTTACACAGTTTACCAAGTATGCTGAAAATCATTCTATGTAAACTCAACCCAACACAATTCACACAAGTCTAGCGGGAAGTATCTATTTTATCTCCACTGTATAGATGAGGAAAGTGACACACAGAGAAGTAACTTAAGATTTCCTAGCAAGGAAATGGCAGAGCCAGAACTCAAAACTGGGCAACTGCTCTCGAGTCTCTGTTCTCAATCTACATTCTGTCCTCACACCAGCAACCCTGGGATTTGAGCATTATTCCCATTCTATGGGTAAGGCCACCTAGATGCGAGAGATCATGTTTTTTGTCCAAAAATGCAAACGGGATAAGCAGCTGGCCCAGGATACAACCTAGGCTCAGTATCTTTGACTTGAATGTCTGCGTTCTTTCCATTCCTGAAATAGCACTATTCCAGAACTTTTTATTCCGACTGTCCTTTTAAGTATATCATGGATTAACTAGACTTGTGTGGGCTAGTATAAAAATCTAGTCATGACAAAGAACTCTTTTCTTTGTAATTAACAGGCAATTAGAAAGTGTGCACAAACTACAATTTCTTTCATCTGAAAGTTATAGATTAATCAAAATTAGAAAACAGGATTAATTCTAAAATACCTGGTACCCAGTCTTTTGAAATGGTAGACAAGCATTCCATCTTGTTTCTTATTCTGTAAAGGGTCTATCAGGTTGATTGAACTAGTAAAGTATCTTTTCTCTAAAATAAAACAATGAATCAAAAAAGAAACAAATGTTTTAATTTTTTTCTCGATTAGTTACCATTCTGCTTCTGAACTATGCTTATCTTCTGCAAAGCAAGCAGTTAAGAGGCCATTAACTGCAATGCAGAAAGTTTTTTTTTTTTTTAAAGCTTCTCTCTCCAAGTTTCTGTTTGCAGGAAAGTCCTTGGTGTACACTTGAACACACTGGGGAAAGTACACTAGATGAGCTTGCCTTGAGAATTTTAAAGATTAAAAGCTGCTTGAAATACAAGCAGTCAAACCTGATTATCATAGAACTCTATAAAATAACACATCACTTATTTTTTTTGTACACATGAAGACCCAAAGGACCTCGTGTATGTTTTTATTTCTGTTTCAGCAAATTTTAAGCTGAAGTGAGACTTCCATGTTCAGCATTAATGAGGCTTTTGCTGTGTTTTGAAATTTGCTGTCATCCGTTTCCTGTGTATTACTGTTTCTGAGGCCAACTGAGCCACTGACTGTTCTGCTTGCTCTATCGTGCCTGGGTCATGAGAAATCCATTTACTGAACAGCTTTCTTCCTCTCCCAAGGTGCTACACATTTTTAAATATCTATTCTTTAAAATGCTACAACCTTTAAAATAGAAACATTTCAAGTGCTGCTTAAAAGAAAGAATATACTTAAATCCATTGGTAAAGGAACGCCTCCTGGAATGAGTATTAAAATGAGCTAGATGTGTATTTCAACATTTATTTCACCCACTGTAGGGGTAAAAAGTGTAGGACTTTA
The DNA here is from genome assembly GCA_004024925.1 of Scalopus aquaticus. Taxonomy (NCBI): domain Eukaryota; kingdom Metazoa; phylum Chordata; class Mammalia; order Eulipotyphla; family Talpidae; genus Scalopus; species Scalopus aquaticus. Next base: position 115,303 of record PVIJ01001295.1, read on the forward strand.
GACTTGAACCCTACTTTGTGCAAAAACTATTTTGAATCTGGTTTATAAATATTACTAATGCCAATGGAATCATTTATCTTCTATAGATACTTTGTTCAACAGAAAGTTGCTACTGTGTTTATGTCTCACATACATTATTTGTTGGCACATTTCTCAAAGAAAGTTGTTTATATTTGTAATTTCCAATTATACATTTCAAAATCCTTCCTTATCCTCCTATATACCCATTTTTCTGAATCAGAGTTCTTAAAAGTCAACAATGACACCCTAAAGTCAAATGACTTTCCCTTAACTTCAGTCCCCTTGACTTGAGAACAACACAAATGAACAGACTTTAATGTTGGAGAAACAATTATCAAAGTTAATTTAATATATACTAAATGATAAGCAAAATAGCTATTTTGCTTTGTAATTGATGATAAATATTAAACAAGTTTTATAAGTAGCTTTGACAGTATGCTTCTACCCAGATCAATCAACTTCTGTATTTCAATTTCTTTTTCTACATTTTATCGAATATTGATTTTTTTTAATTTTATATTTCCATGGACCAAGCACCATGCCTAAAATGTTACACACATCATCTCATTTTTTTCTCATATGCATGCCAAGATTATTGCCCTTATTTTACCAAAGATGAAATAGAGGTTCAGAATGATTAATTTACCCCAGATTTCAAGGTTAATGATAGAACAAAAATCTGAATAATCTGAACTTATACTTTGATAGACAAGAAGTATTTGCTCTTATAGTCACACACATTATCAATTATGATAGTTTTGCTTGGTAGCACATATATTTTAATACTCAGTGAATACATCCAATCAGTTGGCCTGGCAATGACTAAACATGTAAGTGTTCAGCAAGATAGCAGTATATACCAGTCATAGTCCTACCTATCAGAGTACTTGTGGTCTAGTGGATTATAGGTCAATAAAAAAAAATCAGAGATATTTATCATAATAGCTAGATCTAGTAAGGGCTATAAGAGCGGTGATTGACCAAAGTCTGCCTAAGTGAGAAAACTTGTCAGACGTCTTGAATTTGAACAGAGGCTTGAAGAACATGGAGAAAATTGTGGGCAGAGAAAAGAAGAACAGAGGCCAAGGCAGCCAGGATCCTGCATCTGGCCACTGAGGTTACCAAGACTTCAGATTCCTCTGTTCCTCCAATGGTGCTGTGCACTTAACTGAAACATCTCCCAGCTTCTCCATCAAGGAGAATAACAGATCTTACAGATATGAGATTCTTCTGATTGAATAATGTATCAAGGCTCTATTCTCCTTCCTCTCTGATACTCTATTCCAGTGGTTCTCAAATTGTGGCTTTGTGACCACCATCAGCCCCTGGGAACTTATCAGAAATGTAAACTTCAGATTGACTGAATCAGAAACTCTGCATGAGGCCCAACAATATTTTTTTACAAGCCCTCCAGATGATGCTGTACACACTGGAGTTTAAGAAGTCCCGCTATACATTTGCTGTCCCCTATATACTTTAGAACAATAAAGTCAATGTTTCTAACAAGCTTTGATGGATAGGGTATCTGTTGTGTTCACCCTTGCACACCCAGCACCCAGGCCAGCACTGGACATGTAATAGGAGCTCAAAATGTTTGTGACATCTGAGAAGGACCAAAGTGAGGTTGTGGGCAGGGCCCGCAGCACTGGTAACCATGGTGCAGAACATCCTCAAGGTGCATCTCATCCTGATGGCCATGTTCTGGGGCTTTGCCAACCTCTTGGTGCCTGGTTCATCCCAACTGCGGCGTTCTCATCCCCATGTTGGTGGTCTTTTAGTTGGCTGCTCCCGCTTTTGGCTGATTATAATTCCAGCCAACTCAACCCCCTCTTTGGACCACGGTTGAAAAATGAAGGCATCTGATATCTCAAGCATCACTGAGCTTGAGAAAGGAGACTGCCCTCCAGCACTTAGTCACTGAGGTCCTGTAGAGAAGATTTCCACATACAAAGTCCTCTAACCCAGACCACCTTCTGGGACTTGCTTATTTTGGTCCTAAGCTGCCTTAATCATTCATGCACTGTATTTGACTATCTTATTCTACAATCCAGTGTTTTTCCCTACTAACCATTTTTATACTTGGATGAGTTTCATGCCACCTTAACCTAACCTATGATGTCTCCATGAAAGGTCTATGTGTTCTTCTGAAATAGAAGGTGCTGTTCTGGGAAATGCCTTACTCTCTCCCACTATCCTGCAGATTTGAAGCGGCTCCTGCCTGCTCATGACATGGAAGTAAGATAAATATTTTAAAACTTACAGGATAAATAAGAGTCCAGCAGGACAGTCAGAAGGAGACTTGTGCAGAAGGAAGATCTGTCCCAACAAAATGATAGAAAGTATGTTTTCAGGATGTACTAATTTCTGCCATCTTTTGAAGCAAATGATTTTTCTGCTTTCTATGGGAAAAAGTAAATGTTTTTGGAAAGAATGAATGAATAATTAAAAATGAATCCCTTGAAGGCATTTGAGGGACTTATGTACAGTAAAACTAGTCAGAGAGACATAGACAAATATTGAACATTTGCATAGTGGACAAGTCGACTAAGCAAAATACTTACAAAAACTAGTGGACAGCAGAAAACCAAGTGAGGTTTCTGTGGTTATCAGGGAGGGAGGGGGGAATAAACATCAAAAGGGTATAGGGAGAATATAAAAGAATTTCCCAAGTGGATAGCAGGGTTCAAATGCCAACATCCCTGAAAGAGCTAATGCAGTTCTACTACATTTTAAATGTCTGCTATGAATGGGACTGGGGCGAAAATGAGAACATTATGTGTGAGCACCTTTCTAGAGGCTTTTTTTTTAAACCTTCACAGCAATCCCAGGGAGGTAGGTATTATCATCTTCACTGAAAAATAAAAATGCCAAGGCTCAGAGAGGGAATGTGCCCAGTCACACAGCTGTGCTGGGTGATCCAAACCCACAGCCTTTCTCTTTCTCCTCTGTGATACCTCCAAAAACACCAGCAGCAGCCAGGGAGGGGACAAATGGCAACAGAAACCCCTGGAGGGAAAGGCAAACTCCATGAGGCACAACTTGGCCTGCCATCACCCCCCTCACTCTCACACATTTTTTCATTTCTCTCTACTGGCGGGACCATGAGCTAAGCAGAATTTTAACCTGTTAGCAAAGGATTCTTAGGCATTTTATTGTTCTCTTCTTCAGAACTCCTCTTCTCTCCATTACCCCTCTTCTCTCCATTACTCCTCTTCTCTCGTTACCCCGATGCCACATCCTTGCCCATCTTCTTGTCTGAACATGCCTTCTTAGCCACCTTGACTGACCCTAAGCAGAGACAACCATTTGTCTTAACTGCCCACTGAGGTTTCCCATGCTGGATCAAATCAAGCTGCAGGGTCCACTGTTCATATTGCCCTTTATGAATCCCTTTACGTTTCAATTCTGCAAGCATGTCCAGATATCCAAAGACTGCTTCCCGGAGGTGGCTTCTCATTCTCCTCTGTTCCCCTACCTTTAAAAGATTTCTTTTCCATTCTCAGAGTTTAAATTCCATTTTCGTGACTCTCCAACTGGTATCTCCAGTTCTGGGCTGGCCTTATGTTTCAGTGCTGCATCTTCTACCTGTTAAATATTTCACTTGGGTGTACTGCCTCCTGCCTTCACTTTAAATGCAGTATGTTTGAATTGAACACATCAGTTTATTCTCTTACCTATTCTCCCTCTCAAATGTCATTAGCACCACATTCCATAAACCATCGGGTTTTTCAACCACCCTACTTGAATACTTAGTTTCCTTCCTTCCTTCCTCCTTCTCTCCCTTGCTTCCTTCCTTTTCTCCTCTTTCCTTTTTTCTCCTCTTTCTCTTATATAGGTATTTATTGAGCCCTTACTATGTTTTTGCCTTCCTGGAGCCTACAATCTAAATGAGAGAGCTAGTGAACAAGTAAGCAAATAAACTAACTGTAGCTTGTGGTAAGTACGGTGAAATAAATAACAGGGGGGCTATGCAGAGACTAATGACGGGACAACCAGGAAAGACCTTTCTGAGGAGGTGACATTTCAGCAGAGAGCTGTGAGGACCAGAAAGAGTGGAAGGTGGGGGTGAGGCAGCTGCTCAGCAAGGCCCTATTGATGGCCAGAGGATAATGAAGAGGTAAGAGAGTACAGGACTCAAGACAGAGTGGGTAGGGGCAGATCATACAGGATGAGAAAGAAAGTAAGGAATCTGACTTCAGAGCACTAACTTAGAGGAGATGTGCAATGAACAGTGATCTTTCCATTTTTCTCTGGAGAAAGAACTGGAGGAAAGGGTAAACCTAAGGATATGACTTTATCTTTCAGTCTTCCTGATAGAATGTCCAAATTAGGACTGGCACCCTACTTTCCATCAAAAGGGTGAGAGGTTCTCTCTACACTGTTCAGTAGCTATGCTTCAGACAGAGGGGGTTTTGGGCATTGGTAAGGAGCAGGATCAATAACAACAGTAATAGTGTAGCTTACTGAGTGTTACTATGTGCACTCAGCATAAGTATTTACATATGTTTTAATGTTCAATATTCCTATAAGGGTTAGAGGATTGTTTTCATTTAGTTGGTAAAGGACAGAGAGGTTAATTAACTTCCCCAAAGTCATACAGCTGCTGAGACAAAATAGAAATAAAGAGGTCATTTCCAAATGAGTATGGTGATACTTTGATGGATTTTTCCCCCTTCTTACTGTTTTCTATATTCATTGTGAAAATTCAAATTATTCAAAACTATCTAATGTAGAAAGTTAAAATGCTCCAGAATCTTGTCCCCCTCCCCCAGATGCGACTTTGGGCACGAAGGTTTCCTTCCTCAGCATCCCAGCAATACCAAAACGCTTTGTATCGGCAAGACTGAAAATACCCATGTTCTGGGAAGGGGCTTGTCCTCTTCCAACTGGTTTAGAAAGGAGGAAATATGGAGCCACTTTCTTACCATCTCTGCTACAGGAAGTGGCCGCCAAATTGTTCTGGCTCCAAATAGAGCCACACCCATTTAGGGTGAAAGCTCTTTAGCGACTTCACATCACTGCTTAGGACAGGCCAAAAACAGCGGGAAAGGACAATTGAAAGGTTACCTACACAGACAACCACATAAAAAAATGCAGAGAAGAAATCTAGTTGTTCACTCCTCACTTGCAAGCCTCATTAAGAGAGATCATTTGGGTTTCTTCTGAAACGAAAACTACAACTCTAGCAGGAAAACTAATCACAACAAAATGATATTCTGGTGTCATTTTATAATTCTGAGGAAAACCTGGAGGTGTTCACATTTCTAAGCCTTACAGTACAAAAAGCAGTTTTCCAGGTGGGGCCAGGCCATGCTAACCGTTGAATAGGAAAACTAATTAGCATCCTGTGTGAACTATCTTGTCTTTTTTTAGGACCGGAAATCAAATGGGAAGGGTTCCCTCCTGTTCCAAGTGAGTTCCAGAAGAATTACTCATGCTCCTTAACCTATGAGTCAGACAGGAGTCTAGGAGAGTGTTTCCAAAACAGGCGGACAATAAGATAAACAAAGCAATTGATATGTGACAGTCTGGAGAGGCAGGGCTGTAACTGGCCAGAGCAAGTGATGGTTCACCGCAAGAGGACAGTAAAGCTAGGTGCTTGCTGAACTTCCCTGGAGAACACATGCATGACCTGAGCTTGGCAAAGAGTGTTTCCTGAAAGAGAATGCCCACCGGGAGGTTTGTTTTTAAATCCTTTGTTCACTTTCATTGACTTCATAAATGGAATTATAGCATCCCCTCCACCCTTCAATGATACATGGGGCCTATTGCCATCCTAGCCCACCGCCTGGCTCTCTGAAAGCCTTGGCTGCTCATGCATTTTGACATCTCACAACGCAGGATATTAATCATTTTGGGACTCTGGGACTGTTTCCAGTGTTCATGTTGGCCACTGTTGATCTGCAGCCAGAAAAAAATAGCTCCTAAATGACAGAGGCTTTCCCAAATTGAAATATAAAGTAATCAAGAAAGCTCAGCTTGGGAAATAACCCAGCACCATGCTGGATTCTCTCCTGGGCAAGTGAAGGGTAAGCCTCTTCTTTGCTCCCTCTAGGGAGGACTCTGAAGCCAGTTCTCGGCTCTGCCCGAGCCTTGAAGGGACTCCAGGCATCTCCTAAGCAGGGATGCAGGGGTGCACACAGGGCATCAGGAGGCTGCTGCCCCACCCTCGTGAGAAAGCAGCAGGGTGGGTGTGCAGGGCCTGCCCCAGCATGGAGGAAGAGCAAGAACTGACTGGTGTTTGTTTTCATCCCCCATTAAGCCCACTGGGGTACAGAGGTCAGGTTGAGGGGTGTATATGTGGGTGGGGGGGTGTCTGTTCTCCAGAAAACTGTAACAACATGACCTTCCTAAACACTGCTCTGCTCACCTCCCTCCTCCGAGAAACCTCTGCAGGAACCCTCCCTGCACGCACACACCTCCAGGAGAAATTCCAAAGCTCTTCACGGGCCATCCAAGGTCCTCCACTTTTGACTTGCTGCCTAACTTTCAGCGTCACTACCAGCCACTCCCTGGCCCTCTCACCATGCTTGCCTGCTAATTGTTTCCTGAAAACATTGTGTACTCTTGGCTCTGTTTCTTTATTCATGCTGCTCCTTCCACCTGGAATGCCACCCCCCCTACCCCCCCTCCTCCACTAGCTACCTCCTGCCCAGGTCCCCAGCAACACCTCTTTTTGTGTTCTTACCCCTCACTGCAAGGTCCTTGCTCCCTGATCTGTGTTTCTGTGACTCCGTCCGGGCTTCTGACAGTTATCTCCTCCAGCGAGACTGTCCCCGGGGCCAGTCTTGCCCATCAGACCATGCGCTCCCTGAGGACAGGCACTCCGCTCCATCTCTGGGCCCTGAAAAATCAACATTATTTACTTGAGACAAGGAAAATTTTACATATCAGTTACCATACTCTTTGCTATTTGGATGATGATCAGAAGTTTAAAAGAAGTTGCACCCCAACAATGATCAAACTCAATGCTCTCCTTTGCAGCTATTTGTCATTTCAATCTGATCTTTACAACCATTCAGTTTGCACCACAAGACTTAAGGGATTCAATTTCAAAAGGGTAATGGCTTCAGGGTGCACTGATTTCTGTACTTAACTGGCTGAAATAGGGACAGAGCACACCTGTATCATACTCCAGATCTCCCCTCCAGACATACCCCCCCAACACACTCATATACCCAGACCTATACCCCAGAGAGAGAAATTTCCTAATGATACGTGAATGAGCCTTACATTACCAAATTTAGCACAGAATAAAAATTGTAAATGCCACTTGATACAAAAAGCTGTTTTTTTAGGTGTTTACAGGAGGGCACAGCAGGTCTCCAGCAGGGTTAGGTGCCATAAAGGGACACCAGAGAAGGTTGAATGCAGTTATTTTTGGAAAACAGTCACACTGACTTGTTTTCTATTCTTAAATGAGCTCTTTCTCTCTTCAATGATTGTACATGCCGTTCTCTCTGCCTAGATAGCCTTTGCCCTTCACCCCAGTCCTTTACCAAGCGGGGCCTGTGTCCTTCGGGTTTTAGCAAGAATCTAAGTGCCTAAGGGGGTTCTTTCTAGAGGCAACCTCCTTAAGTTCTCCATTTCATCTGTTGGTATTTTCTTCAAAGCCCTTGCCAATTATTTCATTTTATTGTTTCGTTTTATGTCTGTCTCTTCCATTAGACTGAAGGTAACTTCAAAGAGGATTTTATTATTATAGTCACAACACACAGTAGAGGCTCAATACCTGGACTGAATGGATGTGACCTTTTCAGTAGATGCTCCACTTGGAACTTGTGGAAGGTGGTGAAATCAACTCGAAGTCTTTTCAGGTCTGATTGGCTCCCTCACCCCACACCCCCAAAACTGCTTCTCAGTGCCCATCTCCCTCCCTCATCCGAGGGGTGTCTCTCATCACCTTCTCTACTTAAGCATTCCTGTTCACATCTTCCACCTTTTCACCCCTCATTTCCATCGTGCTGCTGTCCCACCCCTCCACCTCCCCCCTCCCCAGCTGATTATACCACCTGCTTCTGGGCTCCCGAAACACTTTAGTTTTTCCCCCATATTTCCCTAAGTTTTTTCTATTACAAAAATTAGAAAGTGTTCCTAGAAAACCTTGAGCAAACATCACAGAACTGTATAAAGTAGAAAGTGAAATCCTACCCACTACCACCAATCTCGTGATCCTGTTAGTACCATGTTCTTTTCTCTGCACTTACAAACTTGCATTAAATCTCCTTTGACATAAAAAAGGGACTGCTGTATATTTTCAGAAAGTAAAAGACTCAGTGACTTATTTTCTACTACTAACTCATTTTTCTTTTCACACTAGAATGGGAAGAGTTATCTTGATTTTTCAATGGCTGATTGTTGGCCCACTGTGTGCTTGTACTGTGCATTTAAAAAATAAGTTTTCTGGTGGCTCTGTAGGGAACTGTCATTTTTTAATTACAAGCAATGCTGAGGTGAATATGCTTATATATTTGAGAGGCTAATTCTCTGGAATATATCCCTAAAATATATTCTTATATTCCTAAAAGGAGCTGTTACCTCAAATTGTATCCCATTTTGGATTTTGACAGCTCTTGCCTAATTGTCTTCAGCTACACTTCCATTCGTGCACATAAGTGTCTGTACCTCACAGCAATGACTGGGCACAGTCACTGTAGTTCACCTTTGTTATTTAATTGGGAAAAACTTCCCTGTCTTCCATGGTTGTGGAAGTTGCATGGTTTTTCGTATGGAATCACCACTTGGATCCTTTCCTGTATACTCTTGCTTCTATCCATGGCTCATTTTCTTATTGGAGTGTTCGTTTCATTTTTTAAGCTTATTTGTAAATGCCTTTTTTAAAAGTGCGGTAAAATACACATAACACAAAACTTAGCATCTCAACCATTTTTTAGAGCATGGTTCAGTGGCATTAAGTAAATTCACAGAGTTGTGGCTCCATCACCACCACCCACTTGCAGGATTTCTTCATTGTGTAAAACCAAAACTCTGCACCCGTTACAGTAACTGTCCAGTGCCCAGCCCCAGGCTCCACAATTCCCTTCTCTGTCTCTATGACTTTTAAAATAGTATGTCTTTGGCTGATATAGAAGCTAAACATTATTTTCCCCAATTTTTGCCTGCCTTTTAACTTTGTAATGTCTCTTAATTTTATAACTTCCATCATCTCACCCCCTCTTTTTTTTTTTTTTGCTTCACAGTTGTAAGTCAGTAAATATGGCTGCCACTGGCTTTTTGGCTTTTGAGTTTTGTTTTATTTTGAAGGATACTTCTCACCCAAAGGTGATAAGGGTGTTCTCTGGATTTCTTCTAGTAAGTACCTTGGTTCTATTTGTATTTCAGCTCTTGTCTTTCTGGGTTCTAATTAATACTAATAATTAGCATTAATGAGAATATGTTCCAAGCACAGTGCTAAATTTTCTTCACATATTATCTCATTTAACCCTGACAACAAGTCAATAAAAGAGTAGTCCTATAATCCTATTTTATGATGAGAAAATGGAGGCTTACAGAGTTTAAGTAACTTGTCTACTCCAAGTGGCAAGTGGCAAACCTGTGATTCGAACATGAGCCATCTGACAGCTCTCTCAACACTAACCTATGAATCAATTTTTTTTATGGAAAAAACTCATCGAAGGTGTTAACAAGTTCATCTGTGTTCATATTCTACTGTATAGGTTTCCAACAATTATTTCTGGAGTAAGTGAATTCTCATTATTTAAACTCAACATCCTAAATACAACCTCAGGTACTGCCTTTTCTATGTCTTCTTCCATCATCTCACCCCTCCAAGAATTCAGTCTTGACCTTCTTTCTAAGCCCAAAGAGCCAGTGGCAGCCATATTTACTGCCAACTGTGTAGCAAAAAAGCCCAAAGTACTTTTCCACTGGGAATAAGCTCCCTCTGGGGGGTGGGGAGGGAAGGTCAGTGATCTCCTCCAGTATTCTTGCCACCATCTCAAAAGCTTTGTCAAGACACTGCCCCCTTGAAGGGTCGGCCTCTCTATCCTTTCTCTTTTTGGAGGGGCAATAAGTGCATGCCTGTCTTGTCAGCTCACAGACCATCATTCTGTCCTCGCTCTCCAATGGCTTTCCTCGTCTGGAGTCCACTCCCTGCATTCAGTGCTCCTTCTATGCATGACCTCCTGATTTCTGAGTGGACTTCATCCTTGTGCAAGAATGTTAGCACTTTCACTCAGAGCCTACCTCTCCAGGTCCCACTGGCTCCCTTAAGGGCTCCACCCTCCTGTGGATGGCCTTTCCAATGCCCTAGCTTCCAAACCTCAGTTTTCACCATCAAAGCTCCTTTTCTCCTAATGTCTCTAACGTCAGTCCAGTCTTGACCCTAGATTCAGTCATTTCAAGATATTCCTTCTTTGCCTGGCTTTTCTGTCTTTCTACCCTCATACCAATTCCTAGGTCTAGATTATTGTTTCTGCTCCTCCACATTGCTGGGAAAGTTCAGGACACCAAAGTGTTTGGCTCCACTATAAATTCATCTGGTTCAACTTTAGAAGGACCCTCTCCGCTGCCTAGTCATCCTCACATGACCTCCAACTTGCTTCCTTCTCCACTTTGCAGCATATTCTAAACTTTTCATCTCCTAGAGCCCAAATCTATGCTCCAAAGATGCCCATGCCTCTTCCCTCATGGCGAAGGGTCTGTCTCAATTGAGCACTTGATTTCCCAACCCTTTTCTACATTCCCTTCTTTTCCACCTCAGAGAAGTAAATTTTCCTCATTCCCTTTATCCTTTGGAGTGCTTATGAGGGTACAGAAAAATAGGGGTTTTACGAACTCATAATATTGGACTTGAATTCCAGCTCAGGTATCAAGTAGTTTTGTGTCCTAGAACAGCTTATGGAATGTTTCAAGCCTCCTGTCTTCCTCTTTAAGTGGGTAATAGTATCTGTCTTACATGGATTTGTAGACAGGATTCAATGGCCTGATGCATATGTGGCATGAGACATCTGCCTAGAATTTCTGATTTCAATGCCCTAGCTTCCAAACCTCTCCTTCCTCCAACTTCTCCACCTGAGCCTCCAATTCTATTCCCTTTCTCTCAGGAGCTGTGCCCACCAATTACCCACTGGTATGTGAATATATCTTTTCCAGTGACTAAATATTTTCTCTTAGAAAAATGCGAAAATCCCCTTTGACCCAGGAATTCTTTTCTGTGGCTCTGCTAATAATTTTAATTCTTAAAATTTTAATATTACTGCTAAATCCCTTGAAAGAATAGTCCATGACAGCTGTTTGTATTTCTTTCCCACCTACTCCCTACTTCAACCTTTGCCTTTAGGCCTCACAGCCTCTTCTCTGTCCCTCATCACCATATTCAAATTTGGCTCCTAAAGCCACAATAATCCAGATCCTTGGATTCTTGGTTTTCCTTGGGTTCAGTCTGCCACACTCAACTGCAGCACTAGACAATATTGAAGTTTTGGTTTCACTTAAAAAATTCCCCTTGACTTTATGTCACTATGTTTTTGGTTCTTCTCCTATGTCTCTAGCTGCACCTTCGACTAAATAACTTAATATGTTTTCATTGAGCAACTACTATACACAACTGTGTTAGGTGCTGGGGATATAATGATGAACAACACAGGTATCATCACTGGCCCATTGGCCCCTGAGATGTATTATCTGGGAGGACAGACATTGGGCAGTCAAGTCTATTTTCTGTATCAGCTATCTGCTAGCAGTGTATATGTTTACATATTTACTTAGTGTTACAAAACAGCATACAACAGGGAGGAAGAATCAGCGAGGGGAAAGTCAAGGAAGGACAATTTGAAGACGTGATATTGAAGCTGAGATCTGCAGGATGAATAAGTGTTAGCTGGGTGAGGAGTGGAGCGGTTGGAGTGGTGGGTTCCAGGAAAAGGAAGGAAAACAGTAAAGGATCTGAGGTGAGAAGGTGCTTGGCAAATTCAAGAAACTGAAAAAAGGTCAGCGTAGCTATAATTCAGGCAACAAGGTCGAAGGAGATGAGGTCAGAGCCAGGAATAAAGGACCAGATTGCACAGGATCTTGAGGGGGCATGGACAGTGTGTGGGATTTATTCCCAAGAGGATTGAGCAGCTTTTAAAAACCTCTTCCCCTGCCTGTTTTCTCAATTTGGCTGTAGCTCTGCCCTTCTCTTAATTCTTTCAGTCTCATGACTGCATAATCAATTCTCTATGGTTGACTGCTGAACTCCAATACCTGATACCTCCTGAACTCCAGTCCTTTTCCCACCTATCTATCTAGATTGTCTCCTGGGGTCTCCTACTGGTCCACTGGGCTCCCACCGATCCAGGATGGAAGTGCTGGTGTCTTCTTGATTTCCACATTTATTGACTCCTTCAGGTTTCTTTTTAAACATCTTTTTACAAATTTATTTCTAAAATTTTCTTACATTGTTGTTCACTTTTGTACAATACTTGATTTCTTCCCCCCTAACTCTCCCACCACTGAGGCACCTGTGACCATCACCACAGTCCCTTGTGTTCTTCCCTCCCCTGTTTTGTATTGATTCATTCATTTATTCTGAGGCTACAGAGGGGACCCAAACTGATGGAATGGGCATTCTGGTAGGGGCAACCAATAGCCTAGTATGAAGTAAGTTAGTACTTGTTAAAGTGCTATAAATGAAAACAAAACAGATCAAAAGGAAGGAGAGGGGATGCTGCTTATTTTCACCAGAGGAGTATCTTTGAGGAGGTAGATTTGAGCAAAGCACAGGTCAGGATGAGGTAAAGGACCAAGCCATGTGGCTACTTAGGGAAAGAATGTACTAAGCAGAAGAAACTGCAAGTGCAAAGGCCCAGGGGTGGGAGCATACTTAAGGCACAGCAAAATGATCAGTAGCTGGAATGCATCAAGTGACAGGTTGAAAGTAAAAGAGGTCAGAGAAGTGGCACCTATATACTGTGCTGTAAGGTATGGAAAGGGTTTTGGAATTTAATTCTAAGTGAGGTGATTTTTTGATCAGAAAAGTGACATGATCTGATACAAAGATCAAAGTGTCCCTCTGGCTATTGTGTCAAGAGTAGACTGTAGAGGATGCAGACCACATAGTACACATGTCTTCTTCCACTCACTTGGTCTTGCCCGCATCTATCCCTCTTTCCTGTCCTCACAGGTACTGCCCTGAGTTAACCCCCCATCCATCTCATATCTTAATTATTATTGTGGTCTCATAAAGGATCTTCCTGCATCCTAAATTTATTTTGCAGTTGCACAAATTTGAGCATGTCACTCCATTGTTAAAGCACCCCAGTTGCTCCCCACCACAGATGAATGAAGTATAACTTAGCAAACTTATATTTAGGGCTCCTCGGCCTCCCAACCTTATTGCTCATGGCTGCTCTTCACACACCCCAAGGTTAAGTCACACTGAATGACTGGTTTCCCCATATAAACTTCTCACCTTCCAACCTCCAGCTTTTGCCCAGCCTTCCCATAAAATATTCCCTCTCCACCCCAATCTCTGCAAGACCCAGGTTTCTGGATCTTCTCCAATCCTCTAGCCAAAAGGGGTTCTTCTTGACTTTGGACTCTTACCTCTTTGCACTGACACTAATAAATATTTACAGGGCTATAACTCTTTATTATATACATCTTCCTCACTAAATTGTAAATTCCTAGAGGTCAAGGTCCAAACTTGATATCTGTGTATTTTCCATCCACTAGCCCAATGCTCATTATGAGTATAGCAAGATATCTGTCAACCAAATGAAAACTGTTGGTTCCTTAGTGTTTAAACAGTCTATTTGGAGAGACACAACCAAGTCTTAAACCATGAAAGTGGATATAAGAAGACACATGCAATGGAGGGGTACCTCATGGAGCACACAGTATACAGACTAGAGGAATTCAGAAGAGAGACCAGTAGAAGGTGGACTGGTCAGGAAGTGCTGATAATAGCTTATGTTTCTGTAATTCTTACCAAGTGCTGGGCTCCAGGCTGAACATTTTATATAAATTATCTCACACTTTTCAGTGACCCTTCATGTAAGTGTAAGGAACAGTCTATGTGCAATACCCATCTATAGATGAGGAAGAGGCGGTAGTAAGGTGAAGTCATTTCCCTGAAGTCATATTGCTATCAAATCTACAGACGTGGGTTTAAACCCATCCCTTCAGGATTCTACCTTTAAGAATCAAGGAAGGACTTTGCTGAGAAAATAGGGTTTGCATTTTCTTTTATTTCTCATTTGAAAATGGATTTGAGGCAGCTAAATATGAGCTGAGTTTTGCCTGGGAAGATGAATAGGATATGAAGATGAGGTAGGTGTTTCAGGTTAGTAAAGCAGCTATTTGTGGGCTAGAAGTCAGACTTGTTCCAAGGCAGAAGCAGAGAGGTGAGTAAATTCTGAAAGATGTATTTGGAGACTAATTGGGTGGGTAAGTGGAGACAGCATGTACAAGGGCTGAACACCAATGAACTTGGATGAATGTTGATGTGCTGGGAAACAGGAGAAGTGGAAGGGTTTATAAGTAGTTCAGGACATAACTCTATTCCAAAACATTCTGTGGAACATATTTTGCACTAGGCAGATGAATGCAACTGTGGAATTCCCTGAGTAAGCCCTGGTCCTCAAGTTATTGATAATCTTTTGTAAGAAATGGTCAGTAGTCAATAGGCTACAAGCAAAGTACAGTGGAGACAGACCTGGGACAGGAGAGTTTCAATGAAGAATCAGGAGAGCTTCTTAAAGCTGTGGCATTTGGACCAAGCTTTGCAGGTGAGTGAGGATGGAGACTAGGAGGTGGTGGTCACTTCCTGGCCAGAAAAATGTGGTTTTTAGAGAGGACTGCCCTAGAATCATCCACAGTCTGGACCACTGAGCAGTCTAGGGGACATTTAAGGTCAAAAGTCACCTATGAAACAACTTAGGGATCTGAACAGTAGCAAACCTATGGGAGACAAATTGCTTCACTGTGAAAGGAGCTAAAGTCACCTTCATCTGCCTTAAGAGAGGTTCAGGGTTGCACATCTAAACCCCAGACTATACCCCAAGGATTTTGCCAGCTTGGGAGGCCACGCTATATCAGCAGCTCACAGCTAGGGGTACTTTTGATCTTCAGGGAGTAACTGGCAATGTCAGGAAATATTTTTGATTGTCACACTGGGAGGGGATACTACTGACCTCTAGTGGGTAGAATCCAGGGATTCTCCTAAACATACTACATTGCACAGGATCCCCCTTCTTCTCTCCCTAGCAACAAAGAATTACCCAGATCAAATGCCAATAATCTGCTCTAGTACTTGAAGTCTAATCAGTAGAGAGAACAGTTTTTACAATGGTGTTATTAGGAGCAACAGTTGAAGCAACTGGGAATGTATATCCAAGAGGAGATTTAGGGAGCTGGAAATATCTTAGAAAAGCAAGAAGCAATTGCCCAAATTTTCACCATCAATCTCCCTGACTACTGTGACAGGAATCCAACCAGACCCTATGTTTGGAAAATTAAGAAAGTCATTCTAAGAACAAACATTTATACAGCATTTACTACAATTCAGACACTATTCTAAGAGCTGTACATATGCCAATGTATTTATCATAACACATGCCTGAAACCCATTTTCAAATGGGGAGACTGAAACACACAGAACAAAGTAAGCAACTTGCCTAAGTTCACAAAGCTGAGGCAGAATTTGAACCGAGGTGGCTACATTCTTAACTACAGTGCAGTATTGCTATAATGCATCAGGCTCAAATCTTAGCTTTAACACTTACTAGCTGTACAACCATGAGCAAGTTATTTAGTCTCTCTGAGCCACAGTTTCTTCATGCTGCACAAAGGGATAGTAAGAAGATAAAATTAACTAGTTCTTCTACCCTATGATGAATATGGGTTTCACAACAACTCAGAAAGGTACATGTTTATTATCCTCATTCACATGTGGTCAGGTGACTTGCCTAGGGTCACACAACTAGAAAGTGGAGAGTTAGGAATTAAACCCACATCTGTGACTCCAGAACCTGTTTTAAACCACAGTTATTACATTTGCGAGGTTGTGGTAAAGATGGAATGACAAAGCCTATGAAAAATGTCTAGGACATAGTAAGCAATTAGTGGTAGCTGTTTTTTATTATATTAATAATCATAGTTATTATCTTCACGACCTGCTCAATCAGGTGCGCAGATAGAACACAAAACTCTAGCCAAAAGAATAAGATCAGCAGAAAATGAATGATGTAGCAATTTGTGTGTGGATCATGACCCTCAACCAGCTATTCCAAAATCCTGAGCTTCAGCCTCCCTGTGGTGGTGTCATTTTTGATTCATTTGTCCTGCTCTCTGCATAGTCTACTATTCATAGAACAGGAGTGGGAGGAGCAGGGACAGTGTGAGGCTAATTTAATGTCAAGGTTTTATAGCCCATACATTTCACAGATTCCACTTAGTCATCATAAAGAAAAAAGATGAGCGTAATGCTTTGTGCAAACCCAGAAAAGTCACCACATACTCACATACTGCACTGCAAGGAGAACTACAGCTTACCTGATGGCTAATTCCACCTGGGAAGGATTTCGCTTTGAAACAATTGCCTGATTTCATTGTAGGGAAGGCTGTGTGAGTGCTTTACAGAGAGAGGGTAGCATCTGCCTAGCTCAGGTCTTGCAGCACACAGAATCTACCTGCAGTGGATTCTTAACCATGGAATCATAGCCAAAGGAATGCCACACAAGAGAGCTACTTACAGTGACAGAGGTAGGTACAAAGGGACAAAAGGCAGTGTGAACTCTGGGCAGGGGTCCACCATCTACCTAGTTTGGGGAGATTGATCAGAGAAATTTTCACGGGGAAGGAATATTTGAGATGGATTGTGAAGGATGAATAGGAGTTTGCCATGCAGAAAAAGGGAGAAGGTATATAGACAAAAGAGAACAGTAGTACTGCTAGAGTTTCAGGAGTTGGAAAAATATGGCCACTTCTGAAATGCTTCTTAACTGGTTGTGGCAGGAATTCAGGGAGAGAGGACCATGGGATGAAGAGAGGAGGCCAAAAGTGTGGACTGGAGTCAGCTCATAAAGGGCCAGTAGCCCTACAAAGGCATCTGGACAGCATGGTATAATGGGAAGGATGGGGGGGGGGGTTGGAATGAGTCAAACATGGTTTTGAATCCAAGCTTCATTACTTATTGGTTTTGTGACTGAGGACAGGTTACTTTAGCTCTCTGAGTCTCAACATCTTTGGGGACTTAATGCCCACCTCTAAGGAGTATTGCTGGAATGAAACAGGTGAAACATAAATTCATAGCACAGTCCTAGCACATTGCAGGCTCTCGTGAATATTAATTCCCTCTTTTGTGGACAGAGACACTGTTCCTAGCAGGGCAGACTTTCTATCAGGTTTCTATTTTAGCAAGGTAACTCCAATAGGTTGTGCTAAGAGGGCACAGAAAACAGGGAAAAGATTCAACTCAGGATGGGTTGCTTTGCTAGTGCCTATCTGTAAATGTTGAGTTTTAGCAGATTCACTTTCCAGGGTATATAGTCTCATCAGGTACCAGATTCTGGGGGCTGTAGCCTATGGTTCCAATATCTGAATTTCTCTTTAAGAATATTGTATAATAAACGGGTTTAGCTCACTCAATTTCCTCAAAGTGAAGAGACCAGTTTGAAGGTACATGATTCAAGACAATTCAAGCTCATTTGGCCACATACAAGCTGTCTTCCTCCTATTCTCCATTTCATTCATTCATTAACTCATTCATTCATTCATGAACCAAACATTTATTGTCAACCAGTAAGTGGGGTATGTGGTTATTGGGAACAGAATCACCTACTCTCTCATCTGTGTGGTTTCATATGCTCAGAACTGGAAGGGAGAGTGACGCCATCCCCAACCAGCACCTGCACATCCCTGGTTTCCCATCGGGATGCACCCCTGGATTGTGGAAGGTGATTAGCTGGATGGAGAACTCAACCCAGTGAAGACAATACTGCTGGAAAACTGCTGTTCTGCGCAATACTTTATCGAGCTCCATTTTCTAAAATCTCAGTATAGAAAAGTGAATTAGAGACCCTGAATTCCATCTCTCTGAGCAGAAGAAACAGCTAATGGGCAATGCTGGCTTCTTGCTCCTGATTGGAATTAGAAGATAAACCCAAGTGAAAATATGTCCACTTTAGTGGACTCCTCAATTTGATAGATCAGACAATCTTATCTTAAATCAAGAGAATTTAGAGAACTAACCAAGGAAAACTATTTCCATGAGGTTAAAGAACAATGCTATCACCCAAACAAAAAGAATGGATCATGTCAAAGTTTCTACATCTCATTAAGACACCCTCAAACACTCTCTTTTCCCTCCCAACTCCTTGGATCATCCTAAGAACCTCCTAACAGGTGTCCGGCTGTGGTGTCGACACCTTTCCGTCTGTCCTCCACAGCGTTCTCAGAGTTTTCTCCCTAAGGACAGAAGCACCTTGGTCCCCTCCGCTCAGGCTCCTGTCTGACTCCCCATCTCCTCTGGGGCAGTGGTAGGCTGCTGGCTGGAAATAGAGGCCATGTAAGCCCCTCGCTCCTCAGAATCACCTGACACATCTTGTTTCGCTCAGTCTCTTACTCAGCAGGACAGAACTGGAGAACGACGCTGTGACTTTAGAGCTTAAGAGCTATTTTCTTTTCCATTCCCATTTCCTTCCAAGTTCAGCCCAATTACCACTTCTTCCAAGCACCATTCCCTTGCTCCTCCCTCCAGAAGGCCAGCTGCCTTCCAACTACAGGGCTACCGCTATACTCCAGTGTTTCTGACAAGTCTTTCTCACCTGCACTGACCTTTACAAACAAGAACAGAGACTTTGCCTTGTATTTCTTTGTTTCCCCGCACATGTCCAGTGCCCCACACCTGATAGACAACTCCACTGTGAATTTTTTGGAGTCAAACTGAATGACGAAATAGAAGGGAGAGGAATAGGTGTTCCAAAATAGAATAGAGGAAACAAAACCAATCGAATTGGACTCTGCAGCAATAATCAACACTCCTTTACTGTGAGGGGTTTCTTTGAGTAGGGGGTAGGGTTTGAGCCCTGACAACTGGAAAGATGTTGCCCTCATGGGTTCTGGAGTCAACCAGCCTGGATTTGAATACGTGGCCTGCCATTTACTGTGGCCTTAGACAGGCTATTTGACTCAGGTTTTCACCTGTAAACCAGGTAATGATGGTCCTTCAGCTTAAAGGTTTTTTTCAAGAGAATGGATAAGAAAATCCTTATCTAGTACTTAGAGCAGAGCCTGGCATAGTGGGCATGGGATAAATGTCAGTTATTATTAAAGAGCTCACAGTCAAGGAAGCTTAAAGTGTCCTGAAGATCAAGAGAGCTATCACCGAGAGAATCTGCACTCTGCTGCAGAAAAGCTCTGGATCTACCGGGTGATTCTTTGATGAGAGGCTCAGGATGGGCTGTTTTTCATTCCCCGGAGGCATGATGGGGATTAGATGTGGTGGTTGAAATGCTTTTTAGGCTTTAGCTAGCTCTCAAGCTTTTGTGCAGTATTCAAGACAATGGCTAGAGCCAGCTTGCTGAGAATACCACAAAGGAATGGGTGGTTCATAGGTATAGGATAGAGGAGGCCACGCTGTTAGCACCTGGGGGAGGGTCCTTGGTAAGGAGAATGAGTTTTTAAAGCTGAGTTTTGCTTAGTTTTCTGGGTGATATGTGATGCAACCCTCTCCTGAGTCTTCTCAATGGTCTTCACTGGAATCTGCTTCACTGTCTCTGCTGCTGCAGTTTGCTTCCTTTTGGGAGAATGGAAGTGTGGGCTCCAGGTAGTTGGTGAGAATAGTAGTGTCACCCAAAAGGCCAATCACATCTGGGTTACAAATAATAACAAACCAGTGTCAGAGGTTCAATGAGAAAGGCTTTGGATACACAGGGAATAAAACACCCTTGGGAACAGCTGGGGAGGGTCAGCACATTGCAGTTGCTAGAGGTATAAACATATAATAGGTCAAGTCAGTTCTTGCAGCTGCCCATAAGGAATACCAGGCTGGATACACTCTCTAACACTAAACTGCACATCTCGGGGAAGTTACCATCATCTCTCACATTTTCTCCGATTATGCTGCTTCATGCTGGGGCAGGTAAGGTACGTGGCCCTACCCAAACACTGGCATGTATGGCTCTGTGCCTGTACTACCAAAGAGGCCAAAAAACACTGGACAACCTCCTGGAGCCTACATGAAATTAACAACTACTCAATGGGTCAAGCACTTGTATGCCCTAACTGAAATTTGAATTCAATCCCCTAAATGCAGCTTTGTCTAGCCATTATTCAGTTTGCCCCATATCATCTGACTAACGTTGAACACTTACTACCTACCAATGCTATGTGCTTTACTTGCACCACTTCTCATTCTCCTTGAAAACTGTAAGGTTTGGTAAAATGATAAACTCCACCCTATAGATGAGAAAACTGAGGCTGAGAGCAGTCAGCTGACCAGACAAGGTCACACAGCTTGTAAGTATTAGGATATTTGAAACCAGCAAGGGCTCTTAGGATCCAGAGGCTGGGTAGGTAAACTGGTTTGAAAGGGACCAGGGATTATGTTGTTCAAACAATTGTCTATCAAGAGGCAGAACTTGCAGGGAAGATGGCTCTTGTTATACCTGAAGCATTGCTGTGTGATGCAGAAAGTCACTAACCCTTTCTGGGCACCAGTTTTCTTTTCCAAAAGAAGAGTAAACTTCTCTACCTCATAGATTTGTTTTAAGGAGCAATATCAGGTGAAAAACTAATACGAGGAGTGGAATAGGATGGAAAGCCACTCCTTTGTCTTTCCAAACAGACAGCAGACATACTCCAGTCGTCATTTGTAGGGTACATGTAGCCAAATGTGATTAACAAGAAAAAGTTTAATTTAGAACCACTCCCTTTTCTGACTCACTAAGAAAATGAGATAATCTTGAATATTGCATTAAAATAAAGAATTTCAAAGTTGAGTTGAATTTTGGCTGCTCCACGCTAAGCATTTTCATATGGATTTAAACTCCAGTAAAATAAAATAAGGCTTCCAGATGGTTAAGTGAATTGCCTTCAGTCACACAGCTAGGAAGTAGCACAGTAAGGATTTGAACCCAGAATGGCTTGACTTTACCTGTAGGAGCTTTCCCATGCAGCAAGGGCTTAGACCAGATTGACTTGATTACAGGTGCCACAATTCTGCCTTTGTAGGACCCCATTGGTTCAAGTGATGCCACTGCAACATCCATAGGGCTGCTCCTAAGGTCTCATGCACCTGCAATGGAAGAGTTTCATCCTGACCATGACAAAGTCTAAAACTTTAGCAAAATCCAACCTCGGTCAAAAAAATTCACAAAATTAGCTTAAAATGTAGAAGAGTCAACAGAACTAGGAAATAATGTGTATTACTTGCTGAGAGATAACTTTCATAGCTTTGAAGGGGGATTTAAGTATTTTAAAATGATGACTATATAGAATGTGAAACTTATTTAAAATAATGACATGATATTTAAAGCAGAAAACTGAAAAAAATATTTGTACTAAAGATATTTAAGGATATGAAGAAATAATTATTCATATGAAGAAATAATTTAAAGATAAAAAAGAGAAATAGATCACTGACCTGAGGCCTTGAAGAAAAATTTACATTGATCAAAATACAAATATTAAACATTTACTCTGGAAAACATTTTGTTCTGAGCAGTAATCAAAGGATTATTTAAAATAATTTTATTACCATAGCAATGTAAAATAGTTTTATAGTACTTAATATTTACTAAATGTTTAACAAACACAATCGCACTTAATCCCCTAAACCATCTTAGAAGATGGTTCTATTTCCATTTCATAAATCAAGGAAACCCTAGAGGTTTAGCAACTTCTCAACTCAAACAACCAGTTTGAAACAAGTGAGGCTTAAATACAGACAGTCTGGCTTTTATAGCCAGAACTTAGGAAATGAGTAAAAATAAAAATACTTGGAAGTAAAATATTCAGTGCTAGTAAAGTTCTTGAGAGGCCCAGTTCTTGTGTCTTTACAAATTAATATAACTCTTTGGAAAAGAAACTAGTGGTAAATTACAAGAGCCATTAAAACATACCTTTTATTCTAGAGGGTTCATGGAGATTGGGAAATAATTCAACAGAAGCAGAAATCTGTTTGTGGATAACTGTACACTGAATTGTGATACAGACTAGCCCTGTCCAATATCAATCTAGCAAAAAACAGATATATAATTTAAAATTTTCTAGGAACCGTATTTAAACAGATAAAAAGAAACATGAGATTAATTTTAATAATTTATTTTATTTAACCCAGTATGTCCACATGCTGTGACTTCTGCTTTATCATCAATATAAACATTTATGTTTACATTTTTTGTATTCGAAGTCTTAGAAATCTGGTGCCTGTTTTATACTTATGTTGCATTTCAATCCAGACTGGACGTATTTCAAGTGCTCACTAGCCACATATGGCTAGTGACTACCATATGGGCTAACACAGATCTAGAATAGCAGAAAATAGGAAATGACCATAATAGCCAATGGTGAAGAGAACAGTTTAGAAAATTATAGTAGATCAGTCTAGAATTGTATGATATCATTACCAATAGTAAATTTAAAAAGCCATATATAACGATATAAAAGGTTTTACACTTTGATAAGTAAAAAAATCTTAAATATTTAAAATCTGGGTATTTAATACATCTATCTGCAGACCATGGGAAATGGGAATGTTCAAACATTAAAATAGTTGTGTTAGCATGTTGGGATTTAAGATTATTTTGTCAAATTTTATTTTTGTTTGAGTATGTATTTACTATTTATTTTCTACCAAAAAACTTTCCAAACTGAAAAAAAGACAAGGAAAGAATATAGTAACACAAGTATTTGAAGATTTATTGTTTTGTAGTTATTGTTTTGCATAAACCACATAACTTAATAAATTCCACATACTATTTATCATATGGGCTTACTCATATTTTGGTACTCTCGATATAGAATTTGGGATTTGAGGTTGTCCTTTCTGTTTATGTTAATGTTCTTAAAAGAACTAAGTTTACTTCTACACTGCTAGTGGGAATGTGAACTGGTCCAATCACTATGGAAAGCTGTATGGCGATTCCTCAAACTGCTAAATATGGAGCTTCCATTCGACCCAGCAATCCCACTTTTGGGAATCTACCCAAAGGACACAAAAACACTAATCCAAAAGGATACATGCACCCGTATGTTCATTGCGGCACTATTCACAATAGCAAAGGTATGGAAGCAACCCAGATGTCCAAAAATAGATGACTGGATCAAGAAGATGTGGTACATATACACAATGGAATACTATTCAGCATTCAAAGAAGATAAACACATGCAATTTGCAGTGACATGGATGGAATTAGAGGGGATCATACTCAGCAAAACAAGCCAGAAAGAAAGAGAAAAATATCAAATGGTTTCACTTATAACAGGACTATAGGGAAGCCAAATAGGAGAGAGACACTTGAGGGGGTGGGGGGAGGGAGAGGATAAGGGTACAAAATGGAGTAGAAAAGGACACAACGGACCACGGAGATGGATCACGGGTGAATTGGTGGTGGGTTACCCGAGGGGAATACAAAATGTAAAAGATATAAATAACAATAAAAATATATATTAAAAAAATTAGAAAAGAAAGAAAAGAAATCTAAACAATCAGTAAAAAACAAGAGCTGAGTTTTAAAGGTCACTTACAAATTATTGAATAATACATTATTTGGACAATGTGACACTATGACCATTATTCACACTTTGTAATATATTTAATATACATTTTTATGTTACACTTTTTTCTATGAGCTATAATGAAAACCAACTCAAAGATATTCCAGTTTTTCTACAGATTTTTAGAGCTAGAAACTAATGGAAAAAATCTTAGCTACTTTAGAAAAATAAATTTGATTGCAGTTTTCATTAAAATGCCCAGTTCAGAAGCAGAGAAGGAAAGAAATGGATGAGTTAGATAAAGAAGAATGACTGGAATCATAAAAGTGTTTCCAGAATGGAATCCATATTCCATCTAGGATCCAAAATGATTCCAGAAATACATGGATTCAATTAAAGAGGGATGACTGGAATCACTGATGGCCATGAATCTGAACTTCGAGAAGCAGTCTCTTGGGACGAGAGGACAACAGTTCTGGCTTTGCCTCTTACTACTTCAGGGAACTGCACCTTTATTTCCATATTTGTAGAGTTGGAGGTCATAACCTCAGCCTCACAGATAGAAAGGTTTAAATAAGAAAGTCCTCTTCTCTAAAGATCTCGTTCTTAGAGATTATTAATTGCACCCTCTGATTTTACAGATGACGAAGCTCAGAGTGGTGAAATGGGGTTGGACCCAGATGTGGCTGAATCAGGGTTCTCTGAGCACAAACACCCGGAGCCCAGCCTCTAGAGTAAGAGGGCTGAGTTATAGTTTTGGCTCTTCCAGTTTCTGATGCACGACCCTGAGCAAGTTGCTTATCCGCTCTGTCTCAGTTTCCTTACCTATACAATGAGGCCAATTATTATTACCATATTCTTACTAAGATTAATTGTGACTAAAAATCTAGTATGGTGTCTGGGATGTTGCAAACTGTCAAATTGTTACCTGTTATTAGTGGTATTCCATGAAACTTTCCTTGAGTGCTTTCAATGTTCCTAAACCAATTCTTAAAATCATCCTTATTTTTCCCCTAACATGTATATTTTCCTTATTGTTTGGTTGAAACTTTCCTCCAGCATTTAAATCCTAAGGAATTAAATTTTGGTATTTCATAGGGAACTATGAAGAGGGAGTTGGGGGGGAGGGGTCTTTGGACCACCACTAGAGGGAGTGCTGGCAAAATCTTATCTGAGGCATTTGGGGGCAGGCAGTGGAAAAACCCCTGATAGGAGGGGAAGGACTAGGTGGGGGCTCAAGAAAAATCTGCGCAGAGCAGTGCTGCACCCGGGCAACAGCTGTCATTTACTGAGTACTTACTGTATCCTAGGCGTGTGCCTCATTACTATTAGTTTCTGGAAAAGGGGAATAATAATAGTAACAGTTGTTGTGAGCTCTTGAAGAGACACTATGTGCTCTATGTGCTACAGTGAGAGTTTGACACACCATATACAGTTAGGCGCTACTATTATCATTACTATTAAACCCCTCATGTTTCCCAGGAGTAAGTCTAAGCAACCAGATCAAAACTACAGCACTGATAAATGTCAGATATGGTGGCTCTTAACTCTGCAGTGCTCCCAAGTCATCCTATTCCTGCTCACCCAGGCCCTCCTCTCAGTCTTCCCCTGGTGTCAGGAAGGGCTCTGCTGTCACAGGGAATCCTGGCTCCCAGCTCCTTGGCTGGGTGGCCTGGGCTAGTCTCGTCACCTCTCTGCAACTTTATCTCTTTGGTCATCTGTAAAGTGGAGGCTCATATACCTCAGTGGCATTTTGCCGTGCTTCAATAAGATTTTCCAAGCAGAGTGCTCAGCCCGAAGTTTGGCACATGGAAGTACTCAATCCGCATTAAGTTATTGTAAAGCGGGCCGTTAGGTTCCTCTCGACTAAAATTCCTAACTGCTGACATTTCCATACTTACCCTTTATTTTGGAATAGTCTGTGGGAAAAGAAGAATGGGAGACCCAGGTTTTAACAGTCTTTTCTTTGTAACGTATCATTTTCTTAATGCAACATTGTATGAGACAATGTGGCCCATCATGTATGGCTTCTAAATTCATTGATGGTGTCAGTGGGCAATGAAATGTCAGCGCACTGGGATCCAACTGTCCCACTGCCATTCTCCGGTTTTCCCTGGGTGAATGGTAACATTTTCAAGTGGATAAAAATCTCCAGGCAACGTCGCTTTCCTCCTCCAGAGCAGATTTATTACAGAGTGGTTGGCATTTCCACATGCTCCGCATTTGTCAGTGTCAGATTCATATGCGTTCTTAGGTCTCTATACATATATAGGCATAATTTAAATCTCTTGCGAACAAAGGCTATTTTTCTAACTTGGAGATATTCCAAAAGATCTTTGCATTTCATCTATTTTTAAATGTTTGTGCAATTTAAGAGTATGGTAATATCAAATGGTACAGGGGAGAACTGAATATTCAGCTTCCAACAACCGATCATGTGCCATGTCAGGCACTTTTATATACAATAGTTAACTCCAAGATGAGTGTGTATTATTCTCAGTCTTCAGTAGGGGAAACTGAGGCTCAACAAGATGAACTACTTGGTCAAAGTCACATACACATGCACAAGTCACACCAGCTAAGAGTGTCGTGGATGGGAGACAAATCATTTGATTTCACCTTAGATGCTCCTGCCATTTTATCACAGTCTTCACAGAACAGCACTCATTCATTCACCACAGGACAAAACCCACAGGACACCTACCATGCTCTAGGCATGATGCAAGGCTCTGGGGACACAGCAGTGGAAACAAGTAAAAAAAAAATTCCTGACTTCAACAAGCTTATATTCTAGTGGACATACAATACAGATCAATTTTGTGACTGGGGGAAAAGTTCTTCACTGGCTGCGATGGAGGTGGAGGAACAAGGCAGAACACAAGGAGGATGGGGAGCACGGTTTGTGTTCCTCCCCAAGGCACAGCAGCATGGGACATGCTGGGTAGGCATTCTGGGAAGGTTTGAGAAGAGCAGTGATGCATAAAGCTGCAACCCTTCCCACCAGGTCTCTCTTCTTTCCACTGCAACATTTAAGATGCTCACTGCTGGGGTTCAGGGTTTTGAGAGCATATATTACCGCTCTAGAGCAAGTAGAGAGAAAGTGGGCTATTGACTCACAGGCCATGGGGGAATGTGTTGTTTAGGCAGTGAAGGTAGAGAAGGAGGCAGGACTTCCAGAATGCTCACTGTCAGTGCTCGACAAATTAATAGTGGGCACACTATGATCAGAGATATTCCTTTCCTCAAAATTCTGTAATGAAAGCAGTGTAAAGATAACAACTTATCTTTCCATTGCTGCTACTTTTCTGAGCAATATTGCAGCTACCATTCATTCAACACTTATGCTCTGTGCATCATCTCAATAAATTCCAAAAAAAGAAGCTGAGACACAGAGAAGCTAGTGACTGAAGAAACTGAGATTCAACCTGATTCTGTCCAACGTGATTCTGTCCAACCATAAAGCCTTTGTCTTTTACACCACACCAAACTGCCCCTTTGGTTCTCCTGGAGGCTCTAAGGAGGATGCAGAATTAATTTGTGATTTGCTCTGTGACTCTTTTAGCCTTGTAACTCAGAGTGTGGTCTGTGGGCCAGCAGCTTGGGAGCTTGTTAGAAATACAGAGTCTCGGGCCCCATCCAGACCTACTGAATCAGCATCTGCTTTTTAACAAAACTCCCAGGCACATTAAAGTTTAAGAAACGTACCTCTATATTTCTTGCCAAGATACATGACATAAACATTCTAAAGGTAGTGGATACTTGAAGATACTTCAACACCAAAAAAAAATTTTTCATTTCTGAATTGAAGTGATCGCTGCTGTTGAATTTATCAAGAAGTGAAAGTTTTAGAACTTCTCTGAGGGGCTGTTACATAAAACTGTTAAATAAAATTGATCTAAGAAGCTAGCCAAAGTATAGAAGGAAAACCTATGTTTCTAGGATGTCTTCAAGGGCCTTTAAGGAAAGGGATGCTCATTGTTTGGACCTTTATTCCCAGTGGGAATCTTAGATTCTATAGACAGCAGTTGAAAGATGGACAGGGTATGTGAGTGCACTCATTAACCTGGATATAGAACAAAGTCTGGTGGACTTGAACTTTTGTCTCAGATTTGTCCATTGATACACTTTATGATGTTGGCAAATCATCAAAACCTCACTATCTAGAGGTCTTGGCCTATGAACACTCAGCATAATGTGTGAGGCTTCTTCTGCCATTTCCCTTATCACTCCTGCCCTAAACAAGCTTCCTTTATCAAGATGATGATCATGATCATAAGGGAAAACTTGCTTTTATGGCAGGGATATGAAATGGGTTAATATTCTGAAACCTCAAAATTGGTAGACGTTTACTAAGTTGTTTGCTAAGCCCTTCCATTGACCAACAACCCAACCAATCAAGCCATTAAAATGTATTTATTGGGAAGTTGCCATGTGTCTTGAAGTACAAAGGTACTAATGTTCTTGTGGCAGGAAATGGTAAGTTGTTTTTTCAGGCACTATGTTAATTCAATGGTCACAATGATCCTCTTAGATAGGGTCTATTATTCCCATTGCAGATGAGGAAATAGGACAAAATACATTCAGTAAATTGTCCAAGGTCACTCAGATGGTGAGTTTTAGGACTTTGATTCTAATCTAGCTCTATCTAATTTGGGGCCCATGTCCTTAATACTATGCTAAATGTCCTCTGTACCAAAGCCTGTCATGCTTTAGAACAGCTTTTTATAAAGCAAAAGCAAAGCCATTTTTAAAACAAATGTTTAGTGAACTAATAAGCTTTGGAAGACTTCTATCTTTCTTCTTTCCTTCTACGGGGGCTCTAAAGGTAAGGGAAGTCCTCAGGTTAAGAGCATTGTTGGAATGGGGAAACTGCTGTTTTTAACTGAACTCATTAGAAACTCATGGAAGTGAATTAAAAAAATATGACTGTGCCAGCCTACCTAGCCACATTTTAGATTCCTGGGGCATATGGGCACCAGCTCATTTAAAAAGCAGTTTTAACAAAAGCACACAACAGAAATGTTCAGCATATGTTAGAGTAGGTAGGAATTCATGGAGCCCGAAATCAACTCGCTTTTTATAGCCATTCGGAGAGGGGCAAATTAGTGTGAGCCCTTTATTCTTTAGGGGCACACTGAGGAGAGACCGAGCTGGGGATCAGGTGGAAGACCCATACCAGCCATACCAGCACTGCTGAGGGGAGGGTCCTGATTCAGGCTCCCAGCCCCCACCCTCTCTCCCATCCACCTGCCACATCGTTTGCAATATGCCCTTGCATGTTCATTCTTCCTAAGGCAGTGCCACTTCTAAGCACAACCCCCCACAGAAAAGCTTTTTCAACAGATGATATAAATAATACGTGTTAATTAGAAAACAGGTTTAAAGGGAAAAATCATCCCTCCCACTTTCTAATGAAAACATTTTTTTATCCATCCTTCCAGGTTTTTTTTTTTTGGTTGTTGATATATACAATCTTATATTAATATATATACTATTGTTGGTATATAATATCATATTTACACACACAGGTATACATGTATATATACACACACGTACACTTATGCATATATGTACAAATGCATACCTTTATTTGCTTGGCCCAACTGCGATTTTATCAAATGTTTTGTAATTTGTTCCCCTACATTTAATACTTCCATTTGCAGTCAATGGCATGGGTCTACACCACCCTGAACAGTTCTGTGGTGCTCTAGCACATGATTTGCCATGATTTATGTAAGAAGCCGGTGTTGTTGGACGTTTCAGTTGCCTAACTAGCTGCTGTCGTCAACAACACCTCCTAAATGTCCTCACATACACCACTCTGAGCACCTGTCCCTTATTCTTTCAAACACCCCCCCACCTTATTTTAAAAATAAATTACAAATTACTACCATGTGTTGTCATCACTCCTTAATCGCTCAGTCTGAATTCATTCAAAGGCTCCTTTCTGTATAACAGTTCCGAGCCTCGGCTAAAAAGGTTTGTTGGGGGTGAGCGTGATGGCTGTTTAGGAGGAGGAATGTCTTGGGCGGTCTAAGACATTACCAGAAGAGACAGGACAAATTGGAATAATGAGGTCATACTGAGGAGGTTGGATTAAGAAAATCAATGCCAAAAAAGCAAAGAAACAGAGAGAAGAAATGAGAAGGCCTCAACATTTGCCTCCCTAGCCTGCAATTTTACTAACAGTGGACTCTTGGCATGAAATCTTAGAATGACCATCTTTGCTGGCCTTTTGGAAAATGTTTTAACAATCAAGAGTCAGAAACTATTCATAGTATTTGATTCAGCAATAGTATTTCTGGAAATACATCCTGAAGAACTGATATCTTACAAAGATAAAGCTACGCTCACAAAGATATTCACTACAGAGTGACTTAAAGTAACAGAGGGCTTTATTTAATGAGTAAGTAGTCAACAGTTAAGTAAATCAGGAGCCTCCACCTGGTAGTGTAGCACATAGCCATGTAGTTCTTACTATCTGTGTGATCTTGGGTAAATTATTTAACCTCTCCATCAATTAAATGAAGGTAATAATATTTATTCCCCCAGGACTGTTGCCAGGATTAACTGAGAAAAGTTTGGAAAGCACCTAGCATCATGCCTGACACGTGTCAAGTGTTGAATAAATTGCAGTTAAGTGTGCAAAGAATATACTTGCACGTTGGGAAATATATGTGCTATAAACAATAAACTGCCCACAAAAGCATACCCATCCCTGCCAGCCCAGGGATATCCCTCCATCTGGAACCGGGTATCATTTTTGTCTCACTATGGATTTTGTGGCTCCCCAGTTTCAAGATCTGGAGACTCAGTCTTGTCAATGCCCAAGAGTGTCAGGCCCTGAGAGCCTGTTCTTACTTTAAATTAATAAAATACTGATGTTGGAGTGACTTACTAAGAGAAATATAAATACCATGTCCCCAGCAATAGGATGCTCTCTCCCCCCAGAGACAGGGCAGAGGGAGCAGAAGCAGAAGCCGTGGCACCGGATAACATCCTAGGGAACGTCAAACTCAAATGGAATAACACACAAGCCTGTTGATGAATGACTGGATAAACAAAATTTGGTTTTCACATGAAATGGAGTACTTTGGCCTTAAAAAGGAAAGGAATTTTAATACATGCTACAAACATGAATGAACCTTGAAAATATGACGCAAAGTAAAATAAAACAGACACAAAAGGAAAACTATTGTAGGATTCCATTTCTCTGAGGTGTCTAGAATAGACAAATTCTTAAAGATAGAAAGTAGAATAGAGATCACCAGTGGTGAGGGGTAAGAGGAAGGGGGAGTTACTGTTTCGTAGGTACAGAGTTTTACTTTAGGATGATGATAAAGTTCTGGAGATAGATGCTGGAGATGGTTGCACAACATTGTGAGGATATTTAATGCCCCAGAGTTGTACACTAAAATTGGGTAGAGATGGCAAATTTTATAAGACGTATATTTTATCATCAAAAACCCCCCAAACCATTAGGTTGAGAGAGGCAGTGCAGCTTGGTGGTTAAGAGCAAGGGCTCTGTTGCCAGGCTATCTCGGTTCACATTCTGGTTCTGCCTTTTTCCTAGCAACGTGTCACTGAGTAAAGAAGTCATTCTTGGGGCCTCCTGGTGGCACAGGGGTTAGAGTCTCAGCACTGTCAAGCCATCCCCAGCCACTGCAGCATGATTTAGAACCCGGGCCAGGGACCCAGCCTGCCAGCCTGTCTCACCTGCTGCTCCCCTCAGCAGTGTACTTCAGTAGATCCACCTGTTCTGCTCCCCACTTTGTCTCTGGTGAATCCTCTCACCACCCCACACCTCTGGCCTACACCCCAGTTCTTGTATGCATAAATAAAAATAAACCTTAAAAAAAAAGAACTCATTCTTTCTGTTACCATTTGCAAAATGGAGACAAAAGTAATACCCACCTCTTAAAGATATCATGAGGGTTAAAATGAGTAAATCTAGGAAGTAGTCATTGAACAATAGTGGGCACATAGTGAGTCCTATATATTAATGGCCAAAAAAATGTGGTTTTCTTGTTTTCTCATGAGAAAGAGTTCCCATGGGGATCAGAAATACACAGTCAGAAAAACAGGAATATTATCTCTGTGCCCCAGATCGACAGGGAGTCTTAAGGTTGCTTGGCAAATGTGGAACCAGAAGAAAGGAATTGGAGTAACTGTGTACCAATAGTGCCCAGTCAAGACAGCCTTATTTTATCATAGGGATTGTTTTGCCAGAAGAATTGAAAACACTCAAAATCCACTGACTAAAGTTTTGTGTCTCCCAAGAGGGTACTGGACACAATGGCCAGAGTTTGCTTTTGCCACTGTCCTTTGTCAGCACTTCCAAGGCACACCAGTTTCTTTCAAAGCATCTGAACATCCCATCTCTTTGGGTGACCTGCCTTTCTGCTCCCGTCCTGTATGTGTTGTCTTTATACTTTAGTTCCCTGAGAGCCTTTTGTTTCTTTGGAAGGAAACATGGAAAAAGGACAGCGGCCTGATTTATTGGCGGTTGCAGGATTGTGAGTGAAATATTTGTTACAGGAGCTATAATAACTGTAAAATTTTAAAAACAGATTTCAAATAAATCATTGTTGCCCAGTATTTTCCCATTTGTAAGCGATTTTTGGTTGGATGTGTCTGATCATTCAGGGCAGTGCCTGCAGCAAGAATAATGAGATGGGAAAGGGAAGCTGGATCAGGCCGCTGGGCCCTGTATTCATTCCAGTTGGTTTCCCTTCTCTGGGTTGTCTTCAAATCCTAAGTGGGCGTAATGAGGGGCTTAATGTGGTTTCTGAATGTATGATGAGCCCCATTCATTTGCTTTGACAGTCTGATAAACAGCTGTTGAACTGCTCCCTCTGAGTAGTTTATTCTTAGCCTTAGATGACTTAAAGTCACTTCAAAGCTGGCAATTCTGTGTGCACATGTGTCTGCATGTCCACGTCTCTGGGGTGAGGAGTTGCTGCCATGCACTTAAGGTCATTGCACGTGACACCCCCCCGGCCCCGATGTAACTCCACATGAATGAAAGGATGCTTTTAAGTCCTTCCCTCATCCTAGACAGAGCCTGGGTCTCCCCAGACCAGCATTGGAGTCTGAGATGACCTCTGCTCCTTGTGCTGGACTGGTAATGAGAGGAAGGCAGCAGCTGAGGCTGGGCTCCCTGAAGCAAGGCGCAGTCCACACTGTCAGTCTGCTGGCACAGCCCCTGGTCCTCAGCGAGCCATCCGCGGGCCAACCTCTCTGTGTCTTTGTGTCTGGGGACTTCTTTCAGAACTGTAGCAGGCTGAGAGTGTTCGGAAATTAACACCCCTGGGAGCAGCTCCCAAGCAAGGATTCTTGGTAATCGGAGCACAAATATTACAGCACCCTCACCCTTTGAGTGGGATAATTAGAAGACATGTGTTTTATATTGCTTTTCTGGATTTCCTCCTGTGGGATTAAACTCCAGCTGGTCGCTGTGGTCACTGGCTCAAAACACACTTCCAATAGGCTGCCTTTCTTTGCTGGGTCATTTTACAGTACCCCACTGGTTCTGGAACCTCTCAGATGCAATCATTGCACTTGAATCCCTGTTGCAATGTCTGCTTTAGGAAGAGTCCACAATAAGACACACAATATGAAGAAAGATCGTAAGATTCAAAGGCAGAAGACCTTGGCTTAGTTCTGGCCTTGTCCATGTCACATGACTTTAGGTAAAAACCAGAATGTGGTAACAATGACCTCATTCATTGGGCTATTTGCAAAGTTTGATGGAGAATACACACACACACACACACACGCGCGCGCGTAAGAGAAACTGAATAGGAAAATTTTCCTTAGAGATATTCAGCAAATTATTTTATATGACTCTGCCACTTCCCCTATAGTCTGCAGAATGCCCCTCAAATATTCTACTAAACTCATTTTACCTGTATCCAGACTGATAACCTGCATATAACTCATATGAATCAGCAATGTTTTAAAATAATTTCAGCTTTTTAGTATCTTTTAAGCTAATTCTTTGATTCTTTTCATCCTATTTCTTATTATGAAAAATTTCAAGCATAAAGAAAAGTTGAAAGAATAAGCCAATAAGCTCTGAATTTGGACTCAAGTTATAAATATTCTTCCATACTTGTATTATCCTTATTTTCATGGTCTGTCCATCACTTATCTATTTTGCTATTGGCAATTTCTAGACTCCATGACACTTCCCAAGTACTTTAGCAACTCCTATCATGGATTATTTTATGTAATAAAGCTCTCTATTTTTTCCCCAGACCAATTTCCCACATACATTATAGTCTTCTTGCACCTAAGCAGATTAATCTTAATTCTATAGCCTCATCTAACATTCTACCTATAATCAAAAGTTCTAATTGGGCCAGAACATCTTTTAGAGCTTATTTATTTTTTTGCTGGATCTACTCTGGGTACATTGAAAAATGCCTCTGTTCAGAAAAACCATCCTGTTTCTGATTGTGTGTGTGTGTGTGTGTGTGTGTGTGTGTGTGTGTGTGTGTGTGTGTGAGAGAGAGAGAGAGAGAGAGAGAGAGAGAGAGAGAGAGAGAGAGAGCGCAACGTCATTGTCCCTGAGCACCCCTTCTTATTGATGTCAGGTCAGCACTGTGGTGTTCTGGGCCTTAGATGACAATGGAACAAACCTCAGCCTTGTCTGGATGTAGGATTTTTCCCAGTCTGGCAGCCTCTGCTATAACTGAGAGTTCCAAGCAGGTGGTGTCAGCCCAGATTGTCTGGCCCTTCATGTCAGGGCCACACCAAGCACCTCTGGGTTGCCCTCAGTGGGGCAGACACTCACACAAAAGTGCTGCCAGCAACATCGGCTCTTGGTTAAGAAAGAAGGCATTATACCCAGTGATTTAATAAAAGCTCTATTTTATACATTTGGGGGGGAATCAAACTATTTGGTAGGTGGAATGCCTATATAGACAAGTCAGTATATGCTACATTCCACACCGCCAATGCTCTTCTGCCCCTTCCTGACTGCACAGTGGTGTTGAAATAAGAGACACAAGATGATGGTGTTCAGAGAGTAAGGCAGCATGTGGACCAGATTAATAAATAAGGAGCCCTCAATAAATAGGTTTTGAATGAACAAGTGAATGAATATCAAAGTAAACATTTGTGAAAGACCTCCTATGTGCTATCACTTTGCTCAGTCTTTGCAGGAACATTTTACAAATTAAGAAAGTGGGATTGCTAACAGACTTGAAACCACATAGTAAGTGGCAGAGCTGTGATTTGAACTTGTATCTGTCAGACTCCAACACCCATGTTCTTTATTCAGAACCCTGAGTTATAGGTATTGTGCTTAGCTGCACATTAAGCAACCCCAGGCACAGTTGCTACTGCTGCCTCCTGGTAACACTGACACAGTGTCCAGCATTGTAAATATTCAAGTAAACTTTGTTGAATGAATATCTAACCCCAAATACTTCAAAAGATGAATATCAGCCAGATTCTTAGGACCCCCCCATTAATTTCAGTGACTCATATGCTCCTGCCCAGTTCCTTTTTGTTTGCCTTCTGTGTAATTGCCTCTGCATATCCTCCTACTCTCCCTATTTCCTCCCCAAATATCCTCCCCAGCCCAAAGCAGCATACTTTGATATTGCTGTTTTCTATAAAAATGTAACACTTCCTTCATTTTTTTCATTTTAAAAAGCCCAAATTTATTCGTGTCTCATGTCAATTCCAAATATTTGTGGCCAGTTATCCAACTGGTCCAATTCTGTTTTTCTATAAACTGATTCATCAGTGCACTTAACAACTGAAGTTCCCCTGTTTTGTCCCGCCACCCAACCATCTGACCTTTGACCTTGCAGTTTTCATTTTCTAAAATGTCCTCCCTCTCAGGTCTCCCCATGTACACATCCTATGTGGTCTTCAAAATCTAACAAAATTCCACCTGTTCTTTGAAAGTCAAATTCCACATTTCTGTGCTCCTTTACCTTGTCTGTACTTTCTAGAACCTTATAATTGGTCCTTTTTGTATTTTTCAGTCAGGTTCCTCATTAACCTGCTACAACTGACTCATGAAGCATAGCCTTCCCCAAGATGTCCTGAACAGGCCCTCCCAATATGTGTCATTTGGGCATGTGGATCATTTCAAGCTGAGGTCAACTGAAGCCCTGTAAGCTCATGAGAAACTTTTACCATTCCTTTAAGTACCTAAAAGAATGAAAACTGGGGTATCACACAGATTAGGATTTTTACGAGAAATACCTTCCTTACTATATAGGTAAGGCAAAACTTACCCACATGGCAGAGCAAACACCTATTAACAGGGCAGCTGGTCTTTGTCATTTCAGTCACCCTCTCCCCATCCTGTGAGTCCCCCGCCTCTCTTCAGGAGGCACTAGAAACTTGTCCCATACCTTAGCTCATGGTATATACCCCCCATTTTGCCTCACTGTCTTGGAAATCCACCTATGTAGAATCCCCATATATATGTAACTAAATTTGTTTTTTTCTTCCTACAAATCTGTCTGATGTTCATTTGATTGCTTGACCAGATGAGAAGAACCTAGAGGAGTAGAGGGATGTTTCTCTTCCTCCCTGACACCATTCATTCATGGTTTCCATTTCTGACATTTTATATACAATTCACTTCCAGTCACCTCTAAGTCCTGCCCATTCCTCCTCCACACTGATGATCACACCAGTTCCTCACACCCTCCCAGGCTCTCAGGCCGGCCTTTAAGCTGAGTGACTCCTGTCCTCTGTTCCCAATCTCTCCCACATACTGTTGCCTCCACAGAGATTAGCTGGGACCCTGAAAAGGTAAAAAAAAAAAAAAAAACACTCAATTTTCACTGCCTCCTCTTTCAACTTTGACAATATGTGCATAGATTACGCAGACATAGGAAATGAAGAAAACTTTAAAATAAATGAATACCTTGAAATAAAATCTGTGTTCTTATCCATTTTGACCCATCAGAGTTGGCAACTCTTGGAAATCTCTCCAGTTTCAGGTCCAGAATCTCCCAGTGCTGCCACAGAATATTCTTTTCATAGGCAACAGACAAGATGGCTCTTTAGGGGTCTCAAGCAGTCTACAAGCTCTTCCCAGAGAAAGACAGTAGATAGGTTTTGAGAGAAGAGAATCAGTAATGACAGCAAATCTGCTATTTGAAGTCCTTCTTTGTTTGTAAACCAGTGTGCTTGACTTTTAAATCTTTAGCAAACTACATCCACTTCTGAAGCCCCAATAATCTTCCACCATAAACCCCTGGGCACACTTCGACTGTGTTTTTCATCCCCATCCAAGCAAGGCAAGAGAACATTGTACCTCTATGAGCTTGTGATTTCTCTTTACCAAGAAAGTGCCCCAGGTGGGAGTCCAGTTTGAGGGCAGGAAGGCTAGATAGTAGTTGGCATTATTTTGATAGGAAATAAAGG
Organism: Scalopus aquaticus; assembly: GCA_004024925.1. NCBI lineage: Eukaryota > Metazoa > Chordata > Mammalia > Eulipotyphla > Talpidae > Scalopus > Scalopus aquaticus. The sequence continues at coordinate 152,389 of PVIJ01001295.1, forward strand.
GTAACGGGGACTCTTTGACTCATCTGCTTCTTGTTATTCATGATTCCTGTTTCTTTGTGCACTAAGGGCTCCTAGGAGTGTGGAAGGAAGCACAGTGTTCCCAGATTCTAACACAATTGCCAGACCTTTGTAAATCCCAACCCATATTAAACACAAAGCAACTAGACAACAGTGCAGCTCATCACTGCAAGTGCAGGATGTTTATTGGATCCCAGGGGCAGCACCTTAGTCTGGCGTGGGGGAGTAAGGGACACTTTTCTGCTCCTAACCAAGATCCAACTCCTTCCTAGACCCAACTTTCCCACCTCCAGCCACAGCAGAACCCCAGGATCCACCATGAATGCTGAACACGATTGTTAAACCACAAGGCCAGAGGCAAAAGAGATAAAGCACAGAGTAATTGGAGATGACAGAAACAGGTCAGAGGTGGGACATAGGTCTAGGGAAAGATCTTAAGTCCATAGAGAGTAATTTGAGCTGTGATCAGGGAGAAAATGTTCTAATAACTGCCTCCGCTCTGCCCCCCCAATCTTTAGCAGTTGCCAGTTTATCTCCGATCTTCTCCCTGAGTTGCTATCTCACATCGGTCCACCCAATCCCAGGTCATAGCCTTTAGCCAGTTACGAGCAATTATCCCTGCACTGAGGGAAGATTTGACTCAACAAATTGGTCATTTAAAAGGGCTCCTGGGCCGCTTTCTTTTCCCATTGCTGCATGCTTGCATTAATTTTTAAAAACAAGTCAAAGAAAGCAGCATCCTCCCAAAATGCCAACTGACTTGAGGGCTGAGGGTGGGTCCCCTCTGTCTTAAGACCTCACAGCTCATCACATCTCTGGGATCTGAGGGGTCAAAAGGCAGGAGCCGGGTTCCTTCAAGGCTTCTACCCACATCTTCTTTCCTGAGGCAGAAAATTTCAAATCACTGTTTTCTTTCCTAAATCAAGGGCTTTGCATTTTCAAGTGAAGTGCCTTCTATCAAGAGGAAAGTTATAATCCAATTTGAGGGGACTGCAGCTCATGAGAGAGGATTAGGAGCCACTAGGTAGATGACAAGTGCTAGCATATTTCCTATCAAGAGCCTCTTACACTTTTTCTCCCTCTCTGGGAGCACCACTATCTTTACTGAAGAAGCTCAGAAGAGACACATTCAGACTCAGGTAGTTTTCTCTCTCACTTGCCCCCACCCCATTTGCTCTTTGCCATGCATCATTTTTAAAGTCGGTTTTGCATTTTTACCCTTTGAGACAAAACAGAAATGTATGAGAAATGAAGACCAAAATTACAATCAATCATCAGGTCCCTGGGCACAGGCAGTAAAAAGAAAAAGATCGGAATTTATTCTGTTTTGATTGTTGTGTCTCTACTGATTCAGCCACCTCCTTCCAGAAAAGGACAGGATTCTCATATTTTCTCCCCAAACAGCTGTGTTCTGGGTTGGCTTTTCAAGAAGGAGCCATCAAACCAGGTAGGAAGAGATGCCAGTTGGGGGAACCAGGGAAACCCAGGGAAACCCATGTCAAGCCTGGCTCCAAGGCCTGGCGTGGCTCTACAGGGGTGGGGCTCCCACGGCCTTCTTCTGCCCACTGTCTGAAGCGGGAAGCAAGGTGAATAGACAGCCCTTTCCAACCTCCCTCTGACTCACAGGACACAAGAGAGTTAACTGTTTGTTTGTTTGGATAATCATGGAGTCATTGGAAAAGGCTGTTTAGTGAACGTCCCGAACAGGAGAAGCGGAGGTGGAGTCCACCACATCTGCTCTGTGGCTTTCTAGCTCTGTGTACTGGCCAAGCACATATCCCTCACCTGTAAAGGGGAAGAGGAATAACACCAGTAGGTGGGTCATTGTCAAGATTAAAGCAAATATGGCACAGGACAGGCCAGACTCCATAAATGTCTGTTTATCAGGATCATCAGGGAAGATTTAGGAGTAATAAACCTAATTTGCACAGTTCAGAGCTACTGTTATTTTACTCTATTTGTATGATTTTTAACTCCTTTGTTTAAAGGGTTAAAATAAAGTAGAAACTGACTTCCTCTGGGATTTCTTAAACTTTTAAATAAAACTGTTAAATTCACAAGAGAAAGGCCATTGTCTAGACAATATCCTCTTGGTACTGTCTAGATGGTCATTCGTTTATATGATCAATTTGTATTCACAACTTAATGCATTTTCTGGTTCCCGAGGTCAGGGTGATCATTTCAAACTGCCTTGCTTCTGGATTTTGGTGACAAGCCTTTCTCTGTCATCCCCAGTCCAGTCCAGGTGCGCTGGGAGTTAAGGATGCTCCTCTGAGCTTAGGATGCTCAGGGCAAAGGGCTGCCTCCCTGCAGGTGTCTGGCCTCAGACTTGTCTACAACCCAGACCTTGGAATCTTGCCCTCTTCTTGAGCAGAAATTATGAAGCAAGCCACTCCCTCTGCCGGCAACTGAGGTGGAGAACCTCCCAAGGTCACCAGTAGAATGATTACATTTTTACTCACCTGCTTTCCTCTCTAGTGTGTTTCTACCAACACTTTTTGCAAGGAAAATATTAAAAAATCCATTCTGCTGTAATTGTTTTGCTTTTATTTTCCTTATTCCCCTTTCTTACCCCTAGCCCCCTGGATTTTTGGTAGATGGTTTGGTTTGATTTTTATTATTGTGCAATAGTTGCCCCAGTGACTAGTAGGGGAGTGAAAGGGATGAGCTTCCTGGTTGCCAGAACAAATAAAGAGTGAAAATAAAGAAGCAGCTGTTTTCCACTCATTCATCTGGTACATTTACAAAGCAGTGAACATATTCAGGGTATGCTGCTCAAGAGATGAAAACGAACATGGTCTGGCCAGTTCTCACGGAGGTCAAGGGCGAGGCCGGGACTCTTATCCCAGGATTCACAGGTAAGATTCAGAGTGTCTGGGGCCCTCAGAAATCATGGATAAAATTGCTTATGTATATGTTCACAGTGAATTTTTCATGGGGGATATCCATACCTCTTATCAGATTCTCAGAAGCACTCAGAATTTAAGAAAATTAGGGTGGAGAAGGGGTTGTAAAGGACCATTGATCTCAGAAGAGATACTGACATGTGAATGATTTGTTAAGATGTGGTTCTTGGAATCACCTTTGACTGATTGATTTTCTCTCTACCCACATCCAATCTGTCAGGAAATTCTACTGACTCTACCCTGAAAATAATGTCACAAGTTTATCCTCTTTTCACCATCACTGCTATCAAACTCATGCCACGCTGCCTGTCTGCTTCCACTGTGGCCCCACAGTCTGTACTCAACATAGACACCAACCTGATGCTTTAAAGAACAAAGTAGATTATGTCACTCCTCTGCTTGAAATGCATCAAATGCTTTCCTGCTTATGCAGAATAACTCTAAAGGCCTTGTTGTCATCCAGAAAGACCAATCTGCTCTGCCGCCATCTCTGCTCCTGTGACCTTGTACCTGATATGTTTCCACTTATCACTCTGCTCCAGTCTCATTCACTTCCTGCTATTCTTCATACATCCCTCCTAAGTGCCACAGGGAATTTGCCCACCATTTCCGCTGCCTGCATCACTCCTCCCCCACAAGTCTGCTGAAAGGTCACTTGACCAAAATTGTCTTTCACGACCAATTAAAATAAAAGAGCACCCCACTTTCTCTCAACCTCTGTTTTCTCTTTCATCTGACATTAAATTACATATTTGCTTATTTGCATATTGTGTGCATGCACCTGAGTGCGTGTGCCCCACTCCCCAAGACAAAGCTCTCTGAGAGCAAGGGCTCTGTCTTTTAGGTTCATCACTCTCTCCAGTTCCGAGAAGAAAGCCTGGCATGTAGATGCTCTTCAGTAAACATTTGCTGAATGAATAAATGAATGAACTGTGCTTTATTGTAAATACAGTGAGGGGATTAATAATAGCTTTATCTACAACATGCTATTGAAGTCATGGAAGGAGCCACTAGCTCCAATTTGGGAAAGCAAAGGACAGAAATATACTAGGAAGGGAAAGTTTCTACAGGAGGTGATACAGTTTTGGCATCTTAAAGAATGAAACTATGGTACCAGTGCTGTCGAGAAGGGCACATCAGGCAGGGGGAACAGCATGGGCTAAAGCGTGGGGTCATGGAAAAGCACGGGCTTTTGTGAGTTGCATGTAGCTCAGTGTGCATGGAATATTTACTTAAGTAGGAACTTGGGGAGTGACAGGAAATGAGATAAAAAAAAAAAAAGAACAGGGACCAGATCATCAAGGGTCTAAGGCTTTCAAGTTTTACTGAAGATTCTAGATTTTATTCGTAAGTGATGGGGAGGCAATGGAAGATTTCTCAGCAGTGTGGGAAGATGCTTAGAAAAACGGCTCTATGCCAGTGGAAATGAGAGTGTGCTGCAAGGCAGGGAGTACAGTGGCAAGGTGTGGTGAGAGACAAGGAAGCCGAAACTAAGAAGGGACTATAGATACGGAAAGAAAGGAATAATAACAAAAGAAACAAGACTCTGTGACCCATTGCATTTGAAGAATGTGAGAAAAGAGAATCCTGGTAACTCTAAGTATCATCAGCAAACATGTGGTCCCAATGTTCCCAGTTCTCTTCTCGTGATCACTTCAAGGATCACTAACCGTTACACTCTTCCTTGAGACACGACTTGGTGTCAAAATCCTTCTTAACACAGTGTACCAGAAGTTATACAAACTGATTAGAGCGGAAGTCAAGTGTAAACCTTGTGTGTTATTCCTGTTACTACTGTTTGTTACACACTCAGTTTGAGTGACTCTATGGTGCTACTGTGAATTGAAATAGAAAGTATAGATAAAGGAGAAGCTTTAACAGGGAAGATTTAAGTTAAATTTGACCATATGGGATATAATGGATGGGAATCTACACGGAGATGTTCATCCTGGCCCACCGACACTTGTATTTGGGGTCCTTCTCTCCTGTGTAGCTTCATCAGGTGTTCCTTACCACCTTTCATTTTATGTTCCAGCCTCCTCTCCCCACTCCCTCTTCACCATGTTATTCCTTTCCCTGAAAGTCTCCCCCTCTAGTTCGGTCCAGTTAGTGCCTACTCATCCTTTATTTGTCAGATGAAGTGTTGCTTCCTCAGGAAGCCTTCCTTCATGTGCGCCCATAGCACTCTTGACTTCCTTAGCTGCTCCATCCCATGATGTTGCAACTGTCCAGTGATTTTCTGTCTCCTGAAAAAGTCTCCAGTAGCCTGTAAGTCCCATGGAGGCGGGGAGCATGCAGTTCACACATCTGGGTCCACAGTCTCTCCATACTTGTGGCTGGAGACCTGTAGTTTTCTCCTTCATATTCTTAGGCAAGTGCTAAGTCCACTCTTGAAGGCTAGTGCCACCTCCCCACATGCAATTATAGGCATGTACCCCTCATGTTCTCACCACAGTGAGGTACCCTTTTGTCCCTCATGTCCTAGTCTAAATTGAGGTGGGAGGAGATGAGGATGGTGATATAGGGATGTCAAAACCCAGTACAAACAACAAAAAAACAAACTTAATGAAGGAGGTGAAGGACCTATATATATTGAAAGTTATAAAACGCTAATAAAGGAAATATAAGAAGACCCAAAGGGATGGAAGGATGTCCCATGCTCATGGATTGGAAGAATAAACATCATCAAAATGGACATATTACCTAAGGCAATCTACAGATTCAATGCAATACCTATCGAAATCCCAATGAGTTTTTTCAAGGAAATTGAAGAGTCACAAAATTTGTATGGATCGACAAAAGGCACCCAAAAGAACTAAAGCAATCCTGAGTAAAAAGATAAAAATGGAGATATCACACCTCCTGACTTCAAACTTTACTACACAGCAATGGGAATCAAAATAGCATGGTAGTAGACCCAAAACAGAAATTCAAGACCAGTGGAAGAGAACAGAAAGTCCAGACATAAACCCATACAAATATGGACAGTTAATCTTTGACAAAGGTATTATTGCCATACAATGGAGAAAACAAAGTGTCTTTATGAATGGTATTGGGAAACATGGATAGCCTTATGCAAAAAAATGAAACTCTGTGACCCAAACTGATCATTAAGATGCATGGAAACTCAAATGGTTTTACTTTTTAGGAAGATGTTGTTTGCTTGTATAGACACAGTGTGTGTGTGTGAGTGTGTTCTTTGTGTTTCTCTGTTGCTGTCTTCCTCAGGAAGGAACAGAGTTTCTTCAGAGTAGACAGGCCTGCTGGAGGTACTTTCCTTAGGTTAAACAAGCCACACCTGGTGAATTTTTCTGCCACAGACAGGAAAGCCTCATATTGACAGTTAACCATATTTCCCAAACCCCAGAGAGGGGCACAGTGTCTGACTGAGCTCTAAGTTCTGTTTCTGATGCTGGCAACTCACTAGGGCACAAAAATGACATCATCTGTCATTAGCCATTTTATGAATTGCCTTTATGGAAGGTAAAGTGGCAGGATGTGGGGACAAACCAGGGACAAAAAGACGAGTGGTCCTTGCACTCCCAGAGCCAGTGGTCATTAAGGAGAGTCGATACTATTGCAGGGATGGGGTCCCTGCCACTTAGAAGGTGCAGGCCTTGGGCAGCACTCAGCATCCCTGTGGTTAATGAGCTCAGCTGCAGGCCACTGGCCCGTCTGCTGCTAGCCAGCTGCCAGCCTCTTGGGCCATGAGTCAGCATGGGTTGTCACTTGATCCAGCCGGTCAAAGAGCCTTGGGAGCTTCCCCAAACCCAGTGCTGAGTCTGGAGCTAGAGTGTGGCAAGAAGCCTGCCCTGCCCAGGCGGGCCAGCAGCTTCCCTCCCCCGGTGCCTGGCGGGGAAGCAGTTCACACGAACTCGAATTCAGGGCATTGTTAAGAAGCCCCTTTTCACACCCACACCAATGCCGCCCCTGTCAGAGGAGGCAAGCCACGTTTTGGAAGAGAACTAGCAGCACACAGTGTTTCTTTGAAGCACTCTAGAGATTTCACTGACTTAACCTCCTTTGTCCTTCACATAATTCCAGTGAAATTAGTCAGCTTTAATGGGGAGCATCTCATCCTACTTCGTCCGTTCTGCCTGGAGTACGCCCACTAGCTTCTCCTTCCAAACCCTTTGCTTTTCAGCTTCTGGTTGGTGGCTATTTGGTCTGTGCTGCTAATCCTTACATGGCCTTACTAGATGGGACAGGAAGATGCTCTGAGATTTACTGAGGGCCCTGCAGGAGCATCTGCATACTGTGCTCCCATTGAATCTTCACCACAGTCCACTAAGGTAGGAATTAACCCATTTTGTAGATGCAAAAACTGAGGGTCAGACTAGTTACAGCGCTGGTTCAGGTTGTGAAAGTGGTGAGGGGCAGAACATGGTTTCCCACTGGAATCCATAGGACTCTTTAATCCCTGCTGATTCTACCACCCAGCAAATTGGCAGGAGGGATGTTTGTGGAACTCTCTATTCCTTCACAATTTTTGCTTCTTTTTCTTTTCCTTCCTTCCTCCCTCCCTTTCCTTTTTCTTTCTTTCTTTTTCTTTTTCTTTTTTGCAAAGAACTTTCTCACTGACTGCACGACTGTTCTCTGCACGGGTGACATTTGGCAACATCTGGCAATCGGATGACAGTGTGCAAATTGTAGACGGGGTGTGGTCACCCACTCACCAGGCTGCATACCAGCCTGGATAACACAGAGATCCCACTAAGATCAGGCAGTGGGCTGCCTTTCTATCCTTTGAGCTCAGAGAATAGTCTGGTCACTTACCAAGTCTGTCTGGTTACTTGCTCCTCAGCCCACCACCTCAACCTTCCCACTGACCTGTCCTACCATGGCCCCCATTTTTTCCACTCTGTGCTCTGTCCTTCATATTCTTCCTACTGGAATTTTCTAAAACAGGTGTAGGCATATAGCATCATCTTCTGTTTAAACCTGCCACATGATTCACCAATCCCACTTCTGGGTATATATTCAAATGAAATGAAATCAGTAACTCAAAGTACACTCATGGTCATTGCAGCATTATTCACAATAGCCATGGAAACAAACTGTCTGTTGAAGGATGAATGGATAAAGAAAAGGTGGTGTATATATATTATACAATGAGTATCATTCAGCCTTAAGAAGGAAAGTTCTGTCGATTGCAACACTGTGGATGAACCTGGAAAGCATTATGCTAAGTGAAATAAGTCAGACACAGAAGACAAATACTGGGTGATGACACTTCTACGTGAAATCGAAAATAATTTAACTCCTAGAGACACAGAGTAGATGGTGGTTGATAAGGGGTTGGGCGGTTGGGGATGACAGGAGAAGAGGGGAGATGTTAGTCATAGGCTACAAAATTTCACCTCTGCAGGATGAGTGAGTTCTGGGGAGCTAATGTACAGCAATATGACTACAGTTAACAATATTGGACTGTACACTTGAAATTGCTAAGAGGCTAGATCTCACCATAGAGGAAAAAGGTAGTGATATGAGGTGGTGGATTTATTAACTAGCTTGATTGTGATGAACATTTCACAATATAATGTATATCAAAACATCAGGTTTTGCATCTTAAATACATATAATTTTAACATGTCAATTCTATTTCAATAAAGTTGAAAAAGAAAGACTTCCATGGCTTCCAAACCTACGGGAAAAAGTAAAATCCTTAAGTAGGTCATCTAGGAATCTTCCTCCTCTGCCTCCTTGGCCAACACCATCTCCAAACATTTTCTTCTGTGCATTAGACTTAAGCTACTGCAGAAAGTGCACCTCTGGGAAGCCCACTCTCAGACCTTTGAACATTTTTAGGTGTGTTTCCTTCTACCTGAATCATCTCCTCTCCTGCTATGGGCAATTTCCTTTGAGAGCAATTCAAACGTCACTTCCTCTGAGGTGACATGTCTCCTTCATAGCCCATGACCCTGCTCCTGCTCCAGGAAGGAGCATGTGAAAGAGAGCCAGTAGCAGTCCACAACAATGGAGGACTCGCTGGTGTGCTGCATTTGGGTGCAATGGTATAGCAAGTAATTCACACTATTAATAGCAAAAGCACCAGTTTTCCAGCTGCTTTTGTTGTAAATTGGAGTGGATTCAAGGTTATTCTTATAATAATGTCATTTTCACTCACTTGCATGTTTTTCTGAGTAGGCGAGAAAGGGGTGGGGTTGCAGTTAGCTTGCCGATAATTGTTCCAAGTGTTAAAGAAAAAAGATTAAGAAGCCATCAACAGATCTCAAGATATTAGTGGGCTGTGAATAATCTGAGATGCAGGGAAGAGTGCATCTTTTCATGGAAATTTTATTGTTTATGTCTGTGTATGGGTGTGGGCATGAGCGTGTGCTGGGGACAGGGTGCTTTTTATATTCATGTTTTTTAAAAAAAGTACCTTGGGGTGAGAGCAACAATTATTTCCACCATCTGTAGGTTCACTGTGGTAAAGATGAAGCAATATGGAAAATACTTGCCGTAGTATTAAGAGGGGAAAGAAGGCAAAATCTCAAACAACGTGTACATTTTAAGTCCAATAAAAGTCATAATTCTGGAAGGAAGGCAAGCTAAGAAACAAAAAAGCTCTGATTTGTGCGATGGTGAGACTGAAGGTGAGTTTTGTCTTTTATCATGGTTGAGCAGTAACTCTATCTTGTAGCCTCGCCTCCTGAGTCTAGCCTGGACAGTGTGTAGTCAGTAGTCCTATGGCTGTTAGCAGCCCATCTGATAAGCTTGACATTCCTAGACATTCAGGGGTAACAGACCACCCCATCTGTAGTCAGCAGATCTGGTGTTCACTCTTTGGGCAAAGAGATAGTTGATACAAAACCCTCCATGCTGGTTCCCCCGTTTGAATCAATCAATACTCCAAGTATAAGTCATCTCAGTCACCACTTTGCAAATATTTGATCCTTTCAATCATGCCCTGGACCTCCTTGCCTTTGACCTAGTTCCTGACTCTCAAACTGTTATGACTGAGCCTTCTGGAATTATCTGTTCCACAATCACCAAACCATCTGAGATCTTCAACTTTTCCTCTAAGGTAGGCTTCCTAGTCCTTCTTATTCATAATGAAGGTTGGCGTGCCCTGAGGTCACCACACACCCTGCAGCCTTCACCAGTGGTGGTTGTTCATTTTCAACGCCCACATTTTTAGGGCGGGAAGGCATCACTGGCCTTGTTCCTAAATGCTGCTTCTACAGTTCTGTCTCCATGCCCTTCGAGGGTCATGCTGTTCAGCTGCACTGTCTTCCTGCCATGGTGCTGTCATCTTCCAGCCCACCATCTTGATCTTTCCTCCACTGAGATGTGAGCATTTGGTTCACAGTCTCCATTCACACTTCCATCTCTGCCTTCCACCCACTTGACTTTAGAGTCTGTGTGGATGGCTCATCCAACACTGTGACCTCTCCATTTCTTTAGTTTTCTTCCCATGTAAGCACCCTCAAAGAGTGGTCTCTACACACTATCTTCATTTTCCTTACGCCCAATTCTCCTCTACATCTCTCTAAGTAAAAGCTGGTCTAAGAGGAATACCACTAAAATAGCTGCAATTTAGGTCACCAATGACCTCTATGTCATCAAACCCAGGGACATTTTTCTAGTTCCTCCTTTTGTCCTCTCAGCAGCAACTGACACTTTTTGTTTTATTTTTTATTGAGGTAATGTTGGTTAGCAAACCTATGTATAATTTGCAGGTTCGCACATCTTCAGATGTATGTTACCACTCTTTGCCCACCAAGTCATCTATTATCACCCTACCACACAATCCACTGGCTTTTCCTCTTCTGTTGGCCCCAATTCTACAGTCAGGTATCTAGGGTTTGCTTTGATTCAGTTTTGTCAGTTTCTTTGTTTTGTTTCTCTATATTTCACATATGAATGACATCATCCATATTTGTATTTTTCCTTTTGCTTGAGCATAAACCTTTCCAGTTCCATCCATGTTGTCACAGATGACAAGATTTCATCCATTTTTATAACTGAGTAGTAGTCCATTGTGTATATATACCTCATCTTCCTAGTCCACTCATGTGTCCGTGGGCATTATGTTGTTTCTGTAACTTGGCTATTGTAAATTGTGATGCAATGAACCTAGACGTGCATGTATCCCTTAAATGAGCATTTTTGCATTCTTCTGGCGGAGACCAAGGAGTAGAATCAGCAACTGGTACTTGACCGCTTCCCCCTTGTTAAGGCATTCTTCCCTTGACTTTAAAGGCAAAATATTTTCCTGGTTTCACTGTATCCTTTGAAGTCCTGCCTTTATCATTTTCACCATCAAATACTGCTGTACTCTATCACTTTTCCCAGTTAATTTGCAGGTAATTGCAGCCTCACCAAGACTTTTAGTTCTCTGTAGAGGGCATGGGAATTTATATCTCGAAACCAACCTCTTCTTTGAGTCCCAGGTCATAGATCCAACTCTTGACTTGATATTTCTATGTGGAATTCTTGAAGACAGTCAAACTCAACAAGCTCAAACCAAACCCACAGTGGTCACCCATATGCCTGGTCCTCTTTCAGTCTCTGTCCAAGAGGATAAGCATCACCACTGTTCATCCAGAAGCACAAGTCAGAAATCTGAGTTATTATTGGTATCTCCTTATCTTGCACATCTTGATTTAAATATATCATCGATCACTATTTCTTTTCCTCCCTAAAATTTTTCTCAAATCCATCTACCTGTTCTTGATTTAGAACTTAATGCCTTAGGCCAAGTCTGTTATCATTTGCTATAGAGCGATAACTATAGAGTTATCGCTATAGTTTGCGTTAACCCATATAACCTGATTTCCTCCAGTCCAGTCTCCACAGAACACTCACTGGTAGGCACCTTTTAAAAGTAGTTATTATTTATGTAGTATTATTTAGTAGTATTATTAAAAGTAGTGTTATTTATGCATCATATGTTTAAAATCCATAATGTTTCATCTTAAGAGAACAATGATAAAGGCCTTAAAATAATTTATAGGTTTCTTCTCATCTCTCCCCTCATTGCATCATCTCATTCTCTCCCTGTTAGTCATTCTAATCTTTTTCCCCTTCTTCATTCTTCCTCCCCCATTCCTCTGCTTGCCCCAGGACATTTGCATGGCAGTTAACTTTTACTTATGCTTCACATATTACTGCAAGCATCATTTCTCAGGGAAATCTTTTCTGTCTTCCCTTAAGAAGTCAAATTTCCCTTTAATAATATTTCATAACACCATGCATGTACTACTCCACGACCCTAATATCAATAGAAAATCATGTGTCATCATCTGGATAGTGGTTTTCACTTCCACTGACATTAGAGTTCCATGGGTTGGGGTTGGGGATAGGAATCATGTCTGATTCTGATCAACACTGAATTGCTAACACATAACATAGTACTTGAGTAACCAACTTAAAATAGCCTGCATAAACTGTTTACTTTTATTATTTTTCATAACCGTTATAACTACTTGCCATTATGTATTTGTTTATTTATCTCACTCATTAGATAGAAAGTTCCATAAAGGCAGAGAATGTGCTTGTTATCATGCATTTTATTCGCAACATCTAAAACAGTGTCCTGAAAATTAAAATAAAACAGTGTTTAGCATGTGGCAGTCACTCCATAAGTAGTCTTTTATAAATAGTAAGTGTGTGATAAATATTGTTGGAAGAATAAATGTATTTTGCATGATAACAAAAACAACAACCCTCCCCAGTGACAGTACTGTGTCTAATTAGCCCATCTAGCTATTAGGAAGTTGTATGTCTGTATGTGACAAAGATAAATCCATTACATAAAATTAATAATAACTACCAAATTTACCAAATAACAACCTTACCCTGATTTAAATGTAAAAATAAAACACTCATTATACTCAGCAGTAACTGTTACTTACTGACCGTTAAAATATTTCACTAATCAATTGCCCTGAAAGAGGAAATTCATTAGCGATAAACATTCCACCCATAACTGCAGCTCAAACTTTTAAGCAGCTCTTGAGTTATTACTTATCTTTTCCAGACTAAGTGTTCTCCTTTTGATAGGTACTGCCGAACTGCCCCTCAAAGAGGTTTTACTAATGTTCACAGCCACTGGTGCAAATGGAAACAAATGCTCATTTCTCTCAACAAGATAGGTAGATTTTCAAAGAACAAAACTGACCAGAGCTCAGACGAATTGGAGAAAGGAAGCTAGAAAACCAAGTATCTAGGAGTTGAAATCTTAGGGGAGGAAACACTGATTTCTGCCATTATGTCTTATACCACAAATGGCAGGCAAAAGAGACTCTGGAATATGCTCTCACCTCAATTTTCCCCAAACCTTACTTTGTGCCTTTCTTAGGCGACAACTAAAGAAATCTCGGTCACTTTCGCCACCTGCTGTCCAGGTTGGGGAATGGCTTGCGGACATAAAAGATTGTTCTTTTCAAGGAATTTCCACTGGGCTCTCTCCCTACCCATTTTTCTCCTTTGCTCCTTACAGCACACCTTCTGAACTATGAATGTGCACAAAGGCATGACTTGGGAGAGTGACTCTGGGAAAATGGGAGCTCAGGGCTCCCTTCATTTTTCTTATTTCTAGCAATGTCTTAGCCACTTGTTTCAATTGAAGGTGCCATCCAGCCCAAAGTTGAGTGAGATGCAATTCTCTTTCCCAAAGATCTCACAGTCTAGTTGGGGAGTCAAGACACACCAACAGATACTAAAATAGCCATGTCATAGAAACAACACAGACATGGAGACAAATGTGAAGTCCACTAGTGGAAACCGGGAGGGCTCCAAAGAAGAGATGCTGTTTCACAGACTGCCAGGGACCAGGGGAGCTCACAAGTTGAAAAGGAGGGTTGCATTTTAGGCAGAGGGAATAGCATTTGAAAAGGCAGAGAAGCAAAAATAGGAACAGCAAGAATAAATACCTGTTCTGGGAGCCATAAGACGTTGGGACTACTATTAGTAGTTTGCTTTAGATGTTTTCAGACTTTTTGAGATGCAGTTTTAGGTGTATATTTGTGGATGGACATGGGGATGTGTCTGATTTCCTTTCATTTCACTGTACACTATATTTAGAAATCTCTGCAAGCTGGTGAATCAAAACCTGTCTCATTCTATTAAATTTGCACCATATTCCACTACATTGCTCCACCATGGTCCTTTCTTAATGGATATTTTAAGTGGATTACAATTTTTCACCTTGTATGCCTGTCTTCACGAACTTACGCAGGTATTTCCCAGAAGGGGGGCTGTCAGGGACAAGGGTGTCTACATTTAATTTCTGATGGTATTTCTGAATGACCTTCCAAGAAGACCCTGCCAATCTATACGCCTTAAAGAATAACAGAGTCATGTACTGGCAGCACCTCCAAATCGTGCCCAGTCTGCTTTCTCTCAAATGCAAAATGTTTCTCTCACTAAAATAACACTCCTGACAGTAATTCTATATGGACGGTATGATGTGCTTTTCTCATAGTTGCTGGAACAACCTTTTAAGACTGTTGATGTTATCCCCACTTTACAGATGACAAAAAACTGAGGATCTGTCAGGGGTGTCAGGGCTAAACCACAGTGTCCCAGGTGACAGAACCGGAACTAGAACTCAGGCCTCCAGAATCCCAAAGTGCCAGCTCCTACTCTGTTGCTAAGCAACATTTCTCCCTTCCGATTCTTATGCCGATGCTACTTGTTGCCATGGTACTGCTGGGACAGGGAACAGTAAGTTGTAATTAAGCAGTGAGCCAGAATCTCTGCTCTGAGCAGAAAAGGGTCTTTATTCGCTGACATGTGGGCGGACAGGGAGGGACAGAAGGATGGAGCTGGCTGCTGTCATTGAGTTTCAGGTGGGGAAGATGCTGGCCTTCACCTCTGTCCACATGAACCCACCTCTTCCCCTGGACTTCCTGGCTGGAGTGATGTGTGGGGTTCCTGCCTTCAACACTGTCCTGTCAAAACTCCGCATCCAGTGTGTTCCTTCTCTATACTGGCAAGAGGAAATGGCATTGGTGTAAACACCACCATTGTGGACCTCAGTTCAGATCTGGTCTCTGCCACTTGCCTGCAGGTTACCTTAATTTTCCGATTCTCTGTTTTCTCACTTGAATGAGACCATGATGTCCACCTCAGAAGGTTCCCTATGTGGACTGAATGAGACCAGGGATTCCAATGACTTAGCCAAATGTCCAGCATTTCGCTGCCCTTCATAAAGCCCTCAGTAACATGCAGCCAGTGCTAGTGTCATATTTTTATTATTCACCCTCCCATTCCTCTTTGGATGCTTTGCAGTAATGAAAGGGGGTTCAAAACACCTCCAGCATTCCATCCCTCCGCACCGAATTAAGGGGTTACGAAAGCTCATCGTGTTTTTGCCTTTAAATAAGAACACTCATAAAAAGATTTTCAAAAGAATTGATGTAGTGGAGCTCTGTACCTCAGAAATGCATTATTTGCCCCAGGAATGAGTCATCTCTAGTAGGAGGAAAAGTGAAACTGTTTTTCAAGGACCACACAATGGAAATTGCACAATTCAAATGACTGCAATTGCCTTTTCAGCTGAATCTGAGGGGAAAAAAAATTTCTAATTCATTCACTTGACTTTTTGAATGCCTATTATATGTCAGGCCCCCTGCAAGGGGTGAAAAGATGAATAGAACATGTTCCCCACCCCAGGGAGCTCATGGATTAGCAGGGGAGACAGTCATTTAAAATAATTACAGCATTGTGGTAGCTGCTGTACGTGAGGTCTGCGGATGCTGTTGTGGGGACACAGAGCATGAAGACCTCCACTCGGCCGGGGTGGAGACAGGCGGGACTCTCAAGAGACACCACAGAGCTGGTGCCTGCCGACAGGCAGCCACAGGTGAGGCACTTAGAACCATGGGGAAGTGGGACAGAGCGGGGTGTGTTCAGACAGGGTGCAGTTTACACACAGTCACTGGAACAACCTTGTAAGACTGTGGGGAGGGGCAAGGAATGAAACAAAAGACACAATTGTCTGTACCCACATGCTTCCAAAAGCCAAACCTGGCCCTGCAAACTCCCCTCCCTTTCTCTCAGGGCTCACAGCTTTAGCCTGAGCCTCCCACCTTGCTTCTAATTCCTCTCTCACACCACTTGGACCCTCATCTTTTGCCTCCCTTGCAAAGATGTTCCACTGCCTCTGGACTCAGAATAAGCTATTCCACTTGCTCTGGTCTTTGGTGAAAGCTTTGGTGCACAGAACAGAATTCTGGTTTTGCCTGGATCAGATTACAAATCTTGCTCCAGGACAGCCTGGAGTTGTCTCCATTGTCAGGGCACTCTAAGAGTGCGGCCTGGGGGTGAGGCTCAGCTCCTGGAACTCTGATGGAGAAAAGGCCTAGTGGGTTCCAGGTGAGGGACAGCAAATGCCACTTCTAGCCCATCAGTGACCTGGTGGATAAAGACATTGACCATCCCACAGAGTGGTTTCCATGGGGTACCAACTGTGGTTGAGGGCAGGGATTTGACTTTTGTTCTCTGCTCCCATTGGTGGAAAAAAACCAGGTTGCCTTTCACCGTTTCTCCTGGGAGACCGAATCAGTCATCTACTCTCATACAGACTTCTCGCTGGCCCAGGTCTTTTCCTTAGGATGGAATTGTCTACGGTGTGGGTGCAGTTCCAGGAAGGAATTTGAAAACAACAAATGCTTGTGTGCGGCTGCTGGTCTGGCTGGGCAACTGGGTGCCACTGAACGAATCCATCCGAGCAGGGCCAGCCAGGGCACAGATGATCACAGGATGCTATGTACGTGGACTGGAATATGAATGTCACCTCCTGCAGTTGGGCAATGCAGGGCACTCCACCCCAAGCTCATCAAGGCTGAGGAGGTACAGATGCATGTGTGCATGTGGGTGGAAGGGGGACAGGAGTATAGGAACATGGTAGCCCCACATACACTCTTCTACTGGTTCCTGAGTGGGCAAAGGAAGACGTTGGGGCCTCAAGGACTGTGTTGATTAGACTTCATGATCCAGCACTTCCATTTCCAAACCACTAGAAACACCTCTCAAATTCTGAGGAGTCTGAATGAACTCATGAGCATAAAGTTTATAGCTATCATCCTTGTACTTAACATTGACTGGCTAGAGGCCAAGTTCTTATTTACTTCCCGGAGTTTCTGATGTATAAAATGATAACATGAACTTGGGAACCAGCCCTCCCTTCTAACACACACACAAATGCATCTTACTGCTAGTAACCAATTATTAACTTTTTGATGAGCATGTTACTGGATAGTGTTAGTGAACATGAAGCTCCTGCTGCCTTCTGCTTTGGGATATCGCTCTATCAAGCAAATGTATGTGGGAAGTGAAGAGAGAACCCAAAGTCCTATTGTACAAACTAGAAAATCAATGGAATCCCGGAGGATTTTTTTCACTACTTACTATAGGGTCTTGGGCAAAATTTTAGAATGTCTAGTTTCTCAAATAGGTATAGTAATAGTACCTACTTTAGGGTTATTCCTAAATTAATGAGAAAACACATGTAATATAATTAACATGATCTCTGATACAAATAAGCTCTCAGGAATATTAGCTATGGTAACACTGTTTTATTTTTATTTATAGAGGTTCTGAGTATCTCACATAAGGGATCAAGGCAAAGCTGACAATTTGGGACCGTGGCCTCACTGCTGAGTACACTGGGCTAAACACTGGCTAGCCTGACATGGCCCAATCCCCAGCTCTGATTGCAAAAGGGACAGGATTGAAGGAATAGCCAATTGTTCCAGTCAAGCCAGCGTGGGTCACTTAGGCATCTCTTGACTACTTCAGGGACAGTGGGTCAGATGGAATCCTACTTGTCCCTTTAAGTCCTGAGCTGACGTAAATGACCCCATAGTGACCAACTCGCCAGGATAGGTCCAGGAAAGAACATTTCTTCTCTGCAAAAGAAGCTGCAATGGCCATGGAAGTGTCCCTCCAAGGGTATCTCTGCACTAATAGGAGGGGAAGAAGAATGGGAGGGTAGACCTCAATTCCTGTCTGAAAACTAGAACTAAGCAAATGGCTTTTATTTAAGATCCTGAATGTCAAGAAAACTTGCTTCTCACCACTCTGGTGGGACAGGCTAGAGACAAGCACCCCTGTTGTTAGGACAGTTATGTCAGTTTGTCTAGTGGTAGCCCAACACCATCTTATCTACTCGCCCCTATGCTGGAAGCCTGAGTACTAAAATATTCCATAGTGTTCTGTGTTCCATTCCACTCATCAGAGATTCTTGCGCAAGACTTGGGATGCATAAGGCAGGTGGGATCCCCCCTATTGCTCCCTTGGCAGTGACGAATGTGTGACTCCAGCAGATGCGAAGTGTTTCAGGGGTTCAGACTGTCCTCTGGGAATCAACCAAAAGTTCAGCCAACTGTGATCATTGCTAATTTCCTCTGGGCTGCTGTGATTTCCTGCTTCTGAGACCTAGAAGTCAGTCAGAGAGCCAGCATGGCTTTCCCTGGTGTTTGCTTCTTCAGCCCCTTCCAATTGTTTAGTAACCACCAAATTCCATGCATTAAATTCCTTTCTGCTTAAAAGACCTACAAAGATATTTCTGTTTTTCTGACCCCAGTAGAAAATGACTGGCTGAAAAAAAGTTTTATTGGCTGGCTGAGAACTTCAAACTTTGTCTTTTTCCTGAATTACTGAATGTCCACTGAAAGAGTCCAGGCAAATGAATGATCCTTGAGTCTAATTTCTGCCTCAGCAACCCTGTATTGTTCTTTGTTTTTAAGAAGTAGGAACAGAAAGAACAGGTCTCCTGCCCAAAGATACATCCCCATGCTTTCTACCAATTTGAAACCTCTGAATCCCAAACCTCCTCTTTTAAAAACATAAATACCTACTGGGAAGCTAATGTTTTGTGAATTACTTTGATTTGATTATCACTTCACCTAACTCATAATAAATATCATTTAAGGAAAAAAGTTCAATTTTATGCAGAAAGCATTATGAAAGCATTAACAGTTTTCAAAATGAAAAAGTACATGTTTTAAGTTTCTTGACAAATCAAGTTTGATTTTTTTGTTGCCTGCCTGTCATCCACATGCATATATAATTTTACATAGTGCTAACTATTGTAAAAGCACATTTTTATAATCTGCCTTTGCATTTAACAGTGCATTAATAAAGTCTCCATCTTGTCATATAGACTTCTTAATTGCTGTGTTTAATTACTTCATAATGTCTAGTGAGTGAATTGATCCTAATTTGCAAAACTTCCCCCTGTGACTGAATATTTAGGCAGGTTCTAATTATTTTGCTGGTAGGCTTAACACTTCAATGAACATCTTTTTGCTCCTGTTGATTAATCTTCTCAGGATAAATCCTCATGAGTGGAACTTCTAGACCCGAAAGCCTATTTCATATGCCCGGAACGCGTTTCCACTGTCTTCTCACCTACCCACACTGGTTTTATGCTTGAGGTCCTGGAGTTCTTCCAAAGTGAGGCTGACTTAGATGTGGGAGATTTGGGGCCACTAGATAGCAAATAAGGATGTCTCCTCACCAAACACTGTAAGGAGGAAAGGTCCTGAGAGATTGGGAGAAAGACTCTAGGGCCAGGAAAGACAAAGATAACCACAGTTTCTGAATTAGTAACGAGAAAGTAACTCTGGCAACACATGGCCCCGAACTTTTAATTTAACAGGTAGGCTTATTTCTCACTGAGCAACAGGCAGGGTGAGGGACCACTGGACTAATTCAGATGATTCCTTACTAAGACTTCACTCAACAAGTGTCATCTCCATGGGCAGGCAGATGGGAGAGAGCATAAGCATCACATCGGAGAGTTTTCAAGGCTCAGTATGTAAGGGTCTCTTTCACTTTAGATAGCAGAGCCAAGACATAAGTGATAGCTTAACCGCAAGGGAGTCTGGGAAGTGTAGTTTCAGTGTAAAACCAGGAGGAAGAGGGCATCCGGGTGTGTACATGCGAAGTCATCTTTGACAGAGTCATTTTCAAGAATTAGCCAGTCAAGCTTGATTATAGGAAAAATGGAGCTCTGCTTCTTGCACATATTTTGCATGCAAAATAATGTAAATAAAATGTGTCTGCCCAGACCCTGGCAGCTTTCAGTAATAGCTGCAGTGCCACACAATTTCTGGGCTTTCCCCCTATTAACACAGGAGGAGGGACAAAAGGAGCATATCTTACATTCCCTGGATTTCAGGGGAGGTAGACAATGGCAACATTACTTACTAACTTCTACTCCTCTTCCCTTCCTTCCTACAGCCTGCTTCCTTCAGTTCTTTTTTTCATTAGCTAATCCTGGCTCCAGATCTTTAGTCCCATTTTTTTGCAGTTTCCTGACCTCATGTTTTCCTTCTCTACTAACTGGGTGTTTATTATGTGCTAGTCATCATGTTAGGAACTATATTGTATATAGGTATGTGTGTGTATATATATATATATATATATATATATATATATATATATGAAGGAAACTTTATATATATAGTATATATATGTGTATATGTATTCATATATGTGTGTGTTCACACACATATATACACTATATATATAAAAAGGGAAGGGAGGGGGAAGAGGAATGGAACTTGAACTTAATAATCTAGAAAGACAACAAACATCCATTAAGGGGAAAGCTGTCTTTTTGTGAGGACACACCTAATGGACTTGTTAGGCTATGAAAGCAGAGGATTCCTGAGCAGAATCAAACAGGAAGAAGTTTAGCAAAAGTAACTAACTAACTGACCAACCAGTTGGGGCAGGGAGGGAGGGATGAAGGGAGCACTTTCCCCTACTGTCCTGAATGAGAATGTTCCCAAGGATATTTCATAAGTAAAAATGGTGTAAGGTGAAGAAGCCATTAATTTATGAAAAAATTTTAAACGTTCCTAAAAAAAAAAAAAAACCTGCCAAATCACACCAAAAACCACATAAAACCTAAAATAGCACTAAAATATAGTAAAAGCGGGCATACAATAAACAATATAAGCCTGTGCAAAGTAGAGTAATACCCATACAGCACAGTTTCACTTACCAGAATCGGGAAGATGGCACGCACAATGCAGGCTGAGAGGTGGGGATAGTGGTGTGTCAGGCTGAGACATCAGAGGCTGGGGGTGGGGGGGTGGGAGGTCCAGGAGACTGGGGTGTGAGAGAGAGAGGAAGAGGGTCATTCATTAGCATCTCATCATTGTCAGCTGAATCCCTCCATCAGGGTGGACAAGTCACTGACATCTACAACATTTATGTCTGCCTGCCTATGGAAAAGGTTTGTCAGCTGCTATAGCTGATGTGGGAGGCCTGAAATATGATAGAGGGCCTGCTTGCCTGCTTAATCCTATGCACTTTTCTATCACACAATTTTCTGAACAAAACATCCTGCAAACCTGCCCTAAATCTATGTGACCTTTGAGAACTGAAGCCATACTTTTCTGCAATCATTGCAGAAACCTTAGCTAAGTATAACACTCTTATAGTCTCTTTTAGGTTTTTTTTGATACTTTAGGGCACATCTTGCTAAGGGATGCCCAAAGTAAATTGAGATAGTGCACAGGTGCTAACAGATACAGTTCAAAAGCTATGGTGGCTGGATGCTGAGATGCTGAGGATAGTTTCTGGGGAAGGATCTTGGTAGCCACACTTGTTGCTCTGCCACGAAATTTGAATGCTGTTTTTGCCTTTTGCCTAAAAGCCAAAGTCCTCTTTGGATTCCTTTTGGTTAGTGAAAACAGGTACTAATGTGGGTCTTCATATAAGCATAGTGGTGTAAGGTGAACTTTTGAAAACTGGGGGATTCCTGTAATAGCTCCATATGACAGAGTGAACAGTAATGAGTTTTGGAGACTTGGTGCCATCTTCTGTTGGTTCCTCAAAAGGTACTGGTGACTTGGTAAAGGAGGCAAAAACTTCAACTCTGGCTGTGCATTAAAATTTACTGGGGGTTGTGACTTTCAAAACTTTTAAAAATAAATATAAAGAATTGAAATCGAACATACTTACAGAAAATTATAGAGATTATACATGATGGCTTTTTCACAAAGTAGCATACCTACTTAATCATCACTCACACAAGAAAGTAAATGTCACCAAGATCCAGAGCTTCTTTCATGTCCCCTGCTGGGGACTGCCTTCCTCCTCCAAGTAGCCACTGTCCTGACTACTAACACCACAGATGTGTTTGGTCTACTTTTGAATTTTATAGCAATGGAATAATAAAGCATGGCCTCTTTGACATTATTTTAATGAGATTCAACCATACTGATACAAGTGGCAGGAAT
The DNA here is from genome assembly GCA_004024925.1 of Scalopus aquaticus. Taxonomy (NCBI): domain Eukaryota; kingdom Metazoa; phylum Chordata; class Mammalia; order Eulipotyphla; family Talpidae; genus Scalopus; species Scalopus aquaticus. The sequence continues at coordinate 174,527 of PVIJ01001295.1, forward strand.
TTGGACACTTTCATATGCAGCATAAATACAGCAAGAATGTGTAGTATGGGTATTCCTAACGTTGTTCATTTTTGATGAACATTTGTATGTGTCCCTAATATTTAGCTATTTTGCATATTACTTTTGTGAACCTTTTTATCAAAGATTAAATTGTGGTAAAATACATATCAGATACAATTTGTCATTTTAACCATTTCTAAGTGTGCAATTCGGTGACATTAATTACATTCACTACCTACTTTCAAAACATTTTTTATAACAACTTTGAGATTTAATTCACATACCAAATAATTTGCCTGCTTAAAGTATAAAATTCAGTGATTTTTAGTATATTTGCAGTCCTGCAACCATTACCACCATTACAGGACATTTTTATTGCTCCTAAAAGAAACTCTGTACCCATTAGCAGTCACCTTTCCCGCCTATTTTCCCACCCCCGCATAGTCAGAGGCAACCACTAATCTATTTCCTCAACAGACACATAAATGTCCCTATTCTGAACATTTCCTATTAACAGAATCATGCATTATTAGGTCTTTTGGGACTGGCTTCTCTCTGAGCATACATAACATTTTCAAGGTTCATCTGTGTAATAGCATGTATTAGACAGCATGCCTTTTTATCACTAATTCACGTTTCATTGTATGGATCTGAACAGTTTATGATCTATTCATCAGCCTATAAGCATTTGAGTTGTTTCGAATTCTTGGCTATAATGAATGCTGCTATAAACATTTGCCGGCAACTCCTTCTGTCTGCAACTCTTTCCGTGAACATTTTCATTTCTCTTGGTTATGTACTTAGGAGTAGAATTACTGAGTCAGATGATAACTCTGGGTTTGACATTTTCAGAAACTGCCACTTTTTCGAAGAAGCTGCACTACTTTACAGTACTACCAGTAATGTCTGAAGTTTCCCATTTCTCTACATCCTAAGTCACACTTGTCATTGTCACCTTTCTGATTAGAGACATCATAGCAGGTGTGAAATGGTAACTCACTGTGGTTTTTATCTGCATTTCCCTCCCTCCCCACCCCCCCATGGTTAATGGTACTGAATATCTTTACATGTGTTTATTGGCCATTTGCATATCTCCCCTGGAGAAATGTTTATTCAGATCCTTTGCAATTAAAATAATTGGGTTATTTGCCTCTTTATTAGTGAGTTATAAGCTTTTTTCATGCCTTCTAGATATAAATCCCTTGTCAGATATGTGATCTGAAATGTTTTCTCCCATTGTGTGGGTTGTCTTTTCACTCTCTTAATGTAATCATTTGAAGTTTGAAATGTTGATGAAGCACAACTTCACTGCTTTTTTTTTCCTTTTGTTGCTTGTACTCTAGGTGTCAGATCTAAGAATCCACTATTTAATACAAAGTTAAAAAGATTTACACCTTTGTTTCCATGTACAGTTTAGTTCTTGTATTTTACTTATAGTTTGCAGTTTTAGTTCTTACATATAAATCTTTGATTTATTTTTCTGAATATTTTTGTATGTTACTCTTGTACAGAAATATGAACATATTTCTGTTGGAGATATATATATGCATATATATACATGCATATATATATGCATATACACATACATCTAAGAGTGAAATTGCTGGGACATTGAGTTTTGTATGTTCAACTATAATAGAGCTTGTAAAATAGTTTTCAAAGTGGCCGTACCAACTTATCATCTGATTCACAGTGCATGAAACTTTCAGTTGCTCTAAATCCTTGCCAATACTTAGTACCATCAATTTTTTAAATTTTTGCCTCTCTGTGGTTTACTAATATTGTGATTTTATTATACATTCCTCTGATAACTACTGGAGTTAAAATCTTTTTGTTTACTTATTTGCTATTTAAACACCTTTTGTGAAGTTCTTGTTTAAACATTTTACTCATTTTTTCTTATTTTAGGTATTATGTTTCAGTTATCTGTTGCCGTGTACCTCCAAATTTGGTGGTAGTAACTCATCACTGATCTGTAACAATAATATAACTATAGGAAAATAATGATTTATCACTTTTTTGTGCTTTGGTTGTTGATTCCTCTACTAGTTTTGCTTGAACTTACTCAAGTGGCTACATTTGGCTAATAGATTATTGACTGTGAGGAAACAGATTTTGAGTTGAAAGGCACAGTCACATTACAAAAGGTCATGAATACTGGCATGGCATGCAGGAAACAACTTGTCACAGCTCTTTTATATGTTCTGGATATATGACTTAAATATATATATTCCATAAGTATATAAAATATACATATACATATATGTACACACATACACCTGTGCAAGGCTGTCTTGTCCTTAGTATGTATTGTGATCAACTTTGAGTTTGAATGTGTTTAAGAGAAATGGTTCTCTGAAACAATAATGGATAGTAATAAAGATGTATCTGCTTAATACATTGTCAATTTATAAGCAAGTTGGAGACATTGTGACATAGATGAAAAATGAAAAACCATGTTAGCATTAGACACACCAGGGCTACAATCCAGGAACTTTAATTTATACCTGTGCATCCTCAGCAAAGTTACTTAATCTTTCTGAGCATGTTTCCTTCAATGTGATATAGGAATAATAGCACTTGAGTTAACTCAGTGGGCTGTACAAGATTTAAATGGGTCAGTCTTGCAAAGCCATGTGCTTATTGCCTGGCACATTTAAAGCCACTCAGTAAATGTAAATAAATAAAAGCATCTCACCTCATACAGAAAATAAATATATGGATGACTGTACTCACTCTTGAAAACAGTAGAGGGCAGACTTTACAAAGTTATTTATGAAATATTCTCTTTCAAATCATCTTCTAAGAGAATTTCAGGAATGATTATCTTTTTTTTTTTTTTAAGATTTATTTATTTATACATACAAGCCGGGGTACAGACCAGAGGCATGGGGTGGCAAGAGGGTTCACCAGAGACAGAGTGGGGAGCAGAACAGGCAGATCAGAAATACACTGCTGAGGGGTGCAGCGGGTGAGGCAGGAGAGGTCTGCCACACCATGTGGGAATCTCCCTGGCTGGGTGTCGAACTCGCATCGCCACTGCCCCACTGCCGACAGCTCCACAGGGCAGAGCTTAACCGCTGCGCCACCAGGGAGGCCCAGGAATGATTATCTTAAGTACTTTGACCAAAAGATGCTTCTATCGTCACTTTAATTTTTTTTTAACAGAAATCATGACTTTCTGGCTTTCCAGGAATTCCAAGGAGGATACTGGGCAACGTGTAACAATCCTGTGTGTGCCTGGTTCCAGATTAGGATAGAGTGATTTTAACAGGTTTCTCTGACCTTTATGACTGTCATAGATTCGATAATAAATAGAGGAAATGAAAGATGCCAAACTATCCTGACACGATTTCAGATTGCATCATTTCAAAATAGTGTGAACTTTGTGGCTAGAAGGAGTATGGAATAGAATCAGTTTGTAGCTAACTGGAGATCAGATTACATGTCAGTGATTGGGGTTGCAGTGGGTGCAATTTTGCCACAATAACACAACCATAAATGGGCATTGAGTAAATATTTGTGGAAATTTGAAGATGCTCAGAAATGTAAACATTTCTTCCAGTTGGCACTGCCATCCTACATTTCTGGGGGAACCAGCCTCATTCAATCTCTACAGCATTAAATAATACCACTGCTTGATATTTCAGTAGCCAGGATAAAAAAATGGCACCTTAAATTGCTTCAAGTTGGGCTTTAGGAAGCTAGGGAGGTGATTAAAGAGGATCATAAAAACATCAATGTTGAAACCAGTGCAATCTAGATTGGCTATTGAACTGTTTGCTATCTGTCTGTGCTAAGTAGAAAAGTCTAGAGTATGCATTTAGAAATGTTTATAGAAAACTGACGCTGCTATGATACCTGGGTAGACTTGTCTCTGTGGACAGAGAACGTGGGCAAGCCACACACTGGTTTCATGTAGAAATCACATGAGAGCACGCAATGGTTAAAGGCTACTTTATCAATTATTATTTAAAAGTTCATAAAAAGCAAAGAAAATGTAAGGTTATAAAAATGAACTCTTGTGTTTCTACAAGATTAGGAGCTATTTCAGCCAACTTTTTAAAGTTGTGAATTGGATAACCAGACTTGCTCATTTGTCTGCAAGTTGCATGATTTTAATTATCATAAGACTTCACACAAAAAGATAAGACAGCATTTTTTTAAATGGCAGATAAGATTTAAGGGCATAAAAATAGAAGCTGGGAAGAACTGACTGAGTTTCTATAGACTGTTAGGGCATGTTCCCCACTATAACAACAATTATCGATGACGTGATGATATGTTACTGCATATCTGTGAAATTATCACTGAATACTTATAAAATTTGAGAGTATATTTTAAAATGTTATTTTCCATCTAGTGAAGACCCATGTGAAGACAATTCATAGATTCATAGATTTATCATCCATTTCTTTTATCAAAAGTTCATTTAAATTTAACCTCGACTCAGCTATTTTTGTTGCAACTAGCAATTGTTGAAGGAGTGAAGATTAATTTTGAACATACAACATTGTTTGAACAATTAACATAAAGTTAAAAACAAATATTATGTGTTTCCTGAAATTGCTTTAAATCTCCTCTTCTGTATTGTCAAAATCCTTTGGGAGACTGATTTCTCTCTTATGAGTATTATTAAAATAAAATATAGAAACAGTTTGGACATACATTATACTTTGGAGTAAAGTCTAATCAATCTAACTTACATTAAGTAAATTAATAAAGAAGAAGAAAGCTCATTTTTTGTTTTAAAAATTTCCAATCTTTGTATGGCTGCATTGTTATTCAAAGTGTTAAATATGGAAATTTAATATGGGCAATTACTATCTTACTCTATTTTTTCCTTACATTAAATTACAATTACAGAACAAGAAAAGTTATAGTGTTATGATTTCCTTTGTTAATCATATATATGCACAATTTCAATCAACGTGTATAGTTCCTGTAATTTTTTCTTATTGCCTATATTACTCTCGTTCTGATTTATTTTTTGAAATTTAATTTTGTTGAATCTAATAATAAAAATTATACTTGTATTATATATATTTTAAAATTTCATTTTCCTAATGAATCATTTTTATTGCATTTTACTAAAGTATCAGTCCATGATGAATTAATGACTTAAAAACCCTGTACAAATGGTTTGAGAAGCATCATACAATTTCTCTTGGGGACGTTATGAGAAAGCTCAGTAGAGCTTTTTGGTGAGAACCCACATCAGCAACCAAGGCTGTGGAAGGAAAGCTATGTTTTATTTCCAGGCAACCTCTTTGCTGAAGGAGCCTCAAAGCAGAAGCAGGTCAGGTCTAGTTGGATCACACACTTTGATGTTCTAACCTTGGACTGCATTCAGTATTATTTCCTCACAAGGCATCTGAGAAGTGGAAAGTTAATATATTAATTAATTTCAAAGCTGGAAATAATAGTATCATAAAATTTGTCTGAAATATTAGGAGCAACAGACAGGACTTCGAAATCCAATAAGAACTGAGTTCTGGGCTGAATGTGAGAGAAGACCTAAAGTCTGACCATATATTAAGGTCTTTCCTGCTCTGTAACCTATAAAGACAAACATCTCCCTGATATTGCTGCTTCTACAGGAAACCTTCCCAACTCCCATTTTGATGCAACAAATGTCTTAGCAATTTTCAAAAATAGTATCCCATACATACTGCCTTCCTTCCTGGCTCCCATTCAGTCTCCACTTGCTTCTGGTCTCACCCTCCTTTGCACTATCTGGCGCCCAGGTCCTCTGCACACAAAAACCCTCTTGTCTCTCTGTGACCTTTGACATTACTGGTTCTCTCTCTTGCTCTCTTGGCTCTCCTCCCACTTCTGACTCCATGTCTTTAATCTCCTTCCCTCCCCATCTTTTCTCTCTCCTACCTCTAGGAAGGTGTTTTCACCGTTCTTTTTTTCTATCCCTAGGGGATCTCATTCAAACTCACAGATTCAATGTTCATCTCTCATATACACATAAGTTGCATAGCTCCACATCCACATTTTTCAAGATTCTAATCTTTGTTTGGCAGTTCAAATGTTGATATTAATTTTTCAAGTAGGTTATTCTCCTTGAAGTGAAAGGCTTACATCATTCATTTTTAAGAAAATACCTGCCAAATACCCAGCTCTGAATAAACAGACTCTGTCAGTCCTTCAGTAAAAATGGCTGGCTCTCCAGGAAAAAACAGCTACTTCAATTTCTATGTCAAGCCCCTACACACGTGCCTTTCCTTAGCATGCAGCTTCCTATGTGACTTTTTGCAAGTTTTATGGCTGAGAAATAACTTGCATTCTCTTTACATTTAGCTTCAACTCTTCAAGTCTTTGGGTATTGGACTATGGTGACTTTGAATTTCAAATCAGAACAGAAGGTTTGGAAAAGGATTTTTATGCTACTTTGAGATAAAAGAGGCAGAATGAAAGGTGACTATTCCAAAGGTTTTGATCATTTGTTTGTGCAACTGGCCATGAGAATGCTTGAAAATGGAACTATCTTAAAAATACCTGCCATAAGCCAGAATTGATAATGGTGGAAGCCAAGAACATCCAGAAAGGTAACGGGGTGTGACGGGACCAGACAGGTGTCCTCCCCCCCTTGGAAACTGGCAAATCCTTGACCGTCAGTCCCAGCATGGTCTAATGTAGGTTGACATTCCATAATGGAGATGCTTAGAACTGCTTCATCAACTCTTTTAGGAGACACCAAACACTGAAATACCTCATCAAAGAACAGAGGTAAAGTTCACACCTATCCTGCCCCTGGCATACCCAGAAGATGAACTGTATACTAGAAATACTCATGAGACTGTTTATCTGCCTGATTTTAGAGGTGGATCTGTTACAGTCATTTGATCACAGGTACCACCTGCCGGGAAGACAAGATTCATAATTAATTCATGATTGTTGAACAGATGAAAAAACGGGGTATTGTCGGGGAAGGGAACTGATTATGGTCTTTATGGCTCACCCATCTGGTTGCATTAATGCACACATGCACCCTGACATATGGTCACTAGCTGGAGAGAAGGGGGAAGATTACAAGATACAAATGATAAATGGACACTACAGCTTCCCTTTGTGGCCAATATGAAAAGGGTCTAGTTTTAAATTTTTCTTGAAAATATTCATGAAGAAAGGTTTTTTTTTAACCTTTCGTTCCAATTCTGTCATTGAGGCATTCTGAGGCTCTGGCTAAACATAAAACTTCTTTAGTTTCTCAAGCAGAAAATTTAAACATTCTACCCATTTGTCTTTTTGATTTTTGATGATGATCAGGAGATTTATAGAAGAAGGGCCATATGTTGGTATGAGCTATTACTATATTATCAGTTCTATCATGTTACTTATTTGGCATAAACACACTATCCAATGTTAACTGACATTTAGTGAGCTGTTATTAGACGTTTTAAGTATACACACACACACACACACACACACACACACACGTTAACTCGCTGAAAGCTTACAAAGCTTTACAAGAGGGGAACTATTATCATCCTCATCCTACAGAGGAAGAAATAAGGCAGAGAGAGTAATTAGGGGACTCATTAAGGACACAGAGTTTACAAATGGTAGAGGTGAATCTGACGATCTGATTCACCATTTTCATTTACTATAAATAAAATGGAAAGAACATAAGATAAAGAGCTGACTTCATTCCACTGTCAGCCCATGGTTAATTAACTGTGTGACTTTAGACAAGTCACACAACCCTTTTTTGGTTCTGTTTTCTTACTTTTACAACAGAGATGGTAATACCTGCCCTGCTTAGTTCATGTGGTTGGTGAGGATAAGGTTATAAGCTCCCCAGAGAAGGAACTGTAGGATTTATAACTGCAATTAGCCCAAGTGCAATGCTTGAGAGAATTTCTTAATGATCATATTCATGCATGGATGAGTAAATAGGTCAATGATTCTATGAAATGATGGATATGAAAGAACCTTTTAAAATCGCTACCCAGCAATCAAAAAAGATAAACTCATGCCACTTGTGGAAACATGGGTGGAGCTGGAAGGGATTACACTAAGGGAAATAAGCCAGAAGGAGAAAGATAAATACTGATGGTGTCACTTATATGTGAAATATAGAGAAACCAAAGAGTCAGACAAGACAAACTTTTAAACCAACCCTTGAAAGCTGACCATAGGTCTGAGGCATTCAGGAGGGAGAAAGGGAAGGGTGAGAACAAGATAGGGGTGAGGAGGGAGAGCAAGATGGACTATGGTGAGGACTATGGGTGCTTTGGTGGTGGGAGAACTAAGGTGACCACACCTGACAGGAGAAATCCTATACTGTCAAAATATTAACAAGGATATAAACCAGTGGCACTTCATAGAAAAAATAAAAATAAAATAAAATAAAATTGTAAACCGTACAATTATAAGGGTTTATTTTTAACTTGCCTAGGAAGTCCTAAATCACTTCATTAATCTTTAAATTTATCATCAGTGTTTTAAATTTAACTTTTCATTTCAAGATTATAGATTCACATGCAATTGTAAGAAATAAATGTGAGAGATCCCATGTACACATTACATGGTTTCCCTTGATAAACATCTTGCAAAACTATAGCACAACATCACAATCAGGATAAAAACACTGATACACACAAGATACAGACCCTTTCCACTGCCACCAAGGGTCCTTCATGCTGCCCTTTTATAACCACCTTTATTTCCCTCTGTCCCCACACTGTCCCTGACAACCAATTTTTTTTGATTTCTGTAATTCTGTCACTTCAAGAATTTTATATAAACATTATCATATAACAAGAATGTAACTTTTTGAGACTGCCTTTTTGCACTCAGCATAATTCCCTGGAGATTTACCCAGGTTGTGTGTATCAAGAATTTCCTCCTTTTTCATTGCTGAGAAATTTACTGCCCCATGAATGTACTGAGGTTGACTCAACCATTTATTACTGTAGGGCATCTAGTCATCTAGATTTTGGTTCTGACAAATAACATTGATATAAACATTTCCAAGCAAGTTTCTGTGTGAATATCAGCTTTCTTTCCCTGGGAGAAATGCCCAGGAATGTAATTCCTGTTGGAAGTTTAGTTTCTTAAAAAATTGTTTTTTCCAGAGCAGCTACACCATTTTATATTCCCAGTGCAGTATGTGATCATTTTTCTGCATCCTTGCCAGCATTTGGTATCTCACTATCTTTTATTCTAGTCATTCCACTAGGGGTGTAATTGTAGACTGAATTGTCTCCCCCTTAGAATTAAAAGGTTAAAACCTTGACCCCCAATATGACTGCATTTGGAGATAGCACCTTTAAGGAGGTAAAAACTAAGGCGAAAAGAGGCCATAAGGAAGGTCCCCTCATTAGATAGGACTGAAGTCCTGATGAAAAGAATAGTCTCCAAAGTTCTCACCCTCCAGATGTGAAGAGATAAGAACACAGGAGAAAGGTAGATTTCTACAAGTGAGAAGAAAGCTCTCACCAGAAACCAAGCCGGACAGCACTTTCATCCTGGATTTGTGGCCTTCAGACTGGTGAGGAAATTAATTTCCATTGTTACCCATTTTTGCCATAGCAGCTTTTAGCAGACTAATATGGTAGTGGTATTTATTGTGGTTTAAATCTGAATTTCGGCAGTTCTCCTGCCCATCTGTGACTATGCAGGTGTCGCTCTTTTTCTTTCTCCTTTTCCTAAAAAAACCTGTATGTTTTAAATGTAAAAATCAATCAATCAATCAATCAATCAATCAGAATTTCTCCAATGGCTTATTTGCCATCTGTGCATCCACTTCAGTGAAATGTCTGTTCATACTTTTGCTCATTTTCCAACTGGATTTTTTTAACTATTGAATTTTGAGAGTTCTTTTTATATTCTAGAAACTCACTCTTTGTCAGAGAGGTGGTTTGTAAATATTTTTTTCCCAGTCTCTATCTTGTATTTTTGTCTTCTTCAAAGAATCACAGATCATAGTTCTTAATTTAAATGAAATTGAATTTATCATTTTTTTTCTTTGTGGATCATGTTTTGGGTGTTGAATCTATGAACTCTTAGCCTCAGCCTAGGCAAATCCTGAAGATTTTCCCCTTTAGATTTTCTAAAAGTGTTGTAGCTTTACATCTTACAATTAAGTTTGTGATCCATTTTGAATTAGTTCTTGTATAAGACGTGAGACTCAACTCAAAGTCGATTTTTCTGTTGTTGTTGCCTTGGGGTGTCCACTTTTTCCATTCTTTTACTGAATTGCTTTTGCACCTTTGCCAAAAATCAGTTGGGCATGTTTGTGTGAGTTTATTTCTAGTCTCTATTTTGTTCCACTTATCTATGGTCTATCCCTCTCTTAGTAAATATCACATAATCTTGATTACCTTAGCTATATAATATCTTCAAACTGGATGGTCAGATTTTTCCCATGTTGCTCTTCTTTTACAAAATTGTTTTAATTATTCTAGTTCCTTTGCTCTACCTTGTGTATTCTAGAATAATCTTATCTACAAAACATCTTGCTGGGATTTTGACAGGAATTGCATCTTTAATATGTTGAATTTTCTATACACGAACAGAGTATGTCTCACCATTTATTTAAATTCAGTTCTACCTTAAGTGTCTGTGAAGTCCCTCTGATTTCATCCTCTCTAGAGAAGGGTGAGGTCAGGGAAAGATAATTCATTTTGGGGTTAGACAATCTGAATCTAAGCTCTGCCTCTACCCTCTACTTAGCTTCTTCACCTCACTAACCTACTTTAAATGGGACTGATGACCCACCCTTCATGGAATGATAGTAAGAATTCTGTAAGATGATGTATGTGAATAGTACTTTGCAAACCATAAAATATTTTGTAATTGTTGGTAATTATTAATATTATTAGTCTATAAGGACTCTAGCTCATCCATTTGTGGGTTCCTTTCTCACAAAATATTCAGCCTCCCAGTGGGAAGGGTGGCACTTATAGAAGACCCAAAACCCAGTTATAAAGAAGAAGGGAAGGGAATTGTTATTTAGAACTAATATATAATTAGTAGTTGAAAAGATTAATTGTGCAGGCCTTTGTTCCACTAAATGGTACCTCTGTGACTTTCCAAACTTTATGTGATTCAGTATGGTCAAAGGGAAAGGATTGACATTTCTCTTGTTAAGCTAAGTTGTACAATTGCCTGCTAAGTGGGAGTTAGCAATTGAAAAAAGTTGTTTTGCAATGAGGCTAAAAGGCTTGGCCACTTTAGCAGTGATGTTGATTCTCTTGGGTAGTCTGGGACCTAAAAGAGGAATTCAATTCAATTCCATTCAACTTGGTTCAATAAATGGAACATTTATTATTTGTTGGACATTGTGCCAGGACAAGGGATATGACATAGCCTCTGTCCTCTGTTCTGAAGGGAGACAGACATAAACTCCAAGGCACAGCTCGGGAGGAACTATGCTAGAGGGAATCCTAGAGGGGGGAAAAAAAATACCAGGATGCTTCTTCACTGGGCTTGAGATGAGGAGAGATGAGGCTGCCCTTTTGCTGATTCCAGAGTCGCACTCCTAGTAGAGGGTGACTACTAGAAGGAACTCTGACATTATTAGCAGGCGTCTGTAAAGGGCTTTTTCTCAACATGTCCCCACCTTTTTAATGACTATTTTTGTTCCTTAAGTTTGAGATGCTGAAGCCCAATTTAAAAATATTTATTTTTAATAGATTCATAAATGGAAGCTTTATGAGTTTAGTTTTGCTGACAATTTCCTTGTTTGAAAAGTAGAAGAAAATAAGGTTTAATTATTCAAGATTCATTTCTGCCAAGAGAAATTGTTGAAATGCTTTGAAATGAAAAACAAAACAAATAAAAAGAGATTGTTGGTGTTGATTCTTCTTTTCACTGTATTTGAGCCAATCTTTCACCTGTAGAAAGTTATACAAGTGATTCTTATCTCTGAAATGCAAAAAGAATGTGTGGACATAGTAGTTTTGCCCCTCTTGTAAATTTATTTCAGTAACATTTGATATTGCCTATATATGTGTGATTTGTTCTTTTTGAGTCACTTGTAACATCTTGCTGATTCCCTCGTTAACTAGTGAGGGCAGAGAAGACATGCTGCTGCTGAACAATGAATTCCTAAGAACAAACAAGGCTTTTTTTTTTTTATCTTCCTTTTCAGTCACCCCAATCCTTTTTCCCTTTTACCACCACAAAGGCCTTATACTAATCTGAGTAAATATTTGCTAATGATGGTGGCAGCCTGTTGTAACAGGTCAGTGGCACCATGCAGGTAAAATATATTGCTTTGTGTTAATTTCCTTGGATGCCAGCATCCATTTTTCCAGACTCTACTTCTAGCCTACTCATCAAATGCAAAACCTTTCACTGTAGGACAGAGGTTTTCTATGCTCAGGCCTCCTCCCAAATTTCAAATTCCATTGAACACTGATTGTCTCATATTCTAAACCTTAGGCTAAGTCAAGATTTAAGATTTTCCAAAAGATGCCATTGTACTTTTTTTTTTTTTCCTCAAAGCAACATGGAACTTTTATTTTAAACATGTGCTCTGTATATCTGGAGCATGGGAGTAATCCTTTTACAAATGGAACTCATTATTAGAAGAAACTATAACAATAACAAACTGGCATTTGATGTGAGTCCACAGAGGTTTAAACTTCAAGTCCTGCCAAGAAGTTTGTTACAGTCTCTTTCAGCTTTGTATCTGACTGTTGTGAGATCTTTGTATCTGACTGTTGTGAGATCTTTCTATCAGCCCTAATGTTACCCAATAGGGCTTGGAATTAGCTTAGAACATGACACAAGAAAGCACTCTTAAACTTTCTGATCATGCTGGACTCTAGTTTATCAAAATAGCCCCTTATACCAGCTCTGACAGCAGCCACTTGTTCTTCAACAGTCATGGGAGAAATCTGTCCTTGCTTCAGCAATTCAGTCAGACACACGATTCAAGAGCTGAGTTGATAGCTAGGCCAGAAGTGAATTGGGCAAAAGCAGCAAACTCATGATACTGAGCCAACTCCAGCTTCAAGGTACCTGCCACTTGCTTCATGGCTTGACCCCAAAACTGATGTAATTCCTGTGCACTGATGTCAAGAGCCCTGGGGTATGGGCTTACCTTCTCTGCCTGCCCACTCCCTGCTTTGATTAACTGATTTGGTTTAAGAAAGACTCTCAGAGGCAGCCTGCCTTTTACAGTGGTCGCTGAAGCTCTTGTGTTTCCACCAGACCCTTCCAAGTACACATAAAACCTCAGTTTCTCAAAAAGGATGGGAAAAATCACCTAAAGTGAAAGCCCCATGTAGAACTGTAAACTTTACATGTTAGTCACTTTGAGTTTATGAGAGCAAGCTTGCCGACTCTGGGAGAAGGAAATTGGAAGACCTGCTGCACTTTTTCCCTGAGATTTCTGACAGGGTGATGTTGCAACAAACCGAACCCCTTCTGGGAAGAGGTGTGTTGTTTATCTTTGAGCTCTCCAGTGTGGTGGTGCTCCACGCCCTCCCTGCAATGCTCCAGGTCAACGTACAGCCTCTCCCCAAAGCAGCAGGTTCCAGGCTGCAGAGCCAGAGTGGGCTGCTGGGCAGAAGGAAATGGTGCTTTTCATGTGGTCAGCATGGGCTGCAGTCCAGCAGGGTAACGCTGCACGTCCTTTGAGGCTCAGTTCTTTAGTATTTGCCACTGAGCCAAACAGCAGCCCTAGGGAGAAGGCGCTGCCCTCTGCTTTATGGATGCTCTTGTCAGTCAAGGCCAAAGAGACTCTGGCTCGGGAGGGTTTCTGGTGAAAGGCACTTTTCAGTCCAGAGCATTTGTATTCTGAGAGAGCTCTGGTTGGGCAGGAGATGGCCTCCTTTGCAGTTTGAGCAAACTCTCTCTCCAAACCCAGTCTATGGGAAGTTGGGGGTAGAGATGGAGAAAAATGGCTGTATGCATATTCTTTCTCCACTCAGAAATGATTGATGGATTTCATGGATGAGACACTTTCCGGGAATCCCCTCTTCTCTTTAATAAAGATTTAAATACCTTTGCGCTGGCAAGCTCAAAGGTAAATAGCGCACCCTTTCCCAGAAGGGGTTCAGGTTTGTTGCAACATAAATAAGAAAATAAGGAAATAGGAAAGGAAAGCAGTCATTTTTTTTGTGGGGGGGGTGTCCTTCTTTGGGAAGTTAGCACTAGTTACACTAGAAAGCTCTCTCTACATTGTGCTGACACAATGGGTTCAAAATGACCCATACAACTAGACACCCCAGTGTGTGTGGATGGATGAATTCCAATAGATCCATAGTGATATTTTTTTTCTGTTTTGGTGAAAAGAAAGTGCCTAATACACAAAGCTGCACTAATTATAAACATGTCATCTATTCCTGAATGCGCTTTCAGAACCAGACAGAAATGGATTCAACTTCCACTTAAGAAACTTGGCAGGTCCATGACTGGCTAATTTATATAATCTCCTTGTGGATCAGGTGAGAATTCCTCACCTATAAAACCAGGCTAGCAAACCTGGCTCAGGTGGTGAAGCTTAGATGAGATGGCATATGTGTAAATACCCTAGCTCAGAGAGAGACGTGTTTAGGTGAGGCCAGAGAGAGAGCAGAGACTGAGCATGGCAACCTTGGAAGTACCTTATCTTTACCCTCAAAGCAATGGGAAATCAAAGGTTTTTTTTTTTTAAAGATTTATTTATTTATACATACAAGCTGAGGTATAGGCCAGAGGCATGGGGCGGTGAGAGGGTTCACAAGAGACAGAGCGGGGAGCAGAACAGGCAGAACAGGAATACACTGCTGAGGGGAGCAGCGGGAGAGGCAGGAGAGGTCTGCCGCACTATGTGGGATTCTCCCTGGCTGGGCATCGAACTAGCACCGCTGCTGCCAACAGCTCGACAGCACAGCGCTCAACTGCTGTGCCACCAGGGAGGCCCCAAAGAAGGTTTTAAACAAGGTAGTGACTAATGGCTGTGGATGGAGAAGGCAATGTCAGGAATTGGAATGGTCAAGAGCAAAGAAAGGAGAGCACTTGGCTGTTGCAGTGGTTTATGTGACTTCACCATTTTCTGGGCTTTGACCTTAGGTGATTTCCTGGCTTTTGGTACTGAACCTGCCTCTAATTTCATGAAAGTACTTTGACTTTCAGGTTCCTACTGTCAGATCCACTATTGTTACTAAGTTCACTCCTTGGGCCAAATGCAACTTTGGTTTGGTTTTGTGAAATAAATCTTTACAAAGTACATACCATGTGTTAAGAACACCACTGGCTGCATGTAGATTTCCATGCAGATATCACAAGTTGGCTTCAAACACTCACTGGTAGAGTGCTGGAAGTCTGCTTGGGCTCTACAAAGAGGGCCAGGATTAATTAGCATGCCTGCTCTGGGTGAGGGAGTGTTGGCAATACATTTGTCACATATTTGCCATCTCTGGTCAAGAAGCACCCAACTCTACCTACTAACCTGGCTTGATCCTGACTCTGCTTGAACTGTATTATCTTCAAACAGCTCCCAGCATTCTGGGTTCAGAAATAGATAGCTGTAGTTGTTTCCTATCCAGGAACTATTGGAGAGAGGCTTTCTTCTACCAATGGGACTGCTATACTAGTAGTTGTTAGCTGACAGGTAGAGAGAGAAGAGCTGAGCAAATAAAGAGGCTGTACAGGAGTCAAGTTCAAGGCCCTGCCATTTTGAAGCTTTTATCCAGTAGAGAGGCATAGATGTGTGCCCCTGAGTGGGAAAATCAGTCATCCTAAAACTCAGCACAAAAAGTAATCCCATACAGAGGGCAGAATGGTAATCAGAGCAGAGTGGCTGAGTTAACAACTGACAACCAAAATGGGCCACAGACATGTGAGTGTTTCTTGGCAGGTTTTCAGGAAAAGCTATGAAAGGAACTCCAAAGACTTAACCTTCTGTCACATCAAGTGGGTGCCTGAATAACTGCATAGGGATATGAAAGAGAAGGGTGATATATAATTCTGGTCTGGGGCAGTTAATAGTGGGTATGTCTTCACACACTATTTCGCACCCATAGGGCTGGAAGTAAAGAGCTTTGGTAGAGCAGTGTCACAAAAACGGAATACTTTTGGATTCCTAAGTCATCCTTTGGAAGAGAGCTGCTTAGGAGAGTCACCAAACCCCTATCAAATTCTGATGAGAGACAAACTTTGCCTGCCATACCGCTGAATGTTTGAGCCCTATTTGTTGCCAAACCTTATCCTACCTTCCCTACTAAACTAGCAAGCCATGTCAACAAAGTGCTAAAAATTTCATGACTCCAAGATTTAGAAAGGACTTTTTAACATATTGCCCATTTAAAAATCCCTATTAACTGCTCACACAAGGTCCATTTTGTTAATAATGCAAGGGTCAACTACTTGAAATCTTGGTGACATGAAAACTTTCACACATTACTTATGTTATAAATTGCTGAAAGGTTCTGGAAAGAAATTCAGCAATATTTATCAATCACCTTAAAATATGTATTCTACTTGTAGGAATCCAGCTAAGGAAACCATGAGAAATGTCTGAAAAATGTATACAAAGAATAATGTACAAAGCCATTTATGGTCATCATGGAAAATAGACACTTCAATAATATCTAAATGGTAGGATGCTATGGTCTTCCTGCATAAAGTGGAATGGTATGTGCCAGTTACATTTTTTGGATGATATTCTAATGAGATGGGGAAGAGTTTATATTACAATGTTATTGAAGTAACATTAATAGAACTATATAAAACCCTACTTTGTGTGTGTGTGTGTGTGTGTGTATGAGAAAAGCATAGAAGAAAATGTACTTGTCTGTCATACAGTATATACAAATTTATAGGGAAAAAACATTAAGAAAATGTATCCCATTTAACTATTAAAAGTGGGTTCTGTCTTACTCAATATATCTATGTACACACACACACACACACACACACACACACACACACGAAAAAAGCATAGAAAAAAATGTACCCAAATTAAGTATTAATAGTGGTTTTTATCTTACGGAATTTCTGTTTTCTTCTGGATACTTTCCTATAATTTGTCCAATTTTAAAGAATGTTGATGTATTATTTTTTATAATGAAGGAGACAATCACCAAAAGCTTTATTTTGAAATGTCATACCAAAATGTTTCCAGTGGGTTGAGGTTCCCACTGGGCTTCTCAAAAGTGAGGCTGAACTTCTTTTGAAATGTTTTCGGGTTGGTCTTCACCCAGGCCTCTGAAGCAGCCCTCATCTGATGGCCACCAAATGGCTCATCACAAAATTCTCAGGGCTGCTCTCAAGGGTCAGAGTATATGATGAAGGCAGTTTAAGGTAACTGATTTCTGCATGTTGTGGAGAGTTTTGTAAGTAACTTCTCACCCTCGTCTAACCTCTGACCTCTGCTGTGGAAAGAAGAAAGTGGGGGTGAAAAGAGTACTCAGGGAAACATTGGGGTGAGGTGGGATGAGGTGAAGAGCTAGAGGAAGGGGGAGAAAGAGACAAGGAGCATAAAGGTGGCAGAACCTGGAGGAGAAAAATACATTTAACTTCCAGCGCTGCAGAGAGATGTTAGTAGGTATTTGAAATAGAATAATCAGAATTACTGAATTATAAGTAGAAGATGTTTGAATTACGGAGAATGAGTAAGTACAGAGACCGAGATTTTCCTGAAAGTATTACAAAAGTTTTGATATCTAAATGTATACATTCTGATGTAAGGAACCCAGAATAAGATTAAAAAATAATATTCTTGAGATGAGGTTCTGAGCATCTGAATATGACCAAAAAGAAGAAATTGCATACTGTTATCACATCAGTGTTGTGCAGTTTTTTATTACTAGTTTTAATGTTTCTCTGTGACTCCAAAGATGCCAGTGGGAATAATGTTTGTTGAGAAAAAAACTCCTCTCCTTGAGTGAGTGTGGGTGTGGACCGTCTCCATAATTAACATACCTGGCAGAGCATGGTGAATTGGAGGTGGAGTGAGTGAAACAGAGTCAATTGCTTTATGTATGCCTCCTTCATTCATTAATTCATTTATTCATTCACTCAGTCAGTGCATGCTGAATATCAACCGAAATGTACGAGACACAGGAAGAGGTGAAATAAACCAGTGTTTTGTCTTCAATGAGTTCAGGGTCTAATGGGGAAGACAACCACGCAAATAAATCAATTGTTACAGTAGGAGAAGGGCTGTAATGATGAAATGTACAAAGGGTAGAGAGCACACCCTCCATGGGATAGCATATTCATGAACCTGTAGGAGTTTCTGGTCAAGGGTTTAGGAACAGCATTCCAAGCAGTGACAGGTTCATGCCATGCAAGGTCAGAGGTAAGAGGCAGGGCATGTATGGGGTGGGGGAAGGGGGGGGCAAGAGATATTTGGTTTGGCTGAAGTGTTGGTCTGGGCAGTCACAGCCTATGACTCTGGAGTGAGACTGAAACAGACCGTCTGCCTGCAAGAGCAGTTCTCAGACTTGTCTGAGCACTGACAGGGAGTTTTAAAAGCACTGATGTCTGGGATACTAATTTCATTGGTCTGACTTGCAGCATGAGCATTCAGACCTTAAAAGCTCTCCAAGGCCTCCCTGGTGGTGCAACAGGTTAAGCGCAGCACAATGAAGCTATCCAGAGCCACTGCAGCTGGAGTTCGATACCCGGCCAGGGAGATTCCCACATGGCACAGCAGACCTCTCCTGCCTCGCTCGCTGGTCCCCTCAGCAGTGTACTTCAGTTGATCTGCCTGTTCTGCTCCCCACTCTGTCTCTGGTGAATCTTATCACCACCCCATACCTCTGGCCTATACCCCAACTTGTATGCATACATAAATAAAATTTTAAAAAAATGCTTCCCAGGTGATTCTAGGGAGGAGCCAGGGTTGAGAACTGTGGTAAAGTAGAGAAACTGAGAATTTTCTGAAACTATTACAAAAACTCTGATATCCAAAGGTGTACATTCTGATGTAAGGAACTCAGAATAGGATTAAATAATAATAGTAATAACAACAACAATAATCATGAGATGAGCATCTGAGCATCCAAATATGCCAAAATGAAGATAAAAAGGAGGAACTGCATACTGATACCACATCAGTGTTGCACTGTTTTTATTACTGGTTTTAATATTTCCCATTAAACATTAATGTGTTTTGTGACTCCAAAGATGCCAATGAGAATGTCTGTTGAAAAAGAAAAAAAAATCCTAGAATAATTTAATCAATTAATGTTCTAATATTATTTGGCATCAACATGGAGGTCAGAAACTGGTGGCAGGTAGGCACACTAGAGATTGAGCGCCAAGGTCCAGGTAAGAGTGGATGAAGGTCTTCAGCGAGGCATTGAGGAAGGAGGAGAGGAAAGAGGTTTGAAAGACACCAGGGATGAAGAACTGGTGGGCTGGTGTGGAGGAAGAGAAAGAACAAAAGCAGATATTCCTGTTTCTTGGGTGAATGCAGGTTCTTGGACTGAGATATGAAACCAGGAGAGGAAATGGGCTTCTTTCATGCTTAGAAGTTTGGAGAGCAGGAGTGGAGATAAGCTCAATGTGTCTCTTGTTGAGTTTGAGACAGGTGTTTAAGTTTTCTATTTTTCAAAGTATAGGTTTTCCAGTTGTATGGATACAAAGGATGAGATTGTTCAATATCCTTCTGCTCTTCTTCTAGATGTTTTCTGAAAATGTAGATACTGGACAGAAAGAAAAAAAATAAAGCCTACAGTTGCGAAACCCAATAGAGCTAGGGTTCTACAAGAGGTTTAGGCTCTGCCAGTTAAGACTTATCCACATGATATTCAAAAGGTGTGAATATGAATAAGCAAAAGATGCATAACTGTAGCTTCTAGTCTTTTTGTTGAACATGTTCATATGGGTATTTGGATTTGGGGGATTTGTCATTTGAACAGAGGTCACCACTACTCTCCTCTTTTTTCCTAAAAGAAAAAGGACAATTGCCACTCTCTTTTCCCCCAAATCTTACTATAAAGCTTTGCCCAGGAGTGAAAAATTCTCCTGGATCCCAAATAAAGAGACAAATTGAAATACTGGTATTTATGAAGCCTCCTTCAATCAAGGTCCATCAAGTTTTCACTTGGCTCTTCCCCTGCCTATTCCCATTAAGAGAAATATTTCCAGTAAGAGAAAAGTACGGTCTTAGAAAAGTAGATTTTTGTTGTCTATATACAATATATATGTTATAAATTCATATGATAGAGTACGGTGAAGGGATGTTGAATTTCATTTGATCACCTCTTCTGCTCATCCCCCAAATACTGTCAAGGAACACCTTCCTTCTGCAGTAAAGCCTGGACAATTACAGCAGAGTATGTGGGTGAGAAATAAGGAAAGCAGCTGAGCATACTTCCTTTCTTATAGCTAGATTTAGGGCAAAGTTTCACTAGCTTTCTCTGTCTCTTTATTTTTTTTTATCTCCAAGCCCAACATTACTTTTTTTAAGTAAAAATAATATCTGAGAGGTAAGTTATACTTTTCTGAACACTAGTTTAAGCTCCTTTTTATTTTCTTTTATAAAAAGATTACTGGATAACAGATTTAACACCTAGAGATTTATAGTCACAGGAAACTGAAAAAACACCAAATTTCAATTTACATGATTTGGCTTTGTTGTACAAAAAAGTATTAAGTAATCAGAGAAAATCTGTTGTTAAAACAAAACAGTAGACTAAAATAATACATGTAAATGGAGTGTAAGTCAATATTCAAAAGCGAAAACCACAATGTGAAATATTAGACAACTAAAAAGATTTTCATATGTATCTTTTTAAATGAGTGATGGTAGGAATTAAGGTTTATGATAATTATACCCCACTGGACTCATTTAAAATAATTATATGTCAGCTTAATTTTTAAAATTAATATGTACAACATATTATAAATTATATTCTTTGCAGTTATTTAAATATTAATGAAATATTTTAGATACAAACTTAAAATGTGCAAATAGGTACATAGTTTTCCCAAATTCTTTTAGATAGTCTGACAGTAAAAGTGTGAAGGCCATATGGCCAGGGACGAGTCTATGGGGTTTCTCAACGACTTCAACCTTTTCTTCCCTCCCCTTGTCCAGCTCCCACCACCTGGAGAGCTGAGCCTGGATGGAAATGGAGAATGCAAATTAACTTTAACATTGGCTGGAGAAAAATACACTGAGAGCACCAGCCTGCTGTGGAGTCCAGTGCTCAGACACCTCTCAAGCCAAGACAGCAAGAGAGACTTCAGGTCCCTAGCTATTTGCATTATTCTTGCCTATGGTCCCTGCTGTCAGGCTAATCCAGACTTGACAAAAATGCAAAGTGTGGGCACGTCTCGTTGGGATGCGTCACACACGTCCACGTCATTCCACCATTCACACACGGCTGACTTTAAAACCATTTACAACTTTCAGTTACAAGCAGGAACATGCTAGTTTGTGTATTACCTGCTAT
Source organism: Scalopus aquaticus (assembly GCA_004024925.1). Taxonomy (NCBI): domain Eukaryota; kingdom Metazoa; phylum Chordata; class Mammalia; order Eulipotyphla; family Talpidae; genus Scalopus; species Scalopus aquaticus. Next base: position 195,886 of record PVIJ01001295.1, read on the forward strand.
TTGGATAAGTGTTAAGGGTTTATGAACAGTTGTCTATAATGGAGAAAGTGAAAAATGGTCCATCAACAAGTTTTTCTTCCTCTTCCTTGTTGCCTTGGTCCTCAGCGCCAAAGTTCCCTACTTTACTTGCAGGCCACAGTTGTTTGTTCAACATTAGAAGATTTTAAAGCCCCAAAGCTTTCACTCACTAAGGAGTTTGGAGTGGTCGCCAGGTGACGTCTGGCCTCAAATTGTCTGTCTGTCCATGATTTGGAAATCCCACTGAGATCCTGCCATCCTCAAGTCTTTGTTAGGGAGCCAAAGCCCTCCAGGCAGCTTCCCCAGATGTCGGCGCCTTGGCAACGCCCTGGTTTGAACACGATTTTAATAGCGACTAATTCCCTCAATGTGGCACTGCTGTAAATGGCTCATCATTTTACAGGCAAGTTTCAACAGTCGTGTAGCCAGATGAGAATATTTTCCCAAACAATAGCACTGCGGCAGAAAGTGGCTAAGGCACTTCAGGGGGACCCTGTGAGCGGGCAGCAAATGGAAGGTCTGGTAATTCTCTACTTTCTGGGTTCATTAGTTAAATCTTTAATTGTTTCTGAAGAGGGTCATTGGCATCTGTGTGCAGATTATTTTCAGGTTATTTGTAATGTCCAAGAGGGAGCCTGTAACTCAGGGACAACAGCTGCCAGTGAGTGGATGCAGATTGCTACAGGTTATTTCTTCATTCCAGCCCAGGCGTGGAGGTAGTGAAAAGCCACCATCCAGAAACACTGCTGGACACACACAGAGCCAAAGCCACAGTCATCCTTCTTTTCTGAGGTGCCATCATCCACTTTCCCCATGCCTCTACCACACACCTGATGGGGGTGCTGAAATCCTGCTGCCCACTTGAACACTCTGAGGATTCTATTCAGGAGTGTGTTGTATGATGTGGTGGAGGGAGAAGGATACTGTGTGCCTGAGACCAGATGTTTAGTCTTTAAATTGCCGAGTTCTAAAACACATAGTATTACTAAATAGCCATCATTTGCCTTACAGCCCATTATAAACTAACTCACCAATCAATACATTTAAATCCATGCTGACCCTATTTGGAGGTTCAGATTAGTCTACCTCTAACAATACAAAAGCACATATTTATGGAGTAGAATTGAGATCCCAGATATAAACTCATATTTATATGGATAGTTAACTTACGACAAAGGAGTCAAGAGCATACAATTGAGAAAGGAAAGTCTCGTTAACAAATGGTGTTGGAAAGCTAGACAGTCCTATGCAAAAGAATTAAACTAGGCTATCTCACACCATACTAAAAATATTAACTCAAAAATACATTAAAGACTTGGATGTAAGATCTGAAACCATAAAATACATAGAAGAACACAAACTTCAATGATTACAATGGCAAGAGAAATAAAAGCAAAAATAAGCAATGGATTATAACAAACCAAAAATCCTCTGCATAGCAAAAGAAGTTATTAAAAAGAAGAAAAACCCTATTGAATGGGAGAAAATATTTCCACATCATACATTGAATAAAGGGCTGATTTCCAAAAATCTACAAGGAACTCATACAACACACAAAAAGACAACCCAACAAAAAAAATTGGCAGAAGAGTTAAATAAATAGACATTCTCCAAAGAAGACATATAGCTGGCCAGCAGATTCATGGAAAAATGCTCATTAACACTTCTTATCAGGGAAAAGTAAATCAAAACCACAATGAGATACCACCAACTCACTCCTGTGAGATTGGCCCGTCTCAAAGAGATGAAAAACAACAAGTATTGGTGAGGAGAAAAACAGACACTTGTACACTGTGGTGGGAATGTAGATTAGCCCAGCCCCTCAGGAAAACAGTATGGAGGTTTCTCAAAATACTAAAAGTAGATCAACCATACGACCCAGAAATTCCACTACTACATATCTATACAGAGAATGCAAGAACATTAATTCAAAGGGATATATGTACTCTTATATTCACTGCAGCATATTTATAATAGCCAAAGCATGGAAACAAACTTAGTGCCCCCAAACAGTTGAGTGAATAAAGAAGATGTGTATAAATACACAAGGGAATACTACTCAGCTATTTAAAATAAGTTGAAAGCTTGCCATTTGTGACAACAAGGATGGAATTGGAGGGGTTATGCTAAGTGAAATAGTAAGAAGGAGAAAGAAAAATACAGATTTCACTCATGTGGATATAAAGAAACAAAACAAAGGGACAGAAAAAAACTAAAACAAAATAAATCCCAGAAATCTGACTGCAGAATTGAGGGTACCAGAGCAGGAAGTCCACCCAATGGACTGTGGTGGAGGATTAGGGGTGCTTTAGGGTGGGTTATGGTGTGGTAACATACATTTGAGGAGGTGTGAACTTACACCACTAAGCCATCTACAGTGTTGTAAACCAGTATTACCTCAATAAAAAATATAAATTTTTTAAAAACACAGATGTCAATAAGAAATGGAACTCACAAAAGGTTATCTTTCCTTTCATGCATTTCCAGTGAGTTATTGCTCCTTGAAAATGTCCTTGTGGCAGGTGCTTTAAGCCAATCAACATGAGTTCTCAAGTTTGGGCTACCAAGAAAATAGTCTCATTCCCATCACTAGATAAAGGTGAGACTCCAGAAATGACTGAATTTTTTGCAAGTGACTTATACAGAACAGAGTCCAGTCTGTCTAACTCTTCCCACTATATCTGCTGCTGCAAACTCTGCTTTTCCTGAACTTGGATATAAGTCCACCATTCTAACCACAGGCTTTGTGATTTTATAGAGTTTGGCATCTCTGTGTTTTTACCAACGAGAGTCTTGTTCATCTTAGAATCCATGGACAGGTGGTGGCTGTGGGCTGCAACTTAGCTGCTCTCATCTGGAATTTTTCCAGTTCTGCCAGGTTTTCCCTGAATTTCAACGGCCAGACTCAGCCAGTGCTCCAGGGTCAATGTCCTTTTGTTTGGTGCAACAATAGTGCTTGATTTATTGCTTTTTAATTCCCAACATTGACCACAAAATTCCAAAATATCTGAGCTGGAAAGATGTATAGAAATAATCCATCCTAGTGGTACTCAAATTTAAATGTGCATTAGAATCACCTGGAGGGTTTGTGCATTATCTACTGCTGTGTAATAACTTACCTCAAAACTTAGCAACTTAAAAAAATAAATATCAATCATCTCACACAGCTTCTGAGGTCAGGAATCTGGAGGTGTTTTAGCAGAGGGGTACTGGGTCAACATCTCTGAGGAACTCAAATAGTTTGTTGTGGTTGCAGTCATCTGAAGGTTTGACTGGGGCTGGAAGATCTGCTTGCAAAAGGGATCACTCACAGATTGGATTTGAGGCTTCTTTTCTTCCATGGGGCCCTTCCATAAAAATTCCTGAGTATCCTAAAAAAACGGCAGTTGGCTTTCTCAATGAGCTTTCCCAAGAATGACCAAGAAAATAACCAAGACCTATGCCACATGGTATTCTGTAATATAATCTTGAAAGAGATATACCATTATGCTGATGTATTTTTGTCATCAGACAGACTGTTTTGGGTACAGGTGAAATAGAACTACACAAGGATGTGAACTTCAGAAAGTAGGGACTGTCAGGGACAATCTTGGAGTTTGGATATCACAGCTGGTTGAAACAGTTTTCTGGCCCAAGATTTTTCTAATCAGCTAATCAGATGAGAAGTGATCTCTTATTTATCTTGCTCATCTATCCTTTATTTTGATTTTATAGATGATAAAAACAAGTCTTACAAATTTAGAGCAAAATGGGAACCAGGGAAATATACCAATAATTGTTGAATGCCTACTATGTATTAGGCACTAGACAGGAAAGTTTATTGCATTTTCTTGTTTGCTATAAAAAAATTTGTGCATTACCATTTCATGTATAACTTACCAAATTCACATATATAGTTATTGACAGGGGAAGTACTGGACCAGATTTCCTGATTCTGAAGTCAAAGTCAAACTGTTTGTTGTGGCTGTTTTGTTGTTTACAATGGAATAGTCCCCAAGTTTATTGTTCTAAGTAGAATGGTTTTCCCTGAAAATGCAGTAGATGTGTTATTAAGGCTCTATCACACAGGAACAGGGAATCACTGTAGATTGGACCACTGAATTTACTATTAATGGGCTAAAAATCAACCTGGGTTTCACTTGAAAACAGAGTCAACATTCATGTATTTTCTTTTTGTTGTTGTTAAGATTTATTTATTTATGCATACAAGCTGGGGTACAGGCCAGAGGCGTGGGGTGGCGAGAGGGTTCACCCGAGACAGAGTAGGGAGCAGAACAGGCAGATGAACTGAAATACACTGCTGAGGGGAGCAGCAGGCAAGGCAGGAGAGGTCTGCTGCACCATGTGGGAATATCCCTGGCCGGGTGTTGAACTCGCGTCGTCCCTCCACAACAAGGATGCAAGCTCCACAGCGCAGCGCCCTACCTCTGCACCACCAGGGAAGCCCTCATGTGTTTTCTAAGTCTTGTAGCATGTCTAAGAAGACTGTTTCCATGATGGAGCCCCAGAAGACTCTGACAATGATGCCAAATACCCACAGTAGGTAACTTCAACCTATTCAAGTACTGAACTTGTTTGCTTAAGTAAATATTCCACCATATCATTCCAAAACTCTGTGCTTTTGATTCTTCATTTGTAAAATGGAAATGATATAACTGCTTCCTTGCACACTTCATAAGGTTATTGTGAGACTTAAGTGAAGTAATAGATGGAAAGTGCTTTGCAAACTGCTAAGTCTCTGCAGATGGAAGATCTTATTGCTATTACTACATTTGTCCACCCAGTGTCTGCTTATTTCTATTCTTTGGTTCTTTTCTCCTATTCTTAAAAATAGGATGCTGGACTTTCTTAATGCCTACAGTACCCTATATTATGGATGATACTGGGAGCAGAATTTCCCAAAGTTGGCCATTTGTAACATTTTATAACATCCAGAAAGTGCAGTGGTCGCTAGGAGGCAGCATGGGTTAACTAAGAGCCAAAGTGCATTGCAGGTAGGATTACACTGGTTAACAAATTTTTACAAAAGTCATGTTACTGAAATAAAATTAGTCATTTCCTATCAATTTGTATGTGTTCAACACGAATATGACAGTCAAATTCTAATTTTCGCTCTAGTTTTGTTTTGTAATCTACAATAAACTGATGTTTACATTATGAAATGCATGCCAATAGTAATAGGCCTATGGTCAATACCTGTAAAAACTCAAGTCATAGACTACTTCTTAGATTTCTTTGCTTGTCTCTTATGCAGATGTTCAGGAATAGAATAGATGGAAGATGGTTCCATTGTGCAAAAGCACAGCCTTAAGAATCAGTTTCGAAGAGTCTAGAAATAGTCTCCATTCTTGTGGGTCATGAGTGATTTCTAAGGCATTCATGAGGCCCTCAATAATGGAACAGAATACCAGAGTACTTTCCTTTCTGAAGAAAGGCTCCAACTGCTGGTGGTGCTTTCGATAGAAAGTAATTGTGACATCTTCTTCTAGAAGATGCCACTGTTGGAGTCTTGATCCTAGCAATTCTGCCTTGTTCTTGGATAAGTCCAAATCACGAACCAGGTCATTTAGTTCTTCCTGTGTTAGTCCGTGTGGTGTTGATAATGCACCACAGTGAAAATCTGGATCACTGCATGCTGATGGAACAGGAGAAGAACAGGTCGGCTCACCTTTGTCCTCATCAGATGAATCAAGAGAATAATATTCTGCTGGAGGTTCTGGAATAGGAAGTCCTGCACCATGTGGAACTAGTCTCAATGCAGACGGAATGTTTGGGTAGACTATTCTCGACATCTTCTGCTTCATTATTCCACCAGAAAGAGGAGGAACCAAGCAGAAGGAACAGTCTTTATGTGGTTGCTTGGCTCTCTCCACACCATGGGGACTGAAAACGGCATGGATGGTCTTTTGCCATTTAACCACTATGAAAGCTGTGTTGTACATGTAGCACAGCATATATGCGGGACCCAAGGCTTGTCTTGGTCACCAACCTTGCATCCGAAGTAAAGATGATAAGCCTTCTTCACTTGAGAAATGATACTTCTCTTCTGGTTGGCAAAGGTCACTTCCCCACAAATAGAGCAGAAATTGTCCAAGTTATTAACACACTTCCGAGGCATTACTGTTCTGTATTGTGCCTAAATGGATAAAATAATAACAGTTCTATGGACCAGTAGCTTTAACTGTCTCGCACAAAGTCTGAAACATTTTCAACGCTCAACCTTTCCGACAGGGCTTTATCCAGGGCACTGCTGACCTCAGCTTACTTCAGTAGCCGCCTGGCAGTAGTATTGTACTGCATCAGAAAATGATGCAATCAACTCTGGATGATGTATACATGATGGTATTATGTAATGTGATGCAATATTACATCATTATAGGCTGATTTAGGATGTTGTTGCAGTCCTACTGGATAAATTTACAAGGTGAAACATATAAAATGAATTATATGAAATATTTTCAAAAAGAGAACTAGAAAAAAATTTTCAGGGTTATATTCATGTTCCGCACACCGAGATACTACAGATTAGGGCCTTTTTACGTCAGTAATGATCTCACTGTTGACCAGTGTTATCAGACATGTAGGATTAGAAAAACGCCTTAAATGTAGTACAGTTTGATTCCACAAAATATTTTGAGCCACATGAACTATGGGGACCATCCAAAAGCTGGTTGAAAATTATACCCAAGAAAATACTGATCCAGTGACATGTTTTAAGGTTTTATCACTGATCTGTCCTATGCTTTTGTTAAAAGTTAATAACCTACTTATATTTAGAGATGATGTAAGCTGGGAGGATAAACAATATGTTTTAAGATAAACTAAAGTTTTAAAAGGAATATTAGCTAAGTTAAGTTAAAACATAACATATTAACATAACTTGCTACATGAATTCAATAAAGTCACTATCTTAACGACAGAATGAAGAGATGGTTTGTCAATAGCTCATAATCCAATGGCTTGGGCTTTTTGGTTAATCATAACTACAGTCAGTATTTTTAAAATTCATTTTAGTTTGTTACTTAAGAAGGTAGGTAGTTAAAGGGGTCACCTCTTTTGCTTCCCTTTCTATTCTCTTACAGGTTTATTTCAGGAATGCCTCCTTAATATAACACTTGAACATGAATCTTTCAGAATCTGTTTCTGAAGAACCTGATCTAAGATATTTGATAAAGAATGAAGTGATCTGATCAATTCTGACAGATAATTCAGTAATTCAGATGGAAACAAACTGATGTAGCAAACACATTATGTGTCAGGGAAGGGTGAGTGGCACCCCAGAACCCCAAACCTGCCCATTCTAAACAGGTCCTGCTATCTGCCACATCAAGACAAAACATACCCTAGTGCATAAGACCTTTAATGGAAAGGAACTTTAATACAATTATTTTGCAAGAAAAAAAGATAAGAAAATATAAAGAGTATAGTTTCCAAATTAAGCACCCAAAGTTACCCATCCCCTCATGTGTAAATAAATGCTGAGCCAAAAATGTTGGCCAAAGCAGGGCCACTGAGGCCTGAAAGTCTGCCACAAAAGTCTAAGGCACCACCTGGCAGGGATCCATAGGAAAGGGGCAGAAGGGGCCAGACAAATCTGTAAGGAAAAGAGCAAAATCAAAATCAAGGCTGTCATTGTAAACCTCCTCATGGGCCTCTCACCCACATCTATTTTAAGTATCTTTTTCCATGTCCCCTAAGCCCCTGGCACAATTCCAAGGCTAAGAACCTAGCGCAGCTTCTTCACATGTCTCTCTGTTCCATGTGTCTCCTCCAGGTCTCCTTCTCACTCTCCATCCTTCTTACTTCCTTCCTCCAGTCTCCTAGCCAGCTTCTCCTCACTGCTCAGCTCCACCCTTCCTTGGGTGGGGCAGGGAACCTGGAACCTCCCCTTTCCCTGGGGACCACCCTGTTATAATTATAGCTGTCTTTCAACAACCTGTATGATGCAGAGTTCTGACTATCTAAATTTATGGTTCATTGTTAAAAAGGAGCTGAGCTACTAGACAATGCTGAGACCCAGAGGTGGACTGGTCCATGGAGAAGAGAAGCTAAAGCAAAATCGGCTAAGAAAATGTCAACATAGAGAATGACCTCCAAGAGGAACTAATCAATAGTCATAATCCCAGGATCCAAATCAGGTGATAAGCACAGATTCCAGCAATTATGCCCAAGGGAAACATTTATTTGAGGTTATTGGAAATAGCGCCAAACTTGAGTTTAGAGCATGATCCCAGCTAGGAACTGGTTGCTTTTATCCTGTTGTACCATAAAATTTGGCTACCCATAAAATCTGGGACTAGGGGAATCTTATGACTTGAGGGACATAGAAGTGCCTAGTTCTCAACAGAGGTACTCATGCTGGACTTGTTAGCCAAATAAAATTCAAACTTTCACATTAGTGGGGCAGAAATTTCCAATGGACTTCATGCTCTGGTGAGGGATGGATACAGAGAGAAGAAAATAGGCAGAGAAATATCTGTTGGGGTTAATATGTGCTCAGTGCTGCTAGGTACTTTTTATCCTGTTGTATCGTATCTGTTGGGATTAATATGTGCCCAGTGCTGTTAGGTACTTTTCATACATTATCTTTAATCTTTACAGAAACTGTATGAAGAAAGTATTATTACTCTCATTTTTCAAATTTGGAGAATGAGGCTCAGCCAGCTTAAATTAAGTGCCCTAGGTCACTGGTTAGGGAGTAATTCACACACATCAAACAATAGCTAATTGAACAATGCCCTCTGCGGTCTGTGCCAGGGGAGTGATGCAAATGATAATTGCCACAGGGGTGTAAACAGAAAAGGCAGAGGTGCCAAACCAGCTTTGTACTAAATGAAAAAAAATCAATCATTCCCATGTGTTGCCCCTTACTGTCAGCATTACTGCCCCTACAGCTCTTTCCTAGACTTACATATTCTAGAATCTTTCTTCGATTATTCATATAAACTCAACTGCCTTGGGGGTAGGACAGTAGTATGCATATTGTTTCAATTCTTTTATTTCTGTTACCTTAGTAAGTTCTCTCAACACCAGAGGAAATCATTGCTCTTTTAATTTCAGAAATGGGACTAAGGAAGGTTAGAGAGCTTAAACTTTCCCCAAATCTCACAACCTATAAGAAATCCTATCTTCTTTGATCCTGAGTTGATGTTGATTGTTTTTTAACTATACCTCCTTCTCTGGAACATTTCTGAAAGTATTATAGAATTTATTTACATTTGGCTGGTGGATTGTTCGGGGTCTATAACTGCTTGTCTGCTAGTTGAGGGATTTGTTCCATGTATTGCACTTGTGGGTGATCGATGTAATTTTCTACTCAGGCCACAGAAGAGTGGCTCCCTGGTAATCATTTGGGTCCTTGGTCAAGAAAACTTAGGCTGTTGAGTCTGATTTTGAATTTAGGATATCCAGATAGACAATTTATCCTTATGTAATACAAGTCTTTCCACACCCGCCTCTTGTGTGTATCTGTCCATCAACATAGCCCAATCAGCAATCAGTCCCATCCATCAATCTGCCATTGATTTTGTAATTTCCTACCCTTACAGCCAGGTATAGAGAGAGTTCCTCTTTCTGCAACTGAACACTAACCATATGTTATGTCGGCATGTACCCAGGAGGCATCACAGCTAAGATTCAGGGGAACAAGGTAGTTGATTTCACTTCTTTTTATATATGCATTAATTCTCTTCTCCCTTTTGGTAAGGGAGACAGACTCTGTGGACTCTTATTTAGTTTATGACCCCTCACTTAATAATATGGAGTTCAATACCTGCTCACTCTCTTTTGCCATTTGCCTGAAAGGATCATGGTTACTGCCCAGTGGGATTCTGCTGGAGTCATACAGCAGAAGAACCAGCAAAATCAGGACCCCACAGCCATATCAATGTAACCAGGAGAGGATCCTCTGGAGCTTTCTTTATATTAGCATATATGTTAGAAGTTTTTCATTTTCTTTATATAGGGGCCGAACAAAGGCATGTGTCTTTCATTTATTTCCTTGAGATTATTATTAGATAATAATTTTCTTTAGCATAATTGCAGCTTGATTCCACATTCTCACAACTGAACATTTTCCTTTTCTTTTGGGGGGAGGTGACTTAGAGAAATATTAATCATTTAGTGTGGTTTTCTTGATTAAAAGAATTGCAAATGGCTACTTGAAAAGCTCAAGAAAGGCTCATTCTTGGATTACTATCAGATAAAACTTATGTCTATAATTCATCTTACAGAGCAATTGGCTATTCTTCAAAAGCTCAAACATAGTAATACAAGGGAAATGAAAATAATCATACCATTAAAGCTCAATTAGCAAAATGTCTCAGGAAATGGCCTGTCCAATTATTAGGGTAAGAAGGACTTCTCTTACTAATTTCTAGGTAGTGTAATTTTGGCAGCTTCAGGAAAGACCCACACATCCAAAGAAATTCTCTTCTGGCTTACAAATTGCTTTAAATTTCTTTAGGAAAGTGTGTTGGTTAATTTTATGTGTGTTGACTAGACCATGGGTTGGCCAGACATTTGGTCAAGCATTGTTCTGGGTACTTCTGTGCAGAAGTTTTTGGATGAGAGCAATTTTCAGTGGGAAGACTGAGTGAAGCAGACTGCCCTCCCTAGAGTGGGCAGGTCTCATCCTAACCAATTAAGAGCCCAAATCTAACAAAAAGGATGACCCTCTCCCAAGAAAGAGAAAATTCCTCCTGCCTGACCACCTGCAAGCTGGGATATGTGGTTTTGGGGTTTTTTTTTCCGTCTTCAATTCAATTGCAAAAAACCCAGTTCTTCCTGGGTCTTCAGGCTGCTGGCCTTTGAAACAGAACTTACACCATCTGCTCTCCTGGGTCTCCAGCTTGACGACTCACTCTGCAGATCTTGGAACTTGTCAGTTTCCATGACCACATGAGCTAATTCCTTATCATCCATCCACCTGCCCGCCCTTGCATGCGTGCATGTATGTGTCTATGCATGCGTGCATGTGTGTGTGTATGTGAGTCCATCCATCCATCCATCCGTTTTGTCTTTCTATAGAATCCTAACTAACACAAAAGGGACAAAATGTCACCATACCCCAGAGGTGAAGCATGATTTTTACACACGTTAGTACACTCACGAGCGAGAGACTAATACATCTGTTCTTGAGCATTTGTTGAGAAGGAAGGATGGAGACCCAAAAGGGCAGAGAAAACACTGTGAAGGAGATATTTGGCAATTTTATTTGATCATAAAATGTTTCCAAGGTTTTTCAGCAGAACCTTAGCACAAGATAGTGGGAGTAAAAGATCATTTCCAGTTAAGAGATGGTCACAGTTCCCCAGTGACAACGCAGCTGGGAAGCTTTACCCCATTACTAAAGACACAGGCTTTTCAACAGCATCAGTGATAGGTTTTACAATTCCAAACAGGCAGGCCTGGATGCAGGTGAATTTCTCTGGCCTGACCGTTTCCTGTTTCTTTGGCAGGAATGCAGTCCACCAATGTGATTCCCCACATCCTCTCTGCCTAAATGTCTGAATACTTACTTATTTCAGGTTTCAGTTGTTACCCTTGGGACAGCAGGGTCAGGAGGGACCGAGCCTCAGAACCTGACATCACAAGGACAAAGAGTGAAGCAAGGAGCCATGTTCAGACTGTCTGAGGCAAAGGGGGAGGAGAAAGGATGTGATTGGGATAAACTGCGAGGAGACTGGACAGTTCCTAAGGAGCCCATTTCTTTCAGATGGTGACATAACACCAGAGAAGGGAAGGGGGCTTACTCATCTCACATGAGTTCTAGAAACTAGAAACAGGGCTCTGGACTACACCACCATAACCCAGTACTTGTTCTACTTAATCATTATAGTTCTTTTTATTTATTTTTTTTTAATATATATTTTTATTGTTATTTATGTCTTTTACATTTTGTATTCCCCTTGGGTAGCCCACCACCAATTCACCCGTGATCCATCTCCATGGTCCCTTGTGTTATTTTCTATTCCATTTTGTGCCCTTTTCCTTCCCTCCCCCCGCTGAGTGTCTCTTTCCTATTTGGTTTCCTTACAGTCCTGTTATAAGTGAAACCATTTGATATTTTTCTCTTTCTTTCTGGCTTATTTCACTGAGTATGATCCCCTCTAATTCCATCCATGTCGCTGCAAATTGCATGTGTTTATCTTCTTTGAATGCTGAATAGTATTCCATTGTGTATATGTACCACATCTTCTTGATCCAATCATCTGTTTTTGGACATCTGGGTTGCTTCCATACCTTTGCTATTGTGAACAGTGC